>PITA01000407.1:0-61042 GCA_004023965.1 Spilogale gracilis | reverse complement strand
AGAATAACTTTCCCTCTAAGATGGATAGGTTATGAAAGGAAAAGTGAAGATAGGGAAAATCTTGAGCTGAAAGGCAAGGAAGTAAACAGAGCTCAGTCTTCCTATAGGTTGATTAGTATCGGAATAGTAGGTTTGAGTTATAAAAACAGGAGTTGGGCTCAGCATGCACCCACACTGGAGATTTATTTCGTGGGAGGGACAGACTCTTCTGCACCTCTGTGATTGGGAAGTTAGTTTACATAAACCTGGGGTGCTCGCGGAGCAGCCTCTGTCTTCAGTGGGAGACAGGTAAGGCCTGGGATTGCAGTGAAGCACGACTCTACAGTTCTCCTGGCCTTGGTCCATGCGATCATTTGCCTTTTTTTCCTCCCAAGTGGAAATCGTGACCCCCCCCCCCCCAACCATTCCCTCCCTGATGGCTTCGGGAGTATGACGATGAGAACTTACTTCCGGCTCACGATGGTGGAGCAGCACTGAGCTTTGCGATTAGAGGCACTTGTCATCCAGAGGGTGGCAGTCCCTTTTTTGCACTTATTCTCCAGAGTAGTTACTTTCTGTCTCCAAAGATGACAGAACTAAACATCAGGTTTAAGTGAGAGCCATGGGGAATTTACTGTGACAAAGAATATGCTTTGGGCAAGGATTGGGAGGAGGACATAGAGCGTCTGTCTCTAGAGACCTCCAGGACCTTATTTTTCTGGACCTTTGAGATGCAGAAGAGCTTCCTACAGGGGTTTGGTCCAGGTGGTATTAAGACTCCCTTACAATCATGGATGCCTGTGTGGCTCAGTCCGTTAAGGATCTGCCTTCAGCTTGGGTCATGATCCCAGAGTTCCAGGATTAATCCCTGTGTCAGGCTCCCAGCTTTTCCCTCTGCCCCTCATCCCACTCTCATGTTCTCTCACTCTCTCTTTCAAATAAATAAATAAATCTTTAAAAAAAAAAAAAGACTCCCTTACAGAGATATATTTAATTTGTAATCTTGACAACCGGACCCCAGGTGGTTGTGGCTGGAAATGGTCCATTTAGGAGACTGTATTGACAATCGAAGATTTGGAGAAGAGTTCCACACAGACACACACACACGCACGCACACGCGCACAGAGGGAGGAAAGATTTCCTCCACTGCTTTCCTGGTATGTCATGAGCCTTCACAAGGGGCAAGTATTTTATTCCAGGGGCAAAGACCTTATGCCTAGGCATTGTTTTGTACAGGGAAAAGCTGCATTTTTATTCATTTCTGACTTTATACTTGGACTCTCTCATTTCTAATACCTAAAAATCATGTTTATTGTTAAAGGTGAGAGGAAGCATTTTTTTCTTCTCAATGGCACATGACCTGGTTTGGCACAGAGGAAAAAAAATGATGCTTTTGGACCTGCAAATTTCCTATAAGAACGGTGGAAAATCCTGAGGGCTGTCATCTCTGACTCCGGGTGGGGCCAGAAAGAGGATGATAGATGACTGGTGTTGGATTTGAATGTGATGAGCAATACTTTTTATACTCTGCTCAGACAACCAAAAACGTACGGCCCTGTACTCACATAATCGGGAAAATATACTGATCTGTGGCCAGTGGTTGTCATCAGGTCACTAAACCTATTTCCCCATATATAAAATGAGACCATTTTGCCTCTCAGTGCAAATGTAATAAAATCTAGTAATGCAGCCATGAAAATAAGCACTGGCCCATAACCCAAGGGCTTAAGAAGTCAAGGCTAATGAGAAACGGACAGTATACAAAAAATAAATTGAATTTCCTCCTCTTTATCTTAGATTTAATAGGAATTTGGGTGTATTTTCCACAGAGAGTGTCTGCACGTGCCTCACACAGGTGGAATGCAGAAAAGTGGGAAATAGTGGGCATTGGTTAGAGGAAGAGTGGGTAAAGTTATAATTGGGCATAGGGCCAATGAAAATTTTATGGTACTAATAATTTTTACATCTACTAGTAGATAATGAGGTGCTGATATGTGAGGCACAATTTGTAGTGGTGGAACTCCCTCCAGTATGAGGAGAGAGAGTACTGAGGAAAGCCAGGAGTATTTAATGACCAGTGCTGGTGTTATCTTTTCTGGTGTATATCAAAAACATGTCCCCTGGACAGCGGAGGAGGGGGCCGGAAGTCCTTGCTGTTGTGGTGTCTCTGAAGGCACGGGAAGGGCTGTGTCCTGGCACGGAGAACTGCCCTGACTCTCGCCTGCCTTTTCTTCTCCTGGAAAGTCTCCCTGCTGTACTCTTCGTATGCATGCCCTTATGACAAGGATCAAGGGGCCACTTCAGAGGAGCTTAAGCTTCAAACAGCCTTTTCCAAAAATAATAAAGGTGGAAGAAAGAAAAGAGCCATTTGTTAGTGAAAGCCTGAGCATTAAAAAAAAAAAAAAAGGCATGAAATGAGACACAGTGGAGGAGAAAGTAACCTAAGAGAGCACAGAAGCCCATCCCCTTCTGACAGTATAGGAAACTGAAGCCCAGAGAAGCCTCGCCCTTACAGGACAGTGTTGTCTCAGTGTCATCTGGGGCCCCAAGCCTTTGTACACACTCATAGATGGATTCATCCTTTCCCAGGGATCCAGCTTACCGTAACTCATAACTCGTACTTGACCAGAGAGGAGAGGTTTCCCTGTGTGCTTCTAATGTGTGCATTTATATACCTATGGGATGTTCTGTCTGGAGGAGCAGAGTATAACTGAGACTCCACACATGGGAAGCTCCACTTCCTCACCCAGACCTCCTCCCCACCCTGTGTGTCCTCCGTGGGGAAGCCCCCCACTATGCTTTCAGGGCTAGCCACATGCCTTCCCTTTCCCTCATCCCCATCTCTGAGCAGTGACTCAGTCTTAATTTCTCCCCTTCTGTTGCTTCCACCTTTTCTCCTGCCCACAGTACAAGCCCCTAACCCCTCTTCATTCCACTTTTTGTAGTCGATCTCCCTGTTACTCATCTCAGTTCTTCTGGTCTTTCTGTTTCACAGCCAGCTTTTTAAAGGCATAAATCAGACCTGTTTGCCAGTGAGTCAAGTTTAAGCCCTTCAGCATGGCACAGTGTCCTCCTCACCTTGGCCCCCAGGGAGCTCTTCAGCTTGGTCCAGCCTACCAAGTGCCATCTTGAGGTGCTTGGCGGCTGCTCTGCTATTCTTATATGGCTCTGGGTGGAAGCCAACAGAGCGGCCAGTGTCTTCCCTTTGCCACGGACCCTCTGTGCAGATAACCACCTTTATCTAGTGAAAGTATAACCTCTTCTTTTAAACCTTCCTGATTCTCTCCTTCAGACTTTTAACCCAGAGAATAAATTGGTGGTTGCTGAAGGGGAGGAGGGTGGGGGAAATGGACGTGAAATGTTTGACGGGGATTAAGTGGTACAGACTCCCAGTTATAAAATAAGTAAGTCATGGGGACAGAAAGCACAGCGTAGGGGACATAGTCAATAATACTGTAGTACACTTACCATGGTGAGCATTTTGTAATGTATGTGTAATTGTTGGATCACAATGTTGCACATCTGAAACGAGTTTATAACTAATTTAATATTTAATAATTGTAACTAATTGAATATTCTATGTCAGCTATTCTGCAATTTAAAATTTTAAGAAAGCATCAGATTTTAGGCAGGATAGTCAATGGTATTGGTATATTGTGTGGTGACAGATGGCTCGCCGTGGTGAGCTTAAGACTTAGACTTATGGGAATCACTATGTTGTACACCTGCAACTAATGTAAGTGTCAACTATGCTTTAATTAGAATCAAGTTTAGGGAGGAATAAACCACGGTGTGGATGTTGGATGGTCAAAGATGTGAAAATGGTCAAAAGAATGAAAAAAACCAGTACAACAGTCTATATATCCTCTCTCCATCCTGTGCAGACCTCTCCTACAGCCCCTTTATGTCATTCTTAGTTGTTGGTTTTATTTCCCCCCTACCCATTCTAGAGTGTAAACTAATGGACCATCTCATTAATATTTTTAACTTTTAATATTTGGCATGAAGATAGGACTCAGGAGAATGCTTTTAAAGAAGTAGATGGGGGCACCTGTGTGACTCAGTTGGTTAAGCGTCTGCCTTCAGCTCAGGTTATGATCCCAGAGTACTGGGATCGAGTCCCGTGTTGGACTTCTTGCTCTGGGGGAACCTGCTTCTCCCTCTCCGACCCCGCTCATGCTCTCTCTCACTCTCTCTTAAATAAATACATAAAATTTAAAAAAAAAGAAAAAGAAAAAGAAAGGAATGAATGGAATGAATGGGTGAGTAAAACTTTACAGTGTCTACTCATTACCCAATCAGGCAAGAGATCTTTGATTTTCCTTCTTCCTGTTTGTGTTTTCCCTACTTCCAGTGAGAAGACCCAAGCGTTTAAAATGGTACCCTGAAAAAAATAAAATAAAATAAAATAAAATAAAATGGTACCCTGAGGGGCAGCTGGCTGGCTTAGTCAGTAGAGCATGTAGCTCTTCATCTTGGGGTCATGAATTTGAGCCCCACATTTGGGGTAGAGATTAACTAAATTAATTTAAAAAGCAGAGGTGCCCGAGTGACTCAGTTTGTTGAGCATCTGACTCTTGATTTCAACTCGATCATCCTCTCAGGTTCCTGGGATCAAGTCCCATATCCAGCTCCCTGCTCAGTGGGGAGTCTGCCCGAGATTCTTTCTCTCCCTTTCCCTCTACCCCTCCCACCCTCTGTCTTCCCCCCAAAATTAAAAACCTTAAAAAAGTAAATAAAAAAATAAAATGATACCACCAATGCATTTTCTGTACACAATTTATCTTATTTTCAAGTCAAAGCATTAGAACTCACCAGCTAATTGGAAATAAGTGAGGACAGGTCTCCAGTTTCTGATTTGTTTTCTCTCTTGTGGCTCAATTATATTTTAATTGTCTAAGAAAAAAAAATACAGACAGGAAGGATACATACAGGTATTGAGTGCCCGCTGTACACTTCACACATGGTCTCATTTAATGCACACACACCCTTTGTGGTGTGCCTTATTATGTACATTTTACAAATGAAGACACAGAGGCTGTGAGGTTATGTGACTTGCCTGGGATCCTATGACCAGCAAATGTCAGAGTTGGGAGTCTAACCACGTCTGTCTCATTCTAAAGTCCATTCTCTTTCCCCTTCACTACACTTCCTCCCTAGGGAAACAGAACAGAATTAGGGACATAAAATCTCAAGAAGTTTCACTAAAAGACATTGCTCTGTGACTCCAATAACAAATTGGATTGAGGAGGCAGGTGCTGTGAACCCTAACTCTAATCCTGTTGCATGACATGATTTCAAGAAAGTCAATTAACCTCTTATTTTCTATCACCTTATATTCACAAATAGGAGATACACAGACTTTCCTCAATTAATGAGAGTTACTTCCTAAGTTGGTTTGTTATTTGTTACAAATGTGCATCACTGTAATTACTAACTATAAAAGTGACCTTACATGTATAAGAAATTAGTAATTTGTCTGAAGGAAATGACAGCTGGTCTAGTGAAAAATCAAACTGTTGGATCCCAAATGGATTCCCCTTTTATTTCACTTTATGTAACATCTTTTGAGGTGTGTGATGCTTGTGTTCTTTTATGCCTGGTGATAGGACAAAAAATGGAGGAATGAAGAGATGTTTAAGACAGAAGAGTATAGCTGTTGAACACTTCAGGAGCCAACTTGATTTTTTCCCCCTAGGTCTAATAACTCCAAGGTGGAAATGGATATTTTTCCTTGAGCATTAAACGCATAACATTCACAGCACTCATTGGACCTCGACCGTTAGCGGTTGTTGACAGAACTTGAATGTTGACAGCGCAGAGTCTAAGATTGAATACACCGGACAGAGCAATAGAGGAAATATTCAAAGTAGAACCATTTTAGAATATAAAAATTATACTTTCGATTTTTTTTTTTCTGGATCCTGAGAGGCAGTATAACAGAAAGAGCTCAGTCTGAGATGCTTTTCTCTGGATGTCTGATGAGCTAATGCTCCCTGTGACCTTGGGCAAAATACTGAACTCTCAGAGCTTTTGTTATAATTTAAAATTTTTAAAAGATTTTATTTATTTATTTGAGAGAGAGCGAATGACAGAGAACATGAGAGAGGAGAAGGTCGAGGGAGAAGCAGACTCCCTGTGGAGCTGGGAGCCTGATAACCGGACTTGATCCCAGGATTCGATCCCTGGACTCTGGGATCATGACCTGAGCTGAAGGCAGTGGCTCAACCAACTGAGCCACCCAGGTGCCCCTTGTTGTAGTTTAAATAGAGGTTATGGAGTTTCTGCTGTTGAAAGGCTGGACCATGCCGTAAGGTGAAGACAGTATCTTTGAGTCCTTCATTGCACTTCTGTCCTGCCGATCTCATTTTGGTCTCCATCCACCTTTAGAGAGCGCCTGATGAAGTAGGTCAGGGGAAGAAGGGAAATGTCTGAAGGCGTAGATAGTGGGAAACCATGGGAAAATGGGGACTTAAGTTTTCCCCTTGAAATCATGCTACTTTTTTTTTTTAAGACCTAAATAAACAGATTTTTAAATTGGAAGGAAGAACTAACCCCAGCTTCTCGAGGCTAAGTTCCTGAAGGATGAAACATTTGACATTTCCTCTAGTAACCCCTATGATTAAGAGGCACAAGGCTGCGGGAAACTGGGACCTTCAGATTATCCCCCACCCATGCCACCATTCTTCTGGGACCTGGGAAAGACATCAGCTCCTTCACCAACAGTCTTCATTTTGCCAGTCAGAATACACTCTCAGACATTCAGTCCACTCTTCCCTTGTTTTATAAAAAGTCCAACCTTTGTACACCTAATATGATTTAGTCCTGGTTTAATTTCCTGAGTCTTTGTGCTGCTTTTTCTTCCTGGCTCTCATGTTCAGGGCTGCCAGTGTCTTTGTCCCCGCAGGTGCAGACAAATTAGCATAAAGAGTAAGTTGCAGAATTGGAGAACAGCAAATTTGATTTCAAAAGCCATTTCAGATTGAGGTCCATTTGGTGGCATTAGGAGCAAAACTAATAAACAAACCAAATTTTTTTTCTCTCTACTCAAATTGATTTTTTTTTTACTTGACAGTATCCCTTTAGAAGTAGTATATTTGATCAAATTCTGATTTTAGCTGTCATGTACAGTGCTTTTTTTTGTTTCCTTTCTCATTATTGCTGACTCTTAAGTTATGTGGATTGGCAAAGGAAGGTCTTTTATAATAGAGAAGAATGCATCGCTTTCGCAACGTCATTATCTGCCCGCGTGTTTCACGACCTCATAGAGGCAGCACACTCTTTTTGGAGACTGTTCTCTGTGCTAGCATAACTCCCATTTCACAGATGGGAAAACATTAGAGACTTTCAGGGCCATACCCAAACTTGAAAAGACACAATTCTGAAAAAATCTGGATCTAGTCAACTCTCACACTGACTTGGCAAACATTGATTATGACTTCTTTCATAAGGACTGGTATGTGTTTATTAATCTGTTGTTCTGGGGGGCGGGAAGAGTTTGCGGTAAGCTGGACAGATGGATCAAAGGAGGCCTCTGCTGTGAGTCACGATCAAGGTCATTCAGTGAGGGGTCAGAGTTCAGAATTCGCTGAGCGTTTTGGATCTTCTGAAGGGTGTCCACGTCTTGGTGGGTAGGCCCCTGTGATTGCAAGACTCAGTTCCTCAGTGAGGGGGAGTCCTCGCGAGCACTCACCCATGTCAGCAGGAGGCAGTGACCTTGCACGACTCATGCTCCTACTGGACCTCAGGGCAGGTGGACCTGGGTCCTGGGATGGCTCTTGGAGCTCTGTAGAGGGCTTTGGTGTGTTCCCCGCATTTTCCTGCCATGCATCAGCTTCTTCTTAGCCACCTGTCAACTTCCCAACATTTCCCTCTCTGTCCCATGTCTTTTCTAGACCCCAGAGCTTTGCTTACTCATCTATTTTCTATTTTTCATTTCTCCAGCTTGAAGTGGCCCTTCTGGTGCAGACTCCCCATCTGTGCATTTACTCTGCAGCTCTCTGAGCTTGGCTTTGGCTGATTTTTGTCTCATTTGTTCCATATTCCCCATTTCAGAGTCCTTTTTTTTTTTTTAATTTAAAGAATTTTTAATGACATTATTTTATTATTTCAGTGCTCATGTCAGATTCCTAAGAGGAAGAATCTGATTAGCTCATCTTGCGCCAGGCCATGTCATGGGTCACTGCCCCATCTGCAGCCAGGCTGCCCTTGGTGAGGTGCCCACCTCGAGAGGGTCATGTGGGAAGAAGTGTCTAATGAGGGGGTTGGGCGAGGAGGGGCAGCTCGTGCCCTGGCCTCCTGTTCTTTTCACAAACCTTCCTAATAGTATTCCTCACCCTGAAATAGTCCAACAGCCTCTGAGGACTAATTTCTAGGAGTGAAAATATTTTCAAGGTCAGAAAAGGAGAAATCATTAAAGTGACCGTAGCTACATGACACTGTCTTAAGAGCTTTACATTTATTACTTCGTTTCCTGCGTACAACAGCTTTATAAAGTAGAAATAATCCTTTTTGGGCTTAAATAACCTGCTCAAGACAGACCAGTATTAAGTGGGGAGGTAGATATGCGAGCACAGTCTGTCAGACTCCAAAATCATGCTTGCAAATTATACTCCTTCCATATCTGACTGGGTATCTTTAGCTGGCATTTTCTCCACCTGAGCCAAATTAAGCATCTATGCAGTAATTTGATTGGAATTGTAACCTCGATAGGGGAGCATCATAAGCCAGTGCTGGGATGGAGGAGAGCAGCGTGGGCAGGTGAGTGAGGTCTCTCTCCTCATGAAGCAAGACTCCCTCGTGTCAGCACCGTGGGTACCAAAGCCTCAAGAGGTCATGTCACCCCCAACTGACATGAACGTGCCATGTGGCAGCCTTCTGTGACTTGTATTAACACAGATCCATCATTAATATGACAAATATGCACACCTGCAGACTTAATTGCTTCCATTTTCTTGAGTCACTGATAGGTTTATGGCCCGCCTCAATTCCAGTAAAACGAAAGCAATCTAGATTGGATGAAGAAAGTGTCTTGCTCCCATCAATCTCTTGAACAGACCCAGACTCCAGCCCTGATGACAGACTTTCTTTCTAGACAGGGTAATTAAAGAGGCAGAGTCAGCTACTTTTGAAAGTCCCTTCATCTTAGTTTTATCATCTATAATACAATCTTAGAAACTCTAGACGGGAAACATCTTTTCTCCCTCTGTCTCTCCCGAAAGGATTGCCCCCCCCCCCCGGCGAAGGCTGTATCCCCCTCCTTCTGTCTCACTGCAGAGGCTAGTCAGCAAAGGCTCTCTGGTTTGCTCCTGAGGGGATAGTGGATGTGCTGAGGGGCTTCTGTTGTAGTCTGAGGTCCCTCACTGCAGATTGAAAGGCTTGCCCACGAAAAGAAAAGCCATCTTTCTACCAAAAGCTTTTTTCCCACCAAATCCAGGTTCGGCTTTGCCCACAAAACCAAAGAAAACCCAGAGTGGCCTATCACTTACTCCTCACCCTATTGAGGAAGTCTCTAGCAAAGCAAAGCTAACTGTATGTGTTTTGTACTGGTGGAACATTTTAAATATCACAAAGAAAACCCACACAAGAATTTGGAAAATTTTAATAAACCATTAAATGACTATATGGAAATAATGTGTGTTAAATGGAAATTAATTAGTGAAGAACATATTTTGGTAACCCTCCGGGGTATAAGAGATCCCCACAAGATACAAAGAAATGGTGCCAGTCAGAAAGCCCTCAGATTCTTTCATGATTGTGCAAGGGGAGAAATGAGAAAAGCAACTGATAGAATGACTTTTCTCAGTTACTGAGGAATTTATGAGATTTCTTTTTCTTTTTTAAGATTTTATTTATTTAGGGGACAGAGAAAGAGAGAGAGGGAGGGAGAGAGATCACAAGAGGGAGAAATAGACTTCCCACTGAATAGGGAGCCTGAGGCAGGGCTTGATCCTGGGACTCTGGATTTGTGAGCTGAGCCAAAGGCACATTCTTAACTGACTAAGCCACCCAGCGACCCGAATTTGTGAAATTTCAACAATCATCTTACTTTCTGAAATTTTAAGTATAAAAACAAGTAGTAGGGAGTACTGTTGACCCTTGAAAATCATGGGGGTTGGAGCACTGACCCCTGTACAGTCGAAAATCTGTGTATAACTTTTGATACCCCAAACACTTAGCTAAGAGCTTACTGTTGACTAGAAGCCATGCCAATGACATAAACAATTGATAAGCATACATTTTGTACCTTATATGTATCAAAGACTGTATTTTTTATAACAAAGTAAGCTAGAGAAAAGAAAATGTTATTAAGAAAATCATAAGGAAGAAAAATACATTTGCAATGTTGCACTGTATTTATTGAGAAAAAAATGCACATATAGTAGACTTGTGCAGTTCTATGTGGTTCAAGGGCCAGTGGACACCCTAAACTAGGTGACGAGAATAGTTAGGTCACTGATGAAGCAAAGGATATAGCCATGCCTCCCGAAGAGTTTCAGAGATGAGGTTGAGAAAAGAGGTGTTGAAATAATCTGATTCACCCTGATCTGGCAGACCATCCCGGTTCGTAAGGATTCAGCCTTATGAGGGGCAAATCACCAGAGTTGATGGTGATGGACGAGGTCTGTAAATACTTCAACACAAATTGAACCCAGTGTGAGTGTAAGGGGCAGGCACAAGCGGTGGGAGTCATGGTAATGCTGGAAGTCTATAGAAGGAATCAAGTCTGAGTGTCACTGTTATGAGAGCGTACCATATGTGCTCGTAAAGGGGATCTACTTAGATTTTCCAAAAGCTTTGCCAGGTTCTACCTTTAAAATCTATTGTTTTAGGGGCGCCTGAGTGGCTCAGTGGGTTAAAGCCTTTGCCTTCGGCTCAGGTCATGATCTCAGGGTCCTGGGATTGAGGCCCACATCGGGCTCTCTGCTCGGCAGGAAGCCTGCTTCCTCCTCTCTCTCTGCCTGCCTGTCTGCCTACTCGTGATCTCTCTCTCTGTCAAATAAATAAATAAAATCTTAAAAAAAAATCAAAATAAAAAAATTTTTTTAATGGTCAGCAATCAGTTACCACCATATTTGTTGGTGATGGAACCTCCGTTATGAAAGTAATATAATTGACAATCTTTACACATGATTTAGATACTAAGTATTATAGACTAAAAAGTCAAGTTGATGGAAACAGTCTGCAAGGAGATCATTAGAATCCATGTCAGAGGACAGAAGAGAGGGAGGTGATTTTCATACTCTCAATGCCAAGGCAATGCTCTCCCAGATACAGGGTCTAGTTATAGTTATAAAACAAAAGGGTGTATGTGACATCATTAATGATGCAGAAAAATAACCTAGATTTCATTAAAGTCATCTGTCGAAAACATGGACCCAGTGTGCTATCCTGGCTTAAATGAGGGGACAAAAGTCATCATAAAGGGCATGAGCAGCCCAACAGCACTCTGAAGTTATGTAGAGCCATGTTGATTTTCTTACGGGGAAAAAAATAAGTTATTCTTATCACTGATCTTTAAGGATCATATTAATATTAATAACCGCAACTCCTATTTCTTGCATTTTGAAGCATTTCCTTTCACATTTTTACTTTAACCACTCCTTAAGGTAGATGTTTGTATCACTCCCATTTTTTGAAAGGTAGAGAAACTGAGGCATATAGCTTCTGGAGTAATAGGTGCAGGAAACTTGCCTCAGATTTAGGGTTTCTGATACTAGGATCCTTCCTGTCTCTGCTATGCTGAATACTCCACTCTAGGGAACACATTTAATGAACCCAGAGGAAGCGTAAGAATGGCAGGTGCAGAGGTCAAGAGGAAGTGGGTATGGTTCTGTGAAGGTAGAATAAAAAGCCTGATACATACTGGACACAAAAGCCAAATATGGACGAAAGAAATATGAATGAGTCTACTGATAACAAAGGCAAACACTATGAGAGGAAGGTGATCCATATTTATCACATGAAGTATGTGTGACCTTGTTCATCAAATGCTCAACTGCTAGGATTCAAAGTTCTATTTGAAACCCAGGGAAGGTGAACTTAGGGCAATTAAAGGAAGTACTCCTTCACATGAAGGTACTATTCATATAGAACTTACTTTCCAGGTATGATGCAATCAGAAAATACGGGTGTAGTAAACAAACAAAAAAGATACTGGAAGTTTCATGAATGAAAAAGATATAATTGCTAAGAAGCTGAGCTTGAGCTTAGCTTTTTTTTTAAAATTTTATTTTTAAGCAATTGCTACACCCAGTGCGGGGCTCAATTTTAAAACTTGGGGATCAAGGGTTTGAGCCAGGAAGGATCCCCTACACTGACCTTAGCCTTCAGAATAATGTCCAAGAGGATATGAGCCTCTTGACACAAAATTGCCTTCCAGCTCTGTGCCTTTTTGGCCACAGAATGAGGACTAGATGAAGAAGCTGTCAGGTGTCCCTAGGTTCCAGTTTTTATGTCCCCAGCTAAGTCTCATAACCCACTCATTTCAGCTACTATCACTTGTGTTCTCAATCTGATGGCTTGATTATGAAATTTATAGCTGTATACCTTTAGAACAAGAAGCAGAAAATTCAGCAATTTTATTTTTCATTTTGCAAAACTCAGATAACATTGTTCTAGTTATAGCCTCTGATTAATGGGTCAGCGTTACTAAGTAGGGAATGGAAAGGTCAATGCCACCTCCATTTGTTAATTTCTGGTCTGCCACTAATATGGTATGCCAGGACCAGCAAAGAAGGAAAACTGACCATGAGAGGTCAGCTTGCTGTAGACATATGGGTGGAACATGGCTGAAAATCAAAAATGAAACTCCAGAAGAAAAATAATGTCAGTTAAAATATAATAATAATAACAAGGCTATGACAGAAAGTCAGGAGAAAGGGGGCAAGGAAGACATAGGGAGCAAATAGATGAATTAGAAATTAGTCTTATAATAGATCCCCACAGGGAAGAGGTAGGGAAGTATAGAGTGGTTCAGAACCCAGACTCTGGAACTAGACATCTTGTTTGAATACAGTCTCTCCCACTTGCTAAGTGTCCGATGCTAAGGCAAGCTACTTAACCTTTCTGACCTTTAGCTCTCTCACCAGTAGTTGCTCTCCACCTCATGCAGGGGCTGCGAGGATTCAGTGAGTGAATATATTCAAAAGCCCCTAGGTAGTGCCTGTCTTATTGTAAACCCTTCATAAGCATTAGCTATTATTCAGAATTGGGTTCTGAGACCATGTGTGTTTGGGGGCTGATGTTTGTACCTTCCTATTCTTGATTTGATCAACTCAAAAGAAGAGAGTATGTGGATAGATTATCAGTTCTGGTTCATGCCATCAGATCCATTCTCATGGCCATGGCAGATGATACCAAGGATTCTGCCTGACCGATCTCACATCCCAGCCTTGGTCATTGGTGGCAAGAGGCAAAGTCAGCTTGTTGGCTTGGGTTTTAAGATCCCTCACTGGATCTGCCACTTAGAATTAGTGAGTGGACAAGTGTGAGGCTTCAGGAAGGGTGTGTTCCTTTTTTCTGGAGTCATGGTATCAAAATCCTGTGACCAGTTACCTAGCCTCTCCATGCCTCACCTCCCAATTCTGGGAGAATAATAGTACCAACCTTATACAGTCGAGTAGCTTAAGGAGCATGGATGTGTTCAGCTCTATATTCAGCTCTCTGTCAGTGAAAAAACAATTGTCCTGCTTCATTTCTGGCACATTCAGCTTGGTCTTTATATTATCCAGCATTTTATGAATACTAGACTCATGCAGAGTTTGGGGCCATGAAGTATACATGATAATAAAAGCACAGAGTACAGGCACACTCCGCAGAGCAGTCACCAGCCCCATAAAGGGGCAGAAGAACAAAGCAGGTACAAGGATTGGTGCCATAGATGAAAGCAAAATGGCAGACAGATTTCACCTGTTTTCTAAAATAAGTCCTTTGTGAAGAATGCGTGATTCCTTATTTCTCACTATCAGTCCTTTCATTTTTTTGGTGTAGAGGGCCTGTAGAGGAGGGGAGGGCTTTAAAATTAAGAGAGGGCTATAATAAAGAAAAAGGGGAAGAGAAGCAAAAAGATGTTAGCAGCTGGTCCTGTTAATGTCTGTTGTTCTTGTTTAAGCAGTAGCATACTAGAGCAATCAAGAACCTGGTATTCCTTTAAATTACTATCACTGGGGACTAGATGGCTAGATCCACAGTTCCTTGGGGAGATCTGTCTGTCAGGTCATTTAGAGGTCATCTTGACCCCCTATTGTAATGAGCACTTATACAGATTAGCCTGCAGAAATGGGCTTAAAGCAGTGTCAAGAGAGTCTTTTAGACCCATAACTGGAAGAGAGGAAGAAGCAGATCTGATCCTCCAAGGGAGTCCATCACAGGGAAATCACATCAGATTGCTGTGTGATTTGTAACTAGTGAGAATTGGTTAATATCTCAATTTCATTCCCGGGTCTATGAGCCCAAACTCTTCAAACTCCTGCCAGTGTTTACTATTGATGTATATCTTCTGTATATTTAATTCATTAAGCTGAAATACAAGCACAGTGGTTCATGATTTCTCAGTATAAATAAACATCACTCTGATAGACAGCACCATTTGGTAGAAAGAGCACTGAGCTCGGAGTCAGAAGGCTGGATTTGAGCCCTGTTATCTCCGTCTCATTAGCTCTAACTTTTGCGGTCGTCGCTCACCCTCTTTGGCCTTCTGATTCTATTTCTGTACATCCTACCACATAGGATTGATGAATGAAAAGGGAGGGGGGTTTATAAGAAAGGGCTTTGCACATTGTAACACAGTGATTATAATAAGGAATTTTTCACATGCTTGAGTCTTTGTAGAATTCCCTCCCACTTCCCTTTCTCAGACTGGATAGCACAGCAGAGATATGGAAGATTATTATCATTTTTCATCTTCACTCTGTAGGAACCTAAAGTTCAGCTCCCAGTATGGCAATTGTAGATCATAGGAAGACAAAAAATAAAATCAGGGAATTTTAGAGTGAGAAGAGGCTTTAGACATCTCTCTTCTGAAGGAGGAGATAGTTTAGTGAGAAGACCCTAAAGAGATGCCTGGCCCACCCAGCCATGTATTTGCAAGAAGGCAATGCTCATGGTCAGCAAGGTGAGCTCACAGGTCTGTAGGAATGGACTAGAAAGCTTTGTTGTCCCAGGGTGAAGATGAGAATGGAAAGTTCCACTTAAGTTGTAATTTATGGCATTTATGATAACAAGCACTTATACTGATGAGTCTGCAGAAGATGATTCCATTTACCAGTGCTAATTTTTTGTTTAAGATTTTATTTGAGAGAAAGAGGGAGAAGAGGAGCAGAGGTAGAGGGAGAGAATCCCAAGCAGACTCTGCACATGACCTGAGCCAAAACCAAGCTGAACCTATCGAGCCCCCAGGCACCTGTAGGGTGTTAGTTCAACACTACCTCCATTTGTTCCTTCCAGCTTCCTTGGACACAGTCACCACTCCCCCACACCTCTGGGGACACCTGCCCATGTGATTTCAAAAGTATCATGCCACGTGCCTGATAGCAAGCTCACTGGAGCTAGCCTTCAGTACCAGCCTTGAATGGGCCCGGGTAGCTCAACTTCCCTCTACGAGAATCCCCATGGCCGGATCTTAATGCAGAGGTCTGTGGGTGTGGGTTTCATGAGCGACATCTACAGAGTGTTCCATTTGCTAGCAAGCATTACAGAAATGTCCATGAATGACTTGGCCTAGGTTTCTCACGGACCTTAGTGATTCCTGGACTTGGGGTTCCCGGACTTATAAAACCTCTTAAGCAGCTGGAGTCATTTAAGAGTACCATTTGCTTAGTTCTGTCAAGGCTTTGTAGTTCATTCTGGAATTTATGGGAGTGATTCTAATAATGACAACAACACACAGTATTAAGTAGGACAGTGAAGACATTGGTGTTGATTAGTGTGCATCAGATGTCAGATACTAATAAGCACTTTACTTATATTATCCTGGGGTTGAGATTTGCAAAATTAGGGAGCAGGAATTGAAATAGTGGAGAGGAACAGTAGCCTTGAAGCCAAGGGGTCTAGGAATTTTCCTCCCTCATTAGTATTTACTAACTGGGTGAACTTGGTTAAATAGGCTGACTTTTTTGGAATTCTGCATCTATAAAATGGGGATTTAAATACCCCCATTAAAGGGTCACTGAGGATTAAGATAGCTCATGATTTTTGAAAGGGCTTCTTAGCAGAGCTAGCACATAATAGGTATATATTACTCGAGTTGAATCACAGACGATAAGAACGGAAATACAAGTAGATGAGCACTAATTAGAAATGGAGATGAATCAGGACAGTTGAGGACAAGCAGTGGGCTTTCCTCCTTTTTAAGTCCTGTCCAGGTGATCTTTTGTCATTCTTATTTTCCCTTCCCATCCCTTTCATAATGTGAGAGCCATAGAGGGGACCTCACTGAAATAGTTTAGGATCAGAATTAAAGCAAATACTAAACTCTTTGTTAATGAAGGACTAAAAGTCCAAGAGAGAGGATTCAGAAGGAGCAGAGCTCTCAGTGGGTGTGAAAAGTAGTATCTTTGCTATCACCCCACCTCCATCTAGGTCCCTGGCTCTCGAAAGCCGGGGCTTCCATATTGCTTCCAATGCCACACTGCAGGGAAGTGGCCCCCAAGGACTTGCAAAGCTCAAATCAGAATTCCAATCATGAAACCACAGGCTTCAAAATGACTTATTCTCATTACAATGTATGAAATGATCCGTAAATACATATTTTAACACTACAGAGTTTAAATATTATTACACATCTTACTTGATGTCAGATTTTGTTAAATGCGTGCCATTATCTCAATTTACAAAGGTCAGTCAGGTGGCAGTGGAGAATAGAGCTGGATATATTTAAAATTTTTCTTACCAGTACATCTGCGGCTCAGATAACCCTGCCTTTTTTCAAAGAGCTTTGGGCTTTTTTTTCCCCCCTTTCAAATGAGACTTTAATGAGGATCATGTGGATAAACTCTTTGCAGAGGTTTGAAAAGATCCAGAGAAACACTGTAGTAGGAACAAGCAAAGCATTTTGGATGAAATCATAAGCCATTTGAATGCCTCCTCATCTCTCTGGTTGTGTCAGAACCTTTTGGCTGCATTTTTCCGCCACAGGAATGTTTTCATCTCCATGGCTAGGTAAATAGAATGTTCGTGTAGTTGCTCAATTGCTATTCATGCCAGCACAGAGTAGCAGAGAGTGACCTACTTCCAGCAGCATCCATAGAAAGCTTTGTTGCTTTCCATCATGTCTGATTTTCAAATCTACCTTCGTGTTTTTGCATCCTCTGCCCCCACTCGGCCCCAGAGACAACATACCATGGACTGTCAAGAGCCTTATTCCTTACTCTAATCACTCTTGCTTTCTGTGTTGGGTTCATTTTAGACCATCTTAAACCTCTTTTGGAAAAAGAGAAGTGGAGTGGGTGGCTAACCTTAAAAGAAGCGAGCATTTCTGATGTTTAAGGATCACCATATGCGGTGGGGCTGCGGAGAGGGATCAAGTGACATTTTCTAACTGACTCTACCCTTGACCACATAAACATAAAAGGTAGATAACTCATTAGAAACCATTTGGAGGTATCTAATATGGATGGCTCTTTCTTTCTTTCTTTTTTTAAAAATTTTCTTTCTTTATTTGACAGAGAGAGAGAGAGATCACAAGTAGGCAGAGAGAGAGAGCGGAGGAAACAGGCTCCCCGCTGAGCAGAGAGCCTGATGCAGGCCTCGATCCCAGGACCCTGAGACCATGACCTGAGCCAAAGGTGGAGGCTTTAACCCACTGAGCCACCCATGTGCCCTGGATGGTTCTTTCTTATTGGGAACCACTAACTGGAGTTTCCAGAAGTCACTCTCATGACTTTCCAAACAGCCAATCCTTAGTCTATAAGTTGACGGGCCGAATTGAGCTAGAAGTATCCCAGACTCCCAGAGGAAAGTTTGATGGAAAAACTTCCTCAGAGCCCTATCCAGTTGGCATGCAGAAATGTACTCAGTCTGCACCTGATTTGGGATGTAACTAGAGCCAAGTGTCATGTGTGGTTTTGGGTCATGGAACACCATGGTCACAGCTGGGAAGTCATTGGAGACCTTGTGGTCCTGTCATTTGAGGTTGAGAAAGGTGAGTTCCAGAGAGGTTATAGCAGCTTTATTCTCACAGCTCCCCCATCGAGTGCTCCCTTCAACCTGCCATTCCGTTTCTCATCACTGGGTCATTAATGCTTTGAGGCACTCTTGTTTTTTGAGAGTAAATGTCACCAAGCAGAGGAAATGGAAATTCACTTATCCATCTTCTGGTCACAAGTGAAAATTCCTCTTCCAAATCTGCAAGTCAAGAAGGTTCCAGTTACTTGAAAAAGAGATTCTCGAATTTTTAAGCCATTGTACTCTAAAGTGTTTAAGCCATTGTACTCTAAAGTGTTTGCTTGCGTAGCTCAGGGGCCGTGGCTCAAGCCGGGAGATGATAAGAAACTGCCCTGTGGCAGACAGCGAGTTGAACAGAGGAAGCAACAACAAGATTCCCATTCCCAGTTAGACTTTGAACATCTTGACAAAAGAATTTCCTGGCTGTGTTGTCTGAGCCAGGGCCCCGTAGTCACAGACTTGAGGCAAGCAATCGGTGTTTCTGGCATCTGTGCTGGTTGAATTCAGGCCCAGCAGGGCACCTTATCTTATGTGTTTCTCACTCTGGGCTGTGGGATTGTGTCATTTCAGAACTCCATTCCAGATGGTCCCTGTGGTGAGAGCTGTGGAGGCCCAGCCAACTCAGCCCAAGGAATGTCGCCTCTCTGGCTAGTCCCCTTTTCTTACTTCTGTTGACTTTGTCCTTCCTCTTTGCATTCTTCTCCTTTGTCTGTTCTTCATCCGTCCCTTATCTTTCTTCACAGATGGCCGGGACTCTAATGTGCCGCTGTCATTATGTTATGGAACAAGTTGGGGTCTTTAGAGGCTGCCGTTCCAGAGACATTAACGACTTGGGTCACGTTTGATACCAGGGTAAAGATTCGCAGGATAATTAGTGATCGTCTACCGTTATTAACCCCTGACTTAAGCAGGTTATTTTCTTACAAAGGTGTTGAAAGTTAATGTCATTGTTAATAGTTTCAGTTGGAAGACCGTAATGAAACCATGTGGGAAACCAACCCACCATCAATATCTTTCAAACTCTGAAATCGGGCAGGTGAGGGGTAAGGTGGGAAGGAAAGTGAAAATGAATGGAAGGAAAGAGGTAATTATATCATGAGCATACCTTTGATTACCTTCATGGTAGTCACTGATGGACAAGATCCATTTGTTATTCTTATTTTGGAACAATTGGCTTATCACTGCTAAAGTCCTGAGCTTATAGTCCCAAGCTTTGGGTATCCTAAGCTTCATTGCATAGGGAAACTCAGAATGGTCTCTCACGTAGCACAGGTGGAGGGAAAGCTAGATTCCATTTTTAGAGATGGTCCCTTTCCCTTGGAAGTTTTCCATAAAGAATATGGGACTATTCACAATATCACACTTAACAGAATTGAAAAACAACCAAGCAAAACTCATAATGCATAGATGATCCCCCTCCAGTCCCCTAACAGCAAGGAGTTTCGTGGTAGTGCAATTTATTTGTCTTCCAACTTACCGAGTTCTCTTCTAACTCTGCTCTGTGGAAGCTCCTCAGAAGCTGTATGAAATTGAGTTTGGAGGATGAATTTCTAAGATTAACAGCAAGTTTGAAAATCCTGATAGGGCACCTGGGTGGCTCAGAAGCCTCTGCCTTCGGCTCAGGTTATGATCTCAGGGTCCTGGGATCGAGGCCCACATGGGGCTCTCTCCTCGGCGGGGAGCCTGCTTCCTCCTCTCTCTCGGCTGTGCATTCTTCTCTGCCTAGTTGTCATCTCTCTCTGTCAAATAAATAAATAAAATCTTAAAAAAAAAAATCCTGATAGTAATGGCCCTCAGGGGTGTCACCCTCAAACTTGAAGGACTGCAGGGTCAGTTCATCTGGTGCCTCAACATGAGGCTAAGAATTGACAAGTTAATGCTTCCTTCTGCCTGACCTCCTCACTGGAGCAAGCATATTACACTACTTAGCTGGGTTCAGCTTGAAACCCAGCCTTGCCAGGAGTGAAAAAGAGGCCCAGATGGCCAACACTGCTCAGAGCCACTCTAAGTTTCTCAGTGACTGAAGGGATCTTTGAGAATGTCTCCATTTCAAACCCACATTTGACTTAAAATTGCCAAATTCTTTGAAAGAGGGCATCATGGATCTGGTGCTCAATGAAGCTGTCATTTGTGGGGGAAATTCTGAGACTAACAGGCTGTATTGTCTTAGCGGCTCAGTTCAAGGATGCTCAGCATGAGAGGACACCTAAGAGGGGGCACCACTTGGACGGTATGAGGAAGTGGTTATGTCTGGGAAAGGAACTTTTGTAGCAAGCTTTGGGTATCCTAAGCTAACCCCACAAGGACACAGTGTTATAAGTTCATAGCACACAAGCTAATATTAGAACAATGACTAAAGGGGCCCCTGGGTGGCTCAGTCAGTTAGGTGTCTGACTCTTGATTTCAGCTCAGGTCATGGTCTCAGGGTTGTGGAATCGAGGCCTGTATCAGTGTCTGCACTCGGCAGGGAGTCTGCTTGAGATTCTCTCTCTTCTACTGCTCCCCACCCCAGGTGTGTGTGTGTGTGTGTGTGTGTGTGTGTGTGTTCTCTCTCTCTCTTTCTCTCTAAAATAAATAAATAAATCTTAAAAAACAGAGAACAGTGTATAAGGCTAAATCAAAAGTGATTTTATCTCATTCTCCTCTGGGCCTTTCGCCATCCAAGATTATTCTCGAGAATGTCTCTGCTCTAGGTCCTGTCTTCCTGATTCCCTATCACATGCAGAAGTTCCAACATTTCTTCTTAAAAACAACATATCTGCAGTAGCATGAATGAGAATCTTTCTCACTAGCCTGAGTCCAGTCTGAAAATGGGTCTGTTGCTTAAAGGCTGTGATAAGATATCCCAAATCTGTCCACCTGGGAAAGGGGAGGTAGAGTGTGGGTACAGTCTGAAAAGAGATTGGATGTTGTTTGGCGCACTGAGATGATCTTCTCTCTAAGTGGTCATGTGAAGCCTACTGTTTTGGACTTAGAATCATGGAATGTCAAGTTACAGAAGGATCCTGAAAGTCTTCTATCCAGCTCCCTCTTACACAGAGGAGAAGACTCAAAGCTAGGCAGCTCATTCGAGGTTAGTCCAGACCGAGATCTCTTGAATTCCAGGTCAGTATTTTGGTCATTGTGGAATATAGGATTGGGATTACTCTGAGATTAGAATTGAGTCCAGTTGGTCTGCTACTCTCTTACTGGGTCTTCGGATCTTTCTAAATCATGGCCTCATTGACTTCTCTGCTCATTAAAACCACGAGTGCCTTACCGTTAGCTCAGATCTCCTTAAACTGGTATTCACACTTTTCACAGTGGACATCTGTCTACATCTCTAGCCTCGACTCCCGTGCACAAACTCCACCCTTCTGCCCAGAGGCACCATCCTGCTGCTTCTTTTACATGTTGCTCTCTTCACCTGGAATTGGCCTCCGGCATCTCTTTCTGTTTTATCCCTTCCCATGGGTTTCTGTGCAGCGGGTGCCACCCCCTCACTGGGCACTGCTGTTTCTGCTTCCGGTACTTAGTCATGGCCGTTTCCAGTTTCTTACTCCATCAAAGGCTCCTTGAGAATAGGGATCCTATAGCACAGCTTGCTAAATGTCACCATTAGAGTGTGTTCCCCAAACCTTCGTTGTATACAAAAATAAATGGACCCTAAATTCTGTGTGTTCCTGGCAGGTCCAGAATTTTGGGAGGTGCTGAGAGATGTGAAGCTTGGTGTGGGGGAAGAATGGATGTGCTGAAATTTGGGACAGCTTTCCCTTCCTGGAGACCTCGGTCCCACAGTGTGATGGTGGCCATGGTGCCCATCGCCCCCATGGTATCTTGACATGGCTGTGAAGGCTTGTGTTGGCACTTGTTTTATGAGCACATTGTGGCAAACACTGTCTGAGCCTCTTCTATAGCCTTCTTCCAGAGCCTTGCACTGGGGTAGCTGTCACTGCCCACCACGCTTCTTAGGAATCTCAGGGAAGGCTGGCATTGGTAGAACAATTTCTGACATTCTTCTTGATATGTTCTGCTACATCCAGACCAACATGATTACATTGATGTTTTAAGCTCTGATCTCAGCCCCATTGGTGATAAAATTCACAAAACATTGTACCCTGTGGTTTTTCATTGGTTGACCTAGGGTAGATATGGCATAAGAAAATAAGTTCCTGGTTTAGTGTTTTAGACCTCCCATGTCAGATCCTGCCAGGACAGGGAAAACAGCAAGGAAGAAGCTATTATTCTGTTATTGTCTTGAATTTAAAAAATGACAGGTGCCCTCATGGGCAGGCATGGTTCCCTACTTCCTTTGCCCTTTTCCCTCTACAGTGAGTCTGGTCTGGGCTGAATCAGGATATCACTGTCCATGGGGATGGGCATGAATATCTTACAAAGAGATTCAGAGGGCTGTCTGGAAGCCTAGGTCAGAGGTTCTGTGCTCTCAGCTCACCTTCCCGTGGGAGCATTTTTCAGTAACCCCATATCTGTTCTTTCTTTGGTACTGTCACTCCTGGGGCCTTGCAGGAGAAGGACTTCCTCCTCAGAAATTGGCTTGGACTGCCAATAAGCATGGGTTTCTCTTTGGGCTGCTGAAGGTGCTCTGGAATGAGAGTGGTGGTGGTCGCACAACTTCGTGAATATACATGTAATATACTTTGAAAGAGCGAATTTTATGGTATGTGAATTTGATCTCAATTTAAAAAGAGGTCACAGAATACTAAGACTTTGCACAACAAATAAAATATCGCAGCGCATAAACTCCTGGAAGACCGCATGGACTCTGTCCCCAAGAGCTTTCTCTTCTCTGTGCTTGTGCAAAGGTCATGTCGTCTGGTGTGTGTTGGGGGCGAAGAGCATCTGGTAAGTTTTATCCCCTGTTCTGATTCGGGCTGGCATGGCCTTGTTTTGGGTGTTTGCTTGTCTTTGCTTCCACAGTTAAAATGGAGATAATGAGCCTGGCCTTTTTGTTGAGGGTCTCCTAGGAAATAAAAAAAAAAAAAATTGGTTTAAAAGCTTTAGAGTTATGAGGTGCTAGAGAAAGGCTGAAGTGGCACCCAGCGTGTGGGGAGGGGAATCAATCCCCGGCTGGCTAAGACAGATGTGGGGGGTGGGCTGCATCTGTGTTGCCCTGGGTGATTTAATGATGGCCTTAGCCTTTAGGAGCTGTTAATGCTTGTGATTGTTGTCTGTGGTGAGGAGACTGGTTCTGAGGGGAGTGCGAGGGGAGTGCGGTGGCAGGGAAGGGACTTGGGGGAGGGGTGTGTTTCTCTGGAGGAATCCTCCAAGTGTTTCCAGGGGAAGGCATGGCCGGTGGATGGGGAGGGGCTTGTGATGGGGGGGCTTGCAGTGGCGCAGTGACAGGTCACAGGGCTGCTCCTGGGAGGCACGCCCCAGGGTCTCTGGTCACCTAGAAGTCTGGAAGGCCTCCTTAGAGGAACCTTGAACTCAGGGGCCGGTGTCACTCACTGCTTCACTCAACAAAACCAAGACCCGGAAGCAGGTGAGCCCCTGCTGTCACACCCTCCGCCCACCGCAGCTTCCTGCCTGCTTGTGCTGGTCACTTCCCAGAGCGCGGGCAGCCTACCATTTTGATGGAATGATGGTCTATTCCAGGTGATTGGGCAAGGAGCTGTGGATGGAGGGGAGCCCTGGTCATCTTGTCTGTGCTGTCCCTTCCTTGTCCCTCAGAGGCCCGTTTACTCTTCTGCCTGGTCTGGGGGTTGTTAGGAAGAGATCAGGAATACTATCCATGTCTTCTAAGGGACAGGCTAATGGCCTGTGGCTCATATGAATTCTTTTCACTGATCTACCCTGAGAGCACCAGACAGTACTCTTTTTCTTCCTCCTCCCTGTAATTCTCCTATCAGTGTCTGAATGTCCTTCTCCCATTTCTCTAGCTGTTAAAAGGAAGTCCACTCACTCCTCAAGGCCCACTGCCAGTATTTCTTCTGAAAGGTTACTTTTCTCCCCCTCTCCCACCCTCAACCCAGGCAAGCCTACTCTCTCCCTCTACATTGCCACATGGTGTCATTATGCACACAGTGTAACACCTGCCACATTCACATTCATTCAGGGTTGGTTGCTTTGGAGAGCTTGTTGAGGGACTCATTTAGATTAGTATTACAGTGCCTAGAACAGTGCCTGGTGCATAACACATGCCCAGTGGCCATCTGGTAAGTCAGTTAATGAATAAATATATAAGTAAATAATAAAGCACATCATTTATGCCCTCCTACAAATAGTGAAAGATTATTTATAAACTCCATAAATATTTTAAATTGCTTTCCTCTTTATGGTGTGGTCCTTGATGAGAGTATTATTCTAAATGTGTCTTATTAAATCTTTTTTATGCCTATGGAATTTTTTTTTTGGTCAAAGGTGATAAATTTTGAGAGAAGAAGCCGTGCCTTTTTAAAAAAAAGAGATTTTATAAAGCCATGCATTGCCAAAGTGTGCTCAGCAGAATATTCGTTCCCCTGGGTGGTAATAGTTGTTAAGGGAGAAAGGATTTGGAGGCCAAACGAAGTTTAGGATTAATCAGGTCTCCCTATTGTGGGATGTCTCAAAGCTTCCATGTGATATTGCTCAGGAATATTAGCAAGAGAGACACATACTAATAGCATACTGTGTGACAGTAGCTTAGCACCTACAGTGTGACGTGCATAGTAGGGCTTTGGTGTTTTGTTCTTCATCATTGATGTTCATCTGCCACCTCGATGTAGAGCCCTGAGAGTGGGTGGGCGCTTCTGTCTGTAACGAGGGCCCTCTCCTTCACGACCTTCTCCATGTGCACCACCTCTGTTTCACAAAGATGAGGGAAAAATTAAAGGGAATTAAAACATTACCTGCCACAGCAAGTCTCACATATCTCTGGTGGGCTATGCAGCAAATGATTGTGGTTTTAGAAAATCCCGTCAGCCCCAGCGGCTCCGTGGTAGCCTCTCAGGACTGTTCGGGACGTGCCAATTCCCAGCACAGTAATTACCAACTCTCTCCTTCGTAGATTCACTGGTGTCTAGGAGTAATTGCTAGGGAATTCACATTTTCAGATTTACAAGTGGCAAACAACCTTGTATTTACCTCGGGGGGTTATCAGGGTATTCAAACTGTGCTGGGTCAAGGATGCTATTGATCATAAAATATGGGGAGGAACTTGAATTTTTACTTTGGTATTTTTCTCAATGGGTGAGAGCCTGGCTGCCTAGATTATGGTGCAAAGACCGGTGGGGGATCATTCTCTTTCTCTCAGGGCCTCTTCCCTTCTTTGAAATTTGAAACAGTGGTAAACCTGACCTAACTCTAGCTGGAACCCTTTGTTGTCTTTAACCGGTGCTGGCTAATTGGTACCATTGTCTAGGATGAAGAGGAATAAGGTTCAGATTGGTCCAGTCAGAATTCTGACCCATGCCTTATGGTGTTTCTCCTCTAGAGATCTCAGGGAACACAGAGGACATCCCTCTGGTGCGCTGGAGACAGCAATGGCTAGAGAATGGCACTTTGCTTTTTCACATTCATCACCAAGATGGTGCCCCCAGTCTCCCTGGACAAGACCCAACGGAAGAACCGCAGCATGAGTCAGCCGAAGAGGAGCTGAGGATCCTGCACATCTCAGTCATGGTAAGAACAGCGTGGCTTTAGCCTCTTGGGCCATAGCTGATGTTTTCCTGACGTGAAGAGTCTTGGTGCCGGAGACAGAGCTCTACAAAACCTGCTGCCCCCTAGTCATTGATCATGTGAATGAGTAACCTTCCCATTTGTGGGAAATGTCTCCCCCTGTTGTGAAGTAAAAGGTGCAACAATTTCTGTACCACCATTATCCAACTGTTCACTTTGGGGAACGGGCCTAGACATGGAGTGACTCTGCAGACAGAGACAGTATCAGGTGGGGCCTTAGAAAAGGGTTTATTAGTCTTAGAGAAGGGTTATTTAACTAGTACATCAGAATATCTTCTAATAGTTGCTCCATATTGTCTGCAGAATGACCGAATTGCCAAGCTCCTTGCTGCTACCAAGCTGTCTTCTCTCTTCTCCCAAAGGGGAGAACGTCAGCATTTGGCTTCTCACATATTACAACGAAGAGCATTTCAGTGCATACTTGCTCTTCTCCTCAGCCTAGCTCAGAATGTCACCGTCGGCATCCTTTCTCCTGCTCAGAAATTTGAGGTCTCAAGAAAATGAGAATTTTCCTTCTAAAGTTCTAAGAACTTGTGTTGTAGAGCGTCACTCAAAATTAGTGCTACAGTGGCAGGCAGGGGCTGTTTGGTGATGTTTTGTTCACTGGTGTATTCTTTTTTTTTTTTAAATTTTTATTTATTTATTTGACAGAGAGAGAGATCACAGGCAGGCAGAGAAGCAGGCAGAGAGAGAGGAGGAAGCAGGCTCCCCGCTGAGCAGAGAGCCCGACGTGGGCCTTGATCCCAGGACCCTGAGATCATGACCTGAGCTGAAGGCAGAGGCTTTAACCCACTGAGCCACCCAGGTGCCCTCACTGGTGTATTCTTAGCACTTAGAACAATGTATTCACATGGTTAATGGTTAATAAATAGTTGTGGAAGAAATGAATGAATTTCCCCAGTGGAGGTAGAAAGTGCCTTTTTCACTTGTGGTAAATCTTTTATGTATTAGTATTATATTGGTAAAACCAAATACAGCACTTGCTTCTAGGGCAGCCTGAGAGCAGGCTGAGCCTAGACTGCTTCTTCATCGTCCGTGTGTGCAGGAAGTTATGGGTTGTTTCGCGTTTATGAAACTCAACAGAAAAACAGACTAGATCTTGGTCTAAACTCTATTTCTCTGGTACCAACACTACATGCTGTTTAGTTTTGCATATCAGATTGGGAGAAACTGAGCACGTTTTAGATATACAAAAATTTCCATCACCCAAATATTTGGCATTGAAACTCTCCCTGTAAAATCTCTGATAAAAATCTCAGAACATAAGTCTTCTACTTCTTCCTCAACTGGTGTCCCCATGAACAACTGGTTTGCTGGATTACCTGTGTAGACACAAGCTACTTTATTTAAATTATATGGTCAAAAAAAGAGTCCTTGAAGAGCAAATGGAGGTCAAACCTGTGTTTAGATGTGCTAGAAGGCAGGCAGGTAAGTGAAATTGTTCTGCCTCACATTTCCAAATTAATTGAGGTTTATGATAAGGCAGTTACCCTACTCGTACATCCTTGATTAAAGACTAAAATTGTCTTTCTGAGGGAAGCTTGTCTTCTTTAATGTAGCTTGTAGTGTCCAGAGAGTAGTGAGAGCAGACAGATCAGCTGGATCAGTCCTGGCATTGACTGGAGTGACAGATGTAGAGGCCACATTGTCTTCACATTTATGGTACAGTCTGATTGAAAAGAAAGGCACAATGGTGGACTTCCCACCAGCCATTCCCATCCTTCCATCATTGGGGAAAGCAGTCGTTGTCGTGGATGTGGATGGTTTTTGTTTCATTTTGCTTCTTTTGGTCTAAGACCATTTCAAAGAACGAGTCATCACACCAAGACATGTTTAGGGTGTAGACAAGTGTCTAGAGATTCCCAAGAACTAGTATCTGGAGCAATTATATCTGAAAGAAGATCCTGACTACAGGCGTTTAAGATCGGCAGTGTGTCAGAAGGTATGTTTGATGGGGGCTGAGGGGTAGTGTGAGGATCCATGGAAAGACAGTCTAAAGTCGGCCCTAGTGCTACGTCATATCTTGGTGGTAGCAAGGTAGCAAGGATCCTACCTCTGCCCTCAGAATGATGAGCTCCAGTAAGTACTCTGGAGAAGCATATGTGTATATATGTATGTGTTTATATGTGCATGTGTGTTTGTGAGGGGTCAGTGGCGGTGGAGCTAGAAGTGTGCCAATCAAGGATGCCAAAAGATTTGAGGACATGATTTGTGCCCTTAAATATAACAGCCCCTTTGAGAAGCTCTACCTTATTAATGCTTTTTTCTGAGGCCCTCCCAAGCAGGGCTTAATGGACCATGGGCACTGAAATGAAAAGAGAACAAAAGTCAGCCTTCAACCTGTCTCTGAAATCTTTCCTTCATATGCTACTGGTCACCCATGGCAGACCAACAATGACATTCTGTCTTCCAAATAAAATGGAAGAAATTATTCCTGCAGCTTTATTTTACTTTATTCTATGTTATTTATCATTAAGCTAGAGGGGAGAGAGGTTAAAGTGCATGGGCAAAGGGTCGGGGTAGGCAAGGCCTGTGTTTGCGGCTTGACCTCTTCAATACGGGTAGGCCTGCATCTCTATGAAAAATTCAGGAAGACTGTTGACTTCTGCAAGAAAACAGGAATCCCAGGTACAGTGAAGATATGAATACTCCCTCCTATCTTTGTCAAAGACAGTATGGTCAACCGAGTCTCCTCCAGCCCAGCTTGCCTCCTCACCTTGCCCCATTCTCACTCCATGCAGTACACCCTCATGCAGCACCTCTCCTACCCTTCACATTCTTTTCTAAAGACAGTTTCAAAGTCTAAAGTTGTGTGTCTTCTCTCAGCTTAGAAATCATGCCTGAGGGCATCCTGTTTGAAGATGTCGTTCCTAGAATCTCTGATGGCTTCTTCTTAAGAGTCTTAGGGACTGGTAGATTTTATTTGATACCCTTTATACCATATCTTTTGGAGGTAAAGTAGGCAGCCATTTGAGGTATCCAGAAAGAGAGCATTATAAATGTCAGAAGATTTTGCAGTCCTTTGACTAGTAACACTGTTGGGCAGCAGAATGCACTTACACGCAATTTTATTACTCAAACCCTGTTAGTTATGAAATGATAACAGCAGAGCTATTTTTCATTAACTATAATGATCAATACTGATGCGGTTTTCATTTTGGATCCAAATAACATAATTTGAAAAAGAGAGAAGTTAAGGTGATTATCAAAACATGAATACACCCAACCTTTTCTCTCTTGTTAAGAAAATGTATATTTAATAGCTTAACTGGTAATTCTAAATATTTCCAATATGTGTCAAGGGAATTAATGGTCCTGTGAAACCCTTTGGGTTTATACTTCTCTCATTTTGTATTTATACTTTTCTCATCCATATTGCCTCAATGCGGGGACCACTGTTTATTTTTATATTTTGCATTTACTGTGTTTAGTTTTAAACACAAAGTGTAAGTAATGGGAGACTGAAAGGCAAAGGAAAACCTTTTCTGTATCCATGTGACACTCTATGAATGAGAATTGGCGAATTCTATCTTACACTGTGCCCACTATAAATATACTATCAGCAAAATTGTGGGGTTGCAGGAAACCAATACCTCAGCTGGGAACTTGGCAATTTAAAACTTTGAAAAACCTTTTGCTTTCTTTATTTTTCAATCACATCCTAAAATTTTTGAATTATTTTTTCCAAAGAGGTACTCTTTCCCTCCTGAAATCATATATTATTGCTTGGAGGGTCAAACAATGGGTTTTAACCTCCTGCACGATTCAAACGGGGCTGAAGAGATTTATTTTGAATTTTGCAGGATAATTGACATTTATAACAACTGAGGTACACAGGGATACTCTTTTGCAAACTCTTGAACAACTGAAAGCAAAATCATCAAATGAAAATTAATGTATGAATTTAAATCCAGAAGTCAAAAGAATTTTTCAGTGATAAGCAAATTGTTTACTCTACAGAAGATCAGGTTTTAATATGACTTTACATTAGATATTCAGCCTCTGTGGATTTAAATTTCCATATTGTATTTTTGCTAATTTGCCATATGATCCACATTTTTCTTTTTAAAGTATGCAAAGGAATTGAATAGTGCATAATAGCATTTTAATGTATTATCTATATATTTCATCTCTGTAATTAAATATGGCAGTGTTAATAGACTTTCTACATGCGTATAGGTTGGTTAAATACATTCTTCACAGCAAGTAACCTTTCAGAAATGCTTCAGTTTGATATATATTTTTTTCAGTGATAACTCCCACTGGTAGATAATCTTTCTTAGTTCAGCCTTCTTAGGCCCATTTCAACAATTGTGGGGAAAAATAATATTTGGGCGTTTGTCAGTCTCCCTGAGGATTGTGTGGGGAGCCCATCACTGAAGGCTGGGTGTGCTCAAGACCACTAGTCCCAGCTGGGTAGAGCCCGTTGGTCAGTGTCTGCAGGTTCCTGTGGACCCCAGCTTCCGGGTCCTCGGGTGTTTCTAGGCACCTTGTTTCTTGGGAGCCCCAGGGGAGCCCTGGACACGCAGTTTTCTTTGGGGAGAAACAGAGTAGAAAACAAGAAGCCACAGGTGCCTCTGTGGAATCCCAGCATCCTGGAGGTAGGATGGGCACTTCGGAGAAGTTCTGTTCTGGGGGTGTGACACGTGGATCGAATCAGGACAAAGCCGAGGGAACATACCAAGGGGTATGTCCTCCAGGATTGTGTTTCCAGGACCGCAGACAGCTGTGTGCATCATTGCTCAAGTTCGGTTCAGCTGCCTACGCATCAGGTGTTCTCTTGCTAGAAGCCGTCTATGCTGCACTCCTAAAGCTCAGTGACGTCTAAGGGCAGGGAAGGGCAGTTCTATGCATGGTTCATTGCTATGTGCCACCCAGACCATCAGTTAATTATTGTGTCTTTGGGCATAGGAGACCTGATGCTTTCTCTGTCCATTCCTTTTGCCTTCAGCTAATCTGTTAGAGAAGTTGATTAGCGAATTCATGAATGAGGGTCACTTTTACATCTCTATTGTCAGTTTATATCATTTGCTCAGTTCAACTGAGGGTGCCCTAATTTATTAGGGCCAATCCTTCTGATCTTTAGAAAGAAATGGAGGTGTTTAGACATATCTTGTATTACCACAAAGACTAGAACAAGAGTAATCATTGAGTCAGTCTGAAGAACTTTCCTGGCAATTCAAGCCATCCATCACGAGGCTGGAGGATTTTTGGCCATCCCTCCACTTGCCAAAGACTTCGTTGTGCACTTGGCTTTCCACTACAAAAATGATGGACAATTTCTAAAAGAATCAGCAAGATCCCTATAGACAAGACCTCCTTGCTCTTGGGTGGTTGCTGATAGACTGAGGTTCGAAAGATAACATGCCAGGGTCCATTTGGGGGCTATCCCCTGCCGAGGGTGGGTTGGTTTATAAAACCTTCCCACCTGGCATCATGGTTGGGCTCTGCAAGTCTTGCCAAGGTGCATCAGGTTCAGGTCGGCCATTCTGGCTGTTGAGCTGCTGGGAGTGTTAACTGACCTCCCGTATTCCTATAGAGGGAGAGCTGGGATGTGCAGGAAGAAACCCTGGGCTTAGGGTTGGAAGATGAACTCCAGAACCTGGCTTTACACTTCTGATAATCCACTGACCTTTCTGGAAGCTTCCTGCTTCATCTGTGAAATGGATTTGCTGCTGAGGCTTTTTAGTTTCAAAAAATGGAAATGCACTCACATCTTCTCTGTAATGGAGTTTGACTATAGAAATTCACATGAAGGTAAGGTAGACAGGGATCTTCAGATTAAAAAAAAAAAAAAAATCCCCAGAGCAGACTTTTGTGAAGCCTGGAGCTGGAAGATTGTGCGGTGTCCGAATCATCCTGTCAACCCCTAGCCTCAGCAGTTTGTGGTTTAGCTCTTTGGTGTCCATTTCCATTGCTCCTGTTGCCAGCTCCTTCATCCAGTCTCTTCTGTAAATCTCATCCCCACTGTGACACTTTTAAATGTTTGTACTATCTACTCATCAGCTCCCCTCACTTATGACCCCTCCTGATCCCTGCAGCTTTACAGTGTTTCCAGCTTTGTCCACGTAGCTGCCAGATTCCCTGCTTTCCTTCATGTATTCAAACTCCTTGGGGAGACAAGCAAAGGGACGAGCTAGTGACTGCAGTTCCTGTTTGTTCAGAGCTTTTCCTATGAAGTTATCCCAGAGCAGATGTAACCCTCACCTTCTCCCATTGGCTATCGTTATGGGGAGGTTGACTTAGGTGGCACAGAACATGGCTAGTCCTGCTTCAGGCTCAGCTCAGAACCATTTTCTTTAGCAGAGACTGAGAAGCCACGATTCCATGATTTAACTGCCCAAAGAATGGGCATATACTTATACAGATGCTTGGGGGACCAAAAGAGGCCCTTGTCATCACTGTCATCCTCACTGTCACCATCATTGTCATTATCACCATCATTACCGTCACCACCATCATCACCATCATCACTACCACCAGCATTATCACCATCGTCACCATCCTCACCGTCACCACCATCATCACCATCATCACCATCATCGCTACCACCAGCATTATCATCATCATCACCATCAACACTGTCACCATCACTATCATCATCTTCATCACCATCATCCCTACCACCATGATCATCATCACCATCATCCCTACCACCATGATCATCATCACCATCATCCCTACCACAATGATCATCATCACCATCATCACCGTCATCCCCATCACTGATCACCATCACCATCATCCTCCTCATCACAGTTTTGTTTTGTATTTACCAAGTGCCAGATATCACTCTAAGTACTTTCAATATCTATTGCCTTATTTCTTATTCCCATCATACCATGAGGTAGGGCTTGTTATCATCCCATTTTACAAATGGTGGGACTGAGGGCCAGACAAGCTAAGTAACTCATCTAAAGTTAAACAGCTTTTAGGCTACCGAGCCAGGATCTAAATTGAGGTAGTTGGCAGAGTCTGGACTCTATACTCTAAGAAGCACCCAGCTCATAATCTGGACAAGAGTGAGTGCCTGATGTGTATATATTACATGTCCTTTTACCAGCTTTTGTTGTTTGGTCCACTTTTGATTGCTGAGATTTATCTGACATTTTTCTGCATTATTTCCCAACTAATAACTCTATGAGCACTAGGACCCACAACCAAAGTACAGTATAGCTCTTTCTTCCTGTGGCGACACCACGCAGCTCACCCCAACAGCTCAGATTTGGTTCAGCTTGGCTACATCCACCTGCCAACCTTGGCTTCAGCCACATCACCCCACAGCTGGTGGCAGGCTTATTGGCAAGGAAGAGAAGTTAGGGACTTCCCACTCTAAAATTGTGAAAGTCATAGAACAATAAACTTCGGCTTCTTCATATATACATCCTTTCACTTTTGCAGTAAGTTGAAAAGAAATTTTTTTAAAGCATTGCTGACCTATTATTGATTTAAGAAGGCCATTGACTCATTCATTCATTTAGCTATTGATTCTTTACCAGTACCTCTCAGGCTTCATGTATACACACACATATACACACACACATGTATATATATCTACTAAGGAGATAGAAAATTCATAAGACAACTTTCTGCTTTCAAGGAACATTTAATCATATTATTAACACTTAATATTTGAGGATGACCTCTGGCAGAACTGGGAGCCAGGTGGAGTGTTCTTTTTCATTTCTTTACATGTTTTACATCCTCTTTTCAATTTTGTTCTTTTCCCTGAAGCTTATAGGGGTCTTACGTTGCCCCCATTTCTCCAGACAGCAAGAAAATAGCTACGAGGCCACATTTTCTCAAGGATACTATTTTTTAACAACATGATGTAATACTCTGTTCAGCAATTTAGCTCACTTGATATAGAAGCCAACAGATTACTTTTCAGTACTTGGTTCCAGAAATCCCTGAAGGTCCTTTTGAAAACAGGATCCATAATCTCTGTGGGGTTTAACTGGATTTAACTGGATCTAAAGAACCGGTAATACTTCTAGTAATGAAGCTCCCATTTCGCTTACTAGGTCCCAGACAATGAATGGGATTATTTTCATGCATCATATCAATCAACTCCCACAACAGCATTGTAAAGTAGATAGTAATTCTCCCACTTTTCAGATGTGAACACTGAGACTTAGCGTAAATCACAGATCCAAGGTCGTACAAGTGAAACCAGGATTCAAGGCAAGTGACTTCAGACTGCATTTGGCTAGGACGGTGTTGCTGGGTGGCATCAGGATCAACCAGTTTCTCCAGTTTTCAAGGCTGTGGAATAATTTTGCTTCTTCTAGCTGGCACAGTAGACACCTTCCCTTGATGAAAACTAGCGAAGCACGTAGAGAACTGGGCAAGGTATCATCATGGTGGAGTCTCTGAACCACTTCAAAAGGTGAAGATTTGCATGGAACAAAGGGATTAAGCATTACGAAGAAGGCTGGGGTTGGCTCTGAACAAAGGTTATTGAGAAGCCAAGAAGCCAGTGAAGACTGTAAGTCTGGTGATATCGAACTTTAGGGCCGTAGTTTATAGCAAGACTTCACTATCAGAGAGACCAGTTTAAATTCTAGTTTCTACCACTTTACTAGGTTTTCTAGCATCCTTGGGCAAATTACTTAAAGTTCTCAAAACTCACTGTCCTTATTTATAAAATGGGAATGATAATAGACTCTGCCTCTTCAGGCTGTTTCGATGATTAGATGAGATGATTCTTACTAAGCACTTCCTACAGTGCCTGACCCATGGGAAGTGCCCAGTAAATAATCAGCAGGTAAACTCTTGGGGTGCCCTGCAAGCTAGCTGTAACAGTTCTGTGTACCATGTGTTACCCTGGGGTCTGCTACCTTAGGGAGCCAGAAAAGCAGCTGGGATCATAGCAACCTTTTACGCAGTCCTAGAGGACTTGTGTTCGGGGACAAGACTTGAGACACTTAAGGACCTCAGGGCAACAGAGCAGGCCTGTGACGAAGCTGGGACGTGGTCGTGTACATCTAGGGTATTATGAAGCCACTTCTGTTTCATTGTTTACAAGGTTTCCTAGCAACTATCCTATGGTTTGGGATGATAATCCCAGCTCCAAACTTCCCTGGAAGAACTTCACTGATTTATTTATTTCTTTCTCAAACCAAATGATGTCATTATGGGAATTCCTCTTCTGCTCAGGTATCTACACATACAAAGATGTTTGTTACTTACATCTGTGGCAGGCAGAAGGCATAGACTGGTGGGTGACCTTCATGGCCAGAATTGGTGGAGAGTCTCAGAGTTCTTATTATGAACGCTTTTATCTTTCCTCTAGTTCATGCTGCCCATGTCTAAAGTTTTGTGATTCTTTCACAGACCTGAAATTTGCCTTTAAATCTGTCCTCAAGCCCACAGTCACAGGTACTTGCTGGAGACAGAGTAGCTTTAGATATAGTAGACTTTGGCAGCTATGTGCCAACACAGAGAACCCAGCCTGCAGAATGGCAGGAAGTTAGGCCAGGGGTCTGAGAAGGGTCAAATAATGATAAACATTGCAGCTTTGCAGGCTATATGAACTCTTGTCATCGTAGTGCCAAAGTAACCATATACAATAAGTAAATGGATAAATGTGGCTGTTTTCCAATAAAGCTTTATTTATAAAACAAGCAGTGGGCCCTTTCGGCCTAGAGGCCATAGTTTGCTGATCCGGATCTGGTATATTCTCTTTTGTCTATAGATCCTAAACAGAGACTAAAATCTTAACAACTTGGTAGAAGTGATAGGGTCCCATTCACAGAATGAAAGATAATGTTTGCTAGCTTAAGTCAGAGTCCTATAGATTGATTATAATTGTCACTTAAAGCAGGCATTGACAAAGATTGTTCTTGCTACAAATTCAAGGTACAAATACAGGTAAAATGCAAGCATATTAGCCTCCCCTGCGAAGTATTGATGGGTTTAGCACAGACAAAGTTGATGAAAACAAAAATATGCTTAGACTTGAGAGAATTGTAAACAAGATGCCAGTGTGGAAATACGCTGTTTTGTTTCTTCCCTGTGAATCTGATGCCTCCTGCTTGGTTTCAATTTTGATGTATACAGTTGACTTTTGTGAAATGTTTAAATATGTTAAAACAGCCCCTTAGACCCAAATAGCTGATGTAAGTGTGCATGCGCGCAGAGAAGTAGATGATGCTTCCAGACATGTCACGATGCGTTTGGTTGGTGATACGTAAGGACTTTAAGACTTAGTGGTGGCTGTCTGCCTTGCTTCTGCGGCTAAAGGTGGATGAGGCGTTTTAAGACCTCGTGTTATAAAACCACCTTATCACATACCCTGTCAATTCCTCGCTCAAGTTCATTGGAAGTCTTGCCTACATGAGTGGCTGATGTCAGTAGCTCTCCTGCAGGCTGCCCAGGAGTCTCCATGGCACATCTGAGGAGGTCAGGAGCTTCCTGTGCCGCCTTGCTATTTATGATCCTCCCCATACCTCTGTCACTGCTGCTGACATCCGTGAATAGCAAGGGATGAGTCAAGTCGCTTTCTAACTTGGGAGAATCAGATGCTCAGTTAATTGATACATTGAACTGTGGCTGACAGCAGTGGGTGCTTCATGGAGCAGGATCTGGGACTTCTGAGCATGGCTCCCAAGGCCAAAATTTTCTTAAGGTGAACTTCAGAGGAGTTCTGCTGCCCCCTAAAGCACCGTAAAGAGGACATGGGATCAGACACCAGGTGCTTGCTAAAAGAGCTCAACCGATTTGTTTGCTTCCTCCCTGTATCTTATCTGAGCAAGACCGCGGAAGCCTTGGGGCTAATGCATGTAAGCATCTGGGATGTGGAAAGGGGAGCATGTCAGAATTTGACATTTCTGGAACTTGGACACGTTCATACGAAATGAGGTAAGCTGCCACACAGAACACATGCGGGAGGGTTTGTTGCTTTGTTGGATTCTTTTCAGTCCCTCAATGTCGTGGAGTCAGGTTACCGCCCCTGGGCTTTGAGCTGGCCATGTTAGGCCTCTGCTGGCCAGAGCAAGTGGCCCTTGCACCTGGGAGTTCCAGCCTGCCCCAGACACCACCACCCCCCTTGACGCCCACGAGAGTTGGGATGGGCGGCACGCAGCGCCCAGCCGGGGCTCTGCTCAGCATTTCCGGAGCACAGTGAGTCAGCCGGGCTTGACTCACTGAGACTGGATTTTCTCTTCTTCCCTCCTCAGTGATAAATACTGGGCTGGGGAGCCAAGCAGACCCCCGAATGAGAAGTCAGGAGGCTTTTGTGACAGGCCTTCACCCCATGAAAGTCTGTGAGACGGCAGGCAAACGTCTTCACCTTCCAGAGTCTGTTTCCTCAACTGTAAATGAGCATTCTCAAAACTTTAAGCATGGAGATGGTGCCATATTTTTTTTGTCCAATCTGTCCTCATAGTCTCTGAATTTTTTTTTAAGATTTTATTTATTGGGTGCCTGGGTGGCTCAGTGGGTTAAAACCTCTGCTTACAGCTCAGGTCATGATTTCAGGGTCCTGGGATCAAGACCCCTTTCAGGCTCTCTGCTCAGCAGGGAGCCTGCTTCCTCCTCTCTCTCTGCCTGCCTCTCTGCCTACTTCTGATCTTTCTCTCTGTGTCAATAAATAAATAAAATCTTAAAAAAAAGGAAGAGCCTTGTGCTTTAAAAAAAAAAAAGATGTAATTTATTTATTTGACAGAGAGAGAGAGATCACAAGTAGGGAGAGAGACAGGTAGAGCGAGATGAGGAAGCAGGCTCCCTGCTGAGCAGAGAGACTGATGCGGGCCTCGATCCCAGGACCCTGAGATCATGACCTGAACCCAAGGCAGAGGCTTTAACCCACTGAGTTACCCAGGCGCCCTTCTCTGAATATTTTTATTTAAACTGACTGGCGTTTCTGGTTTGAACTCACTTTAGCCTTAGATGAAAATGCCAATAAAATCATGGGTTTGATGTTACCATTAATTATTACACTAGAGGTTAGGAAAAATTCTGTTTTATAAAATAATGAAATTAAAATGTCTCACTTTGGCCAGCCATTGGCATGGCATCGACCAGGATCGCGGGTGGGCTGTGGGCACTGCGTCCTGGGAACCCCAGGCTCATGAACTTGGCACTTGCCTCCAGCTCTCACACTCCAGGAGTATGAAAATGAAGGACATAGAGGACACTAGTAACCCCTGGTTAAAACAGACTTCAGAGTAATATGCAGAGAAGCTCTATTCAGTTCCCTGCAGCAACTCTGCTTTCCTTTTTTCCCCTTTATGAACATGAGATGACGGTCTGTGGGGAAAATGGCGGGTTTATGTGCCTGTAGGTGGGGCTGAATGGAGAGAGAGCTGTCACTTCCCACTGTGTTGACCTGTTGGAAGGAGTTTGGTGACCCCGTGAGCCTTTTCCCAGGGCGCAGTGGGGCCTGTCCTCAGGCATCCTGGGATCTGCCAAGCTGCCGGCCCAGGGCCTCTTGTGTTCAGCCAGCTCGCTCCTCATGGTCTCCATGGAGTCTCCCTGGACAGGGCCCCATCTGAGCTGGGGGAGGTGCTCCAGGAGCCCCTGGAGTGGGGGAGGGGAGCACAGGACACAGTGGCCCCTGCGAAGGGCCCACTGCCTGCAGCTTGGGGGCTTTGGTGCATCCGAGGAGTCACCTCTGGGGCACTTTGAGTACTCTCCGAGGACGCTCCTCCTCCTGCCCGTGGTGACCTCGATGGAGCCTCATGGCCGAGCTACACCTGATTGCTTCCATGGCCCTGGGTGCTGTGTCATCAGGATAGCAGTTGTGTCTTAGGGGAAAAGTCGGCTTCGGAAGGAAAACCCCTGCCAGGATAGTGGGTTCTGCCTTGTCAAATAACAGTTCTAGGACCTGTGGGGCAACTGCCAGACTTCCCTTCCACTGAGCCCTGCTGCTTCTGGGGCAGCCTGTGAGGACGAGGGCTGGTCAAGTCAATGCCATCCCTCTCAGGGAAGGAGGGCTCGTTTCTGGTCTCAGGCCCCGGAGACTCGCTGTCTTCCTCTTCTTTGCTTCCTCTTCTGCATGCCCTTTGAGAGTTTCTTGGCCTCTTTGATCAAACTTGCATCTGATGTTCATTTTCACCTGAGTTCATCTAATGAAAAAAGTTGGAATGGGAAGTGGGCCATGTAACTATTCCCGTGTGATAGTGTGAGCGCGTTCAAAGGGCTGCTTCTGCACCCAGCAGCTTTCACCAGCATCTGTGTCAAACGCTGCCGTCTGCAGCCAATATCCTTCCAGGTCACTAGGGTTGCGGAGAAAGAACAGTCAAAAGGAGAAAGAATGGTTACTTCACTGGAAAATCATCTACTCACATATTGCATTTTATTATTGGGGACAGAAGGCTCTCAATCTTCCTCCTTAGGCTTATTGTGCAGGATACTCTTTCTTTTCCGTGCCCTCCTGCTCACTGTGCCTGACCTGCCATGACCGTGGCACTGTCCTCTTGCATCCCCTCCTTCTCCTCCATGTGTATGCATTCAAATCGTATGTCCCTTTCAGGTCCTATTTCACATGTGTTCAAAAGACATTTCGAATGTCATTTAAAGATGAAAGTCTGCACCTTTCAACCAGAGACCATGCCTCCCCCTTGGTTTCCTATGGCAGGGCCCACTGGAAAGGCTTCTCTGAGCCCCTTTTCTGGCCAGTGTTTGTTTCCATCCAAAAGCAATTTTGATGAGTCTTTTCTTCCCTACTGGCCTCCAGACTCCTAAATGGCAGGATCTGGTTAGAGTCTGATTCATCTTTATATTTCTTACAACTACCAACACTTCACACAAGTAACATCCCCAGTTAGTGTTTGTGAAATGAGTAGAAATTGTTTGTATCGTGTTTTTTTTTTTCCCACTTGGTCCAACTGTCTCTGGTCCCTGGCCTTGGCGTCTCTCCCACCAGCTTCTAACTTAGGTTATCTGTCTGTCTGGGTGGTCCATGTGCATTTTGAAGAAGATGGGTCAAATGAAATGCACCCTGCATCTTCCCGAAGGCCCTCGCCACCCCCTCTGCCTTCCATGGTATAAGGACCACCAGCGTGGCCTCCCAGGCTAGGTCCCCTTTTCTCTCTCCTCACTCATTCAGTCCAGCACCAACCTCTGTTTTCTTTTCCCAATGTCACTGGAAGCCCTCTCTGCTCCCCCTGACCCCTGACTGCTCCTGGCAGACAGGGCCTCTATCTCCTCTCACCCCTTCACGCTGCCTTCTCCCTCAGGCCTCTCAGAATGTCCCTCTTTCTGTAACCAGGCTATTCGTGGTAAAATGCAGCTTGGACACTATCATTTTGCAGTTGAAACACCTCACGGGGTTCCCTTCCCTCTGAAGGGCCAGTTCCCAGGTAAACCTTTCATGAGGGGCCCTCATCCCCAGTCAGGCCTTAGTTTCCACTCTGTCCTCGCCACACTGACCAGCTCAGGCATCTTGCCTGATCTCCCTTGCTGTGTCATACGTCTATGAATGGCCATCGGCGTGAGGCAGGCCGAGCAAAGGCTCTTCTGACACACAGAAAGCTGTGGCTCAGAGGGTTGGTCCAAGGGCTAAATGGCTGGTAAGTGGCGCTGCTGGAGACAGGAGCGGGTGGTCAGGCAGCGCACCTGCCCTTCTCCTGCAAGACCTTCAGAGCAATATTTTCTTCAGGTCTTTTCTCTGATGGTGTGGTTCCCTCCTCCCCACAAACCATCACCTCCCTTCTTCCTTCACGTAATGCTGGAGCAGGAAGCTTGGGGAGGCCTGTCCTACTACACACCAGAGCTGGCTGGGTTGTAGGGCCATGTCAGGCATCATCTACCCAATCTTTTTTTTTTTTTTTAATAATTTATTTTATTTTTTCAGTGTTCCAAGATTCATTGTTTATGCCCCACACCCAGTACCCAATCTTTTAAGACTGGTTCTTAGTTGGTACTGAGCAAAACCACCATGGAATATTTTTGGAGTGAGGACTTAAGTCCTGAGTGCTCCAGCCATGGCTTCCAGGACTGGGTTGGTGCCCCCTAGAGGCACAAATTTAGAGGGCGCCTCCCAGAACAGACCCTGCCTCCTGACTCCGGGCAGAGCAAAGGGCTCTTGGTCTGTTGTCCTTTGTGTCCTCTGCTTCGGTCACGTTCACACCTCTGCAGTTCCCCACCACGGGGCCATACCCCCCTCAGTTGTAAAGCGTGGCACCTGAATTTGATACTAATAATGGTGAAGTGCCGAGATTTGTAACTGACTTCCTTTTCTCCATCAGAGTGGAGTCTGCATTATAAATGACATATAATAAGGTCATTCTCACTCAGCTTGCAGTATGGTCTGGTTTCTTGATGGAGAGAGGAGAAACTGGAGTTACAGCTGGCGCTGGGTGTGCCTGTGGGTCTACCCAGTTTGCAGCCCACATGTGTCATGGTGTGGCTAGAGAGAACTGTGGGAAAGTGCTGGTCCTGGCAGCGTGTGGCTCTCTTGCCAAGGTGGATATGCTTGCCACGCTAGAGGAGTTAATGAGAACGTCTCCATCCTACCTGCAGTCACTCTGCAGAAACAGAAATATAAATGCAAATATATGTGCATACATAAATATAGATAATGCCTATATTAACAAAAACAAAAACCAAAGCTCTCATTACCCCGAGACGGGACTTGCTTTACACCATTCCCTTTGTAGAGCACGTAGTACAGGTTCTTCCTATAATTAAAGGCTAAGTAGATGTTTTATAACTGGACTTAATGTGATGATCATTTTCCAGTATATACAAAAATCATTATGTTGTCCCCTCAAAACTAACACAGTGTTGCATGTCAGTTATGTCTCAGTAGTAAGAAAAAAATGTGGTGACCAATTTCTTTAACCTCTGTGGTGATGAGACTCTGTGAAGAGTTTTGTGGAGTACATCAAGAAAGTCCAATCTAAAGTACAGGCCACTTAGTTTTTCCAGAAAAAATCCCTATTGATTTAAGTGAGGCACCTGGCATCTCACAGTGGCTTGCTGATGGTACAAAAGGTAGGAGCAGGAAAAGGTTGGATAAGTAGAAGCCACCATGCTTTCTGAAAGCTCAGCTGATATCCTCTGGATGATGGGTCTGTAGCATGGTCCTCCCACTGAACATCGTCGTGGGTGAGGAAGCTGGCATCCTACCATAGTTGATTTCTTCCTGGGAGGCTCTGCAGATGAGGGAACATCTCAGGACTGGCAGAGGAGCCCACAGATGGGAGCGAAGATGGTTTTCCAGAAGGAGGCCTTAGGTCTGTGTCAAGAAACAGCATGAAAGTCATGCTACTTGTGCTTCCCACCCTGGCCAAGCCAGCTTCCTTATAATTAATCAAGCAGAGTACTGTCTTTGATGAGGCTGGGGCTGGAGTAGGTTTTTAAATTGGGGTCTCTACCTGCAAGTAGAGTCAGAGCTGTGAGGACACAAAAGAATTAGGGATTAAAGATTAATTAAGAACTGCCCATGTGTGTTTCAGGAGTGGGGAGAAAACAGCATGTCGGAGGATTGGAGAAATCAAAGTCGGTTTTGGGAGGGGAGGGACTTCTGGTGGGGCCGTGAAAGGGTGTGAGGGGCTCAGGCAGAAGCAGAGAGGGGAGGGAACATCAGGGGATAGAGAGGGTAAAGTTTCGGGGATAGGTATGGACATGCTCTATTACCCCATGCCTATCTCCTTTCTCTCCCTCCCTTATCCCCACCTCTCCTCAACCACCCCCTTTATCTCTCTCTCCCCATCTCTCTCACAGTAACACTGAATCTTAAGAATAGGAAAAATAAATCACCTCTTAAAAAGTAGAAAAATGAAATCCCATGAACACTGTGATCTGAATTAAATCATAATGATGCTGCTGGTTGACTGGGAATGGCCCCCATGGGGTCGGCAACACATGCCCGCTCCAGGTACAGAATAATGCATTGTCTGGAAAGATGATGTCTGTCTCATCAGTTGCCTTGGAAGCAAGAACCCCTGACTGTCTTGCTATCATAGCAGAGTCTCTGGCCAGATCAGGATGACCTGCGGATTCATACTGCATGATCCAGCCACTGATTAGTAAATCAAAACTGGATCAGAGTTGGGCCTTTTGTTGCTTTCCCTGGGGGCAGTGGGGGGAGAGCAGGGGTGGCTGGGACTCAGCTTCCAGATTCCGTCTGCTCGAGCCCATCTTTGGCTGGTGAGCCCAAGGGCCTGGTAGATAGGACCAGCATCTGGCCAAGAACAAAGTGAGCCACAGCAGCTAGTGAAGAAACCAAATTACAGATGTCAGTTTCGCTAGTCAACCTCATCACCTCCTGCTCAAAAGCCAAACGCAAGAGAGAAATCGTGGAAAACCAGAAGAACAAAGCTGACATCTTGCAGAGCTGAGTGGGTGGGATGCCAGGGAGGAAGGAGGCAGATCAGGGCAACTTTTTTTTTTTTTTTAAATTAATGATGGGAAGCATTTGAAGACTTTACAATGGCTTTGCCTACAAGAATGTAATTAACCAAAGACAATATGTGCTGATGCTGACGCTGGTAGTTGGAAGAAGCTTGCCCTAATGAGAACATCAGTATCTCACTAGAGATTGCCTTCAAAGACCAGGCCTCTTCTCCAGATTTTGTGCATGGTTAGTTGCAGAGAACAATTGAATTATAATAATTTTTTAAGAGAGAGGAATAAGAGCCATGCCACTTAGTGCATGGCCCAAGAGGAGACTCTTTTGACTGTCAGTCATCCCTCTCCCTCCCTTCTTTGATACCAGACAAAGCTTGTTGGCAAGAGTGAGAGGTTTGGAAGATATCTTGGCATAGGCTATGCTAATTGTGTTTGTACATCAGCGTTTCTGCTCTCCTTAATCCCTTTTCCTGCTCCCTTTGCTACAGTTCTTCAGCTTTAATATGCCTCTTCCTTGGATGCCAAGATTGAGTCACGGCTGGAGCATTACAAGAGCAGTGGCCATGGCTGCTCGTTGTTTTTCTCCACATCACGGGTCAAGTCAGTTCCAAGTGAGAGGTCCTTTCGGAGTGGAAAGCTATGTATAAGAGTTTTGCTAACTTCTGGATTTGACTAGGTTTGAATGACTTGCTTTGGAAGTGATGGTTATCATCCTTTCAGTTTTAAGGCAAGATGTGACCTATAGGCATTCCTCAAATCTTTTGGGCAGCCATCTTTCTGATGACCTGACTGTGACCAGTTCCTAGCTTTCCTGGAAATGTTCGAATCTAACATTTCCTACCCAATCTGTTTTCTCCATGTGCTACTCTCTTGTGGAAAACATTTACTGCTCCTCTCAGGTCTCTGCGCCCAGAATAAGGGCTTCCAGATGGCAAAGACACAGAAGCCTGTGTGCATGTGTAGTAGACTGTGCTCAAGGAAATGCTTGAGCATCTGTACCTGCCAACCCTGAAGACAGTTGATTTCACTCAGAAAACTTCTACCCAAGGATGAGTATCTCCATAGATTTTCCCTGCCTGTGTCAAAATGACAGCCTGAAAACTATGGGCACCATTGGCACAATTAAATTGTTGTTTGAGATTATGCATTTGGTCAACCCAGTGATCAAGCTTAACTGAGGGGGATTGGGAGCATCCAAGACAGACCGTGTAGACAGTACTCAGTGTAGACATTTGGGAATCCTTACTTGTATAACTCTAAGGGTTATGTTTAGGTGCAAAGCCATTCAGGGCTTAATTTAGAGAAGAAGGATGTGAGGGAATTGGGCCCTGGCCCAGGCCCAGTAGTGGACACCTTTCTTCCCAACCAGGTCATAGAACATCATTAAGATCAGTGATTGAGTCTTGATTTGGCTTTACAGTAACTACCACATAAACCCGAGCAAGTTACTTACCCCTCTGATCTCCTGTTTTCTCATCAAAAAATGGAAACAGTAATTTCAACTACTTACATTTATTGGTAGGATTAAATAAAATAATGTAATTCATCAGGTGCAGTGTTTGGCACATGGTAAGTACTTTACCTCCTCCTTCGTTGCACCTGTATCGTAGGAATAAGGCAGTGTGTCCCCAGAAGTACAAACTAAGGCAGCAATTTGGGGGGAGGGGATTAATATGTGTAATGGGATTGCTCTACAAAACTGAGAAATGCTTTCATGGTGGTTTGTAGCCTTTGAGATCTTCACAAAACTCTCACTCAGTTCGGTAGGGTAGTCATCCCTCCCAGTGCAGTCACCGCACCACTGGGATTCCATTGCGAGGAGGAAGCTGATGAAGCCATGAAGATTTGCCTGGACTCTGGCACACCAGACCCCATGGCAATTATGATGATAAAGCTGTGTCTTTCTCTGTGGACAGGAATACAATTGGGGCCGCACCCGACATGAAGGGGCTTCTACCTGTCCCCCGGCTAACAAGTATCTCTGAATAGCACAGCCTTTAAAGAGCCATCTCATTTTGGGGGGGTGGGGGGGGAGGAAAGAGAGCTTTTGAATCTCCATTGGTTCAGAAAGTGATAAGTGCCAAAATCAGGGAAATCTCGGCATCTTGATTCCCTCACCCTTCTGTCTCCCGCTTTTTTCTATCTGAAGTCACTGGAGTCCTGCCAGATCATCGGAGTCCCCGCAGGTGTGTTCATAAGGTCTGCCCTCAGAGACTGATCTTTAGTATTTTCATTAGCTTAGCCCCAGCTGCTGCCCACAGAGCTATCAGGTTTTTGAGACCTCTCACCTCCCCTTGGGCTGGGCTGCCTGACTTCTGGGAGGTGGGAGGAAGAGGGGTTTAACAACTCCATTATCTTCAGAGAGAAAGAGGGTTAAAGTCTAATGGTCATTAGCATATACTGTGCCAGCTGCCTCTTCTGTTACTTGTTCAATAATTCCCTTAATGTTTGGTCCTAATGGAGCAGATTATTGTTATTATTTTATTTCATCAAGATCACCTACTGCATAAAAACAAAGAGGAAAGGAGGAAAGGAACGTGGCCAAGAATAAGCATTGAGCATTATCCAGCTGGAGATATTTATTTATTGGCTTCATGCTTGGCTTGCGAAGCTTTGAAGGGCTGGTGTGCATAGGCCATGGAGGGAGCCTGTCTCACGCGTCTCTGCCCGTGGGTTGCTGAGACAGCGACCCGGAGTGCTTGTGCTTCTTCACGGACCCTTTTACCTCCCAGCCTCGCCTGTGGGGCACAGCGCACACATTTGGGCACTTGCGGGCACGCACACACCCACCCGCACGAGTCACATGTGGGTCCAGCCTCTTAACGTCACACTGACTTTTTTGCCTGGTATCCTGATTGCTCCCAGTTCTCCCACTCTGCAGAGAACTAGGCAAGTCTTTGGAATTAGGGGATCCATGAGGATAGCCTCGGACCGGGAACACCCCATGTACAGCAAGCTGCTCTGCCCCTCTGCCTCCCCCAGCAGCACGGGGCTTGGCATTCGCATTAATAGCAAACAGTAGGCCCCTGAAGCTGCTGAGCATCAGAGAACTCTGAGCTCCTTATGAATAAATACACTCTCTCTTTTGCTTTGGGACAGCGAAGTCAAGGTTCTGAGGCAAGAAAAACTCCCAAGAACCGAAAAGGCAGTTCTATAAAAAGAACCTGAAAGAGGACAACTTGAAATAGCCCAGGCCAAGTCGAGCACGCTAGCCTGCAGCTTCTTTCCCTGTTAGGCTTCAGGCTCTCGTTGATGAACTCCTGAAGGCTCATAAAGAAACTGAAGACAGACTTACTGGATTAAAGAAGAAAGATGGCGATCAAACCTAACAGAATTAAAATGTTTGAACTTGGGGAAAACCAAAAAAAATTAAAAAGCTATAAAGTCAAGTCTCTTCCTGAGAAGGACTTCATTTATAGCGTCTTCAGGTGGGAAGGGTCTTCAGATGTGAACCTGCCTAAGGTAGAAGGCTTAGTCTTAGAGCTTGTCTCTTGCTTATGGAAAGCTGTCTTTACCCAGCCCTCACCCAAAATGGCACTTTAATGAAAGAAGGTCATGTTGGGGGGCATCTTATTTCTTCTCTGAGCTTTGGGCACTTGCACCTGGAAACTTGGGGAAGGGATCTTGACGCATCTTGTGGCAGCAGGCTAACGTATTATGCCCCCGCAAGAGGCTGATGAGGCAGGGCAGGCCTGTCCCCTGCCATTGGGTTGTGCAATTCACGTCAGAAGTCCCAAAGGACATATTGAGGCCTCTTAATTAACGTGGTGGCCCGTGGCAATTGGAAAGCATTTCTACACGATTAAAGACTTCAGAAAACCCCCAAGGGGAGGTAATGTTCCTAATAATTTATAAATTGAACTTGCTACTTAATATGCTTCACATGTTTCTCTTGTCTTCCATTTGGGAAGGAGGTGGGCGGGGGAGAGGGGCCACCATGGAAAAGGGAATCTGCCAGAACAGCTAACCAAGGGATCCTCTCTTCTAGTTTTGGTGACTCCTTCTGGCAGGAAGGGGATCCTTGATGTCAAGAACATGTTACTACAATTTTGATGACATCACCTCATTTCAGAGGCCTTCCTGTGGCTTTGGAACTCCCTATCAGGGTGCCATTGGCTAGCTGGCATTGATAGCCTGCCTCCAAAGGTTCAGCTTTGTTACTTCCTGGGTCTGTAGCCACTATCTTTATGGCACAGGAAGAGCTCATGGCCATTTTCTCCACCGTTAGTTTACCACTGAGAGCCAGTTCCAGTTTGACAGGGATTGTAAAATCAGAAAATTTTCAAGTTGGGAGAGTTGATTCATTTCTTTTAGTCTTTCCATTTGCTAAATGAAACCCTGGGGAAGGTTCGAAGAAGTTATGCAACTTGAGGGGCACCTGGGCAGCTCAGTTGGTTAGGTGTCTGCCTTTGGCTCAGGTCATGATCCTGGGGTTCTGGGATAGAGCCCTGCTCAGTAGGGAGTCTGCTTCTCCTTCTGCCCCTCCCCCACTTGTGTGTGTATGTGTGCGCGCGTGCTCTCTCTCAAATAGATAAAATCTTAAAAAACAAAAAGATCTCGGGCAACTTGCACAGAGTCCTTTCGCTGGTCAGACTTGCTGTTTTATTGGTGGCCTCCATGCCCTTAGTAACTTGGGTCTAGGTTTCCAGTGGGCTCAGAAACACGGGGTCAGATGAGACCTTGAAAAGTTATCTATTTACCTCACCCGTTTTCTGCCCCTGGAACATTTGGATCTGAGTTAGAGTATGACCAGCGATGCCATATGGGCTTACCCACTGTTTCTCCTCTTGGTCTGTCTCCTTTGAAAGCCAGAGACAGATGTAAGTTATCACTGTCATCTATGAGAAAGGACCTTTGCCCCACACCCTTGCATGTTGTTATTGGGTGAAAATAGGAGACATGGGCCACCAAACTTGTCTTATTTCACTCTTATTTTCTAGCCACCATTTAATTCCTTGAGGACTATAATTTGAATTCAGTGAGTCCAGTTGCCTTGAGGGATAATTAATTATGTCTCAGACTCAGTCTTCTGGTTACTCCGAGGGTGAAATGAAGCTTTGAAATGGAAGCTGATTGATTGGCTGCAGTCCCCTGACAGATGGTAGCTGGAAACATAATCTCAGCTTTTCCATTTCTCTGCCAAGGGCTCACAAAACCCAGGTGACTCCCTAAACTCTGGTGACATTTGATAGAGTGAGATTCTTTATTCTGGGATTTACTGATCATACGATACTGATAGGGGATGAAGGGATGATTCTACTGACCCCTGAGGTATTCCCTAGGGTATTCTTTCCAGTCTAAGATAGCTTTAGCTACCAGTTTCTTCTCTTATGAGGTGTAATGACATTTCCAGCCCTTGTGATCTGTTTTTATCTTCTTTTTGTACATGCATTTACCTTTAAAAACTGAATTACGGGGCGCCTGGGTGGCTCAGTCGGTTAAGTGTCTGCCTTTGGCCCAGGTCATGATCCCAGGGTCCTGGGATCGAGCCCTGCTCAGCGGAGAGCCTGCTTCTCCCTCTCCCACTCCCCTTCTTGTGTTCTCGTGCTCTCTCTCTCTGCCAAATAAATAAATAAAATCTTCAAAAACAAAACAAAACAAAAAAAACCCACACAAATTACAGAGATTATTTCCTCAAACTTGAATGTAAAGTCCATGAGATCAGGGACCATCCCTGTCTTATTCACGACATTATCTTCATCACAGTGATCTCTAGAAACATGCTTTACCAAAGTGAATGTATATATTTGAATGATTGAGCAATGACTTGAATGAAGGAGTCACAGAAACAACTGACCTGAATAAGCTTGGCTGGCGAGCACATTATTGGACACTCTTTAGGCCATGCCCTGTGTTTGGCCCTGGAGCTTCGTGGCCCCAGCTTTTATGAAGTCTGTGATCCAGTAGACGAGATGGACAAGCAAATCAAAGGCAAAATAGCTGTGGTCAGAGTTAAGTGGAGGGTTCTGTGGGCAGTTTAGTGAAACTAGGGAAGAATTGGCTCAGGTTATGTCACTGAAGTGACTTAGAAGGATAAGGGAGGGAGGTGTGACCTAGGCCCAGGATGAATACGTAGGTCTGATAATGAGTCAGTCTGTGGTTACCTTGTGTGATTGGGGTGAGCGTAAAAGGGAGATCTGCTTAGAACTTTCTGTCCCTGAGCAATCACCATCGGCGTTTTATAAAATATTGTTACACAAAGATTTCAAAATCTGCAAATGACCTGACAAAACTCATACTATTCTCTCAGGTAAGTGCCAAACATGTCAATTTCATAATAAAATGAAAGCTGATTTCATTTCTTTTTATCTCTATTAGAGCCAGTAGAAATGATTTATTGATTTTTAAAGAAAAAAAGTATTTTTAAATGCCACTTTTTTTTTTTTTTTGCATGCAGCTTGTTAATGGATGTGGAGGTCTCATATACCCTAAATGTGCTTCTAGTTATTAAATGTTAACAGTTTTGAGGAAAATCAATATAATAATCAGAAATCTCATGAAAAGATGAATAAAGAACAAAACAGTCCCATACCCTGCAGTAATTGTTATTTGTTTTTGAATATTCTAAGTTTGCAATTTGTTACTTGTCATTGGGTCTAGACATACCTTAATGATTTTACTTTGTTTTGTTTTGAATGCCATAGAAGTTGAAGCTAGCACACATAAATGAAGAACAGCCTCCGAGCGCCACTCAGGTAGTGCACAATTGCAAAGCCAGGAGTGCCTGCGTGAACTCCTGCTTGCTTCTGCAGAGCTCCCTGCGGCAGTCACGCTTGCCTGTGTGTCCATGCACGCGCTCTGGCTAGAAGTCTAGCTGGAGTGGAATGCCTGGAGGAAGTTTGTTCCTCCCACCACACTTTATCTGGTCAGACAAGAAGATGTGTGCAGCTTACCTTTCCCTTTTTGACTTGGTTATCAGGAAGCTCCTCGGCGTAACTCCTCATTCAGAGGCTTTTTCCATTCCTTGTGCACCTCCTTGTTCCATTAGATGATTTGAAAGAAGAACTGTAGATCCTCTCTGACTTAAATCGAAGCTGCATAAAATTCTCTGCTGAAGTAGAGTGGTTAAAAATAGTGCTAAGGTAAAGAACCATGGTTCATCACAGAAATGCAAAAGTGATCCAACACGAGCACTAGATTTCCACATCCTCATTGTAGAAGGAAAGTTGTCAAGGTGGCAACATCCATGTCTTCTCCTAGTGTAGTGGAGGGTCTCTCCTTACTCCTTCCTACCTGGGGTCGTCTCATCGAGCACAGCAGATAAGCAGTTCAGAGGGATTTGTGTGTAGTGATTTTACAAATTACTATTATTATACAAAATGTTATTATATTCCATGTTAATATCATGTAACATATGTGTGATTATTTACATAACAACCCACAATTAGTAAATCGTTGCCAAGTGTTGTGACAGCTGCCACCAGTTTGGGTCACAGAAGCAGAGAAACCGCACCACAAATTCACTACCTGAGAATCATTGTTTTTCCTCTGGCTATGCTGAGCTTCCCCTAGTGGCTGGAGCTCATGACTAGTAACCGATTATTCTTAATCTAAACCTAAGGTTGTTGGGAGTCACTGACTCTAAGCAGGGGAACTGCTTCAATAAACGAGGTTATGTATGCTAAGGACACTGGCTTAGCCAATCGGAAACCAGTGTCCTAGCTCCTTGTAAGTCGCTACTTAACAATAAATTAATATAAAATATTCCCGATGGAATGTCTGGGGCCACCCAGGGTAAAGGGATTTTAGCTGCACCTAACAGAGCAGTGCCAGGAGGAGGATCTGGTCCAGAACCACTTCGGCACTACCCCGTTTTGTAGTTTCTCAGAGCCTTAGTTTCTTCATCAGAAGAGGAGAAGCTGAACCTAGGGATTTTAAGGATTATTTAAGATTAAGGAACCTAGGATTCAATGGGTCTCACAGTTGAAAGAGAAAACACATTTCTTTGTGGAAATTTGACTAAATTAAGATCTAATGGTATCCTGCAGGCGTGTAGTGATGTGTGATGCACGGAGACCTTGAAATGTGGGTGTTGTCTTTCCACTGCCAAATCTTGGGTTTGGACACTTAGTGGGTCCTTTGTCTATGACGGCACCTCTTTGGACCCGCCGGCCACTAGATGGCCCTTTGCAAGGCTAGATGTGAGTGGGCTTATCCGCGCCCCCCCACCCCATCTGCTGATGGTCTGTGGGATACCCCGCTCATGGGGGGCGGGGGGGGTGTTTGTGGTGAGCCAGCACTCTGCGGGGTGACTGCAGCCCCCATTAGGCACGGAGACTCGGACATGGGAGGTGTTTTTTCCCATTCTGCAACTACTGTGTATTTGCTGCGTGTCTTTGAACAAGGTACTTAACCTCTGTGCCTGAGCCCTGTCAAAGGTAAGATGAGCAACTGGTTGGAGTTAAAAGTGTGAAGCATTTAAAACACGTGTCTGATACGTAGGAATAACCCCAAACTGGACAGCCATTCTTGCTGTATTATTGAGAAACACAAGAATGAGCCTGCAGTCTACTTCCGATCATAAGGCTGTGTGATCATCTGAGAGGAGAAATCGAGGGGAAGCATGGAGGGGCCCCCCGAATACCTCTGTGTGCGTGGAAAAATGGTGTTTCAGCCATTCCTCGGAGATTGATGTTTATACTGCTCTTAGAGCTCTTTAGGGAATAAAATTACCTCTCGCTTTCACTAGCCTAATTCAATGTCTGACAACTTCTCTCACTCGGGAAGTTATTCTTTCTGTATGGCTTAATTGCCTATTGTTGCAATTTCAGTTTGGGGTGAAGGAAAGGATGGTGGGTCTGACTCCGAGATAAAGGGATTGCAGAGAGACTAGCAGGTTGGACTCAAGCATGGGCACGCTGGTGCCAGGCTCGGGCTCAGGGGCCCAGCTGCAACACTCGGGGGGAGTTCTGCAGGACTGTCTGGAGGGATGGTGGGCTGCAGGGAGGCGACAGTCAGCCACGACCTGAAATACTTGTCTCCGCCCTCCCACTCACACTGCAACTGGGGGCAGCTTCGTACTTATGCTCTCTGTCTACTTGCAAGAGAGATTTCACCAGGAGAAACGATTCTACAGATAAAGGAAAAATCTGAAAAATCTGGAAGCCAGTGTATGTCCCTGAAAACCACCTGACATGACGTGTTACTTGGGAACTGACTCTGTTGCTTCTTGTCTCAGCTGCTCTGTGCCTCTCTGAGAGCGATGACGTGTGTGTGCTTCTGTGTGTGTGTGCGTGTATGTGCGTGTGTGTGTGCGCGTGTAAATGCCCTACTTTGCTCACTGTGCTGGTGAGGGAGGGAAGGTAATGGGAAGATTTATCAGGAGAGGAACCTGATAAATTCAAGATGTAATTCTCACAAGACTGGGAAAGCCCCTCTTCATGGGATAATCTTGACCCAGCCCTGTGTGTGTTTGGGGGGGTGCCCTGCGAATCAACAGGGAGTTTTCATCTCTAGCCTATGGGATGGGGTGGCAGTCAGTGAAGCCCAAGTTGAGAGCACAGCCGTTTGTCACAGCCCCACCTAATGAAACAGGTTTGGAGGGATATTGACCAATATAAAGGGAGTGAATACAGACCATGCATTGGAAGATTTATGCCCTCTGAGTGCTGGGGAGCAAGGGGTGTGCAGGGCCCTCCCCCCAAATGTCAAAGTGATGTGCTCTTTGTCACTGAGATGGCATCCTGGCCTCTGCCGGACAACTGGGTGGAGTCCTGGTGTTTAGGGAACAGCCTCAGGGGATGTCCTGATTGGATGAGAAGGTTCAGAAGGAAACTCCTTTGCCAGCCTGACTCCAGAACATGGGTCTTAATCCCCCACTGCAGCAAGAATGGGAGTTCACCCAGGACTGTGTGAGTGGGAGTAAGCTGTCCCGTAAAGCCATAGTGATCTAAAAAGTCATGTTCAAATGGTGAGGGTCCACCACACACTTGCTTGTAAATCCCTAGTGGACATTGGGTCTCTCTTTGGATTGGTGATGATGGTCTTCCCTTACTCTGACGGCGATGTGTAAGGCCAGGCTGAGGCCATCCTTGATTCCACGTGACACACTCGGTCAGGCACTGTGCACAGTTCCCTAATGTAGTCCTTACCACTGCCTTCCCAGGCTAAGTGGCACCTTCTCCATTATACAGAGAAGGACTTTAAGGTTTCAAACTGGGAGGACTCACTGGTCATCATCATGTAACCCTTTTCCCCCTGTCTCTACACATACATACACACACAGGCACACATACCACTTTCACATTGTTTGCTGAGCCAGAAGCAACTGTGGATCACTTAATGAGGCATTGGTCACCCCAGGTCCATCTTTCCTCCATTTCCTTAAACACCCATCACCATGGGCTGTGCCTTTGCTGCTGAGTGATGTTTGCTGTAAGTGCTTACTGCACCTGAATGGATGGGTTAATGAGTGAGTGATGGATGCTGGTAGGGGGAGGGGTCGTGCCTCTTTGTGAGTCAGCTCACCCATCTTCCCACGCCTGTCTGCTGCCCTCTCTCCCCAGGGCGGCATGATTGCTCTGCTGCTGTCCATCTTGTGCCTGGTGATGATTCTGTACACTCGCCGGCGTTGGTGCAAGCGCCGCCGGGTGCCCCAGCCCCAGAAGAGTGCCAGTGCCGAGGCGGCCAACGAGATCCACTACATCCCCTCCGTGCTGATCGGCGGCCATGGGCGGGAGAGTCTGCGCAATGCCCGCGTGCAGGGCCATAACTCCAGTGGCACCCTGAGCATCCGGGAGACCCCCATCCTGGATGGCTATGAGTACGACATCACGGACCTGCGCCACCACCTGCAGAGGGAGTGCATGAATGGAGGCGAGGACTTCGCCAGCCAGGTCACCCGCACCCTGGACTCCCTGCAAGGCTGCAACGAGAAGGCGGGGATGGACCTCACTCCAGGTGGGCAAGTCGTTCCTCCTCTCGGGAATGAGGGAGTGAGTAGGGAACAGCTTTTCTAACCTGGAGGCCGGTTGTCCTGCATAATGGCAGGTGGGCCAGAAGGGTACACGCTTTCCTGAGACAATGGGAGTTGTGCTCAAATGTGGGAAATCAGAAGAGCAAGTATACACTGAACCCCTCTGCACTTCCCCTTTGCATTAGAAGCAGAGATGCCTTTTTTTTTTTTTTTAAGATTTCATTTATTTATTTGACAGAGAGAAACACAGCAGGGGGAGTGAAAGAGGGAGAAGCAGGCTTCCCACCGAGCAGGGAACCTGATGTGGGGCTCGATCCCAGGTCTCCAGGATCATGACCTGAGCTGAAGGCAGTTGCCTAACCAACTGAGCCACCCAGGCGCCCCAGAAGCAGAGATGCCTTTATTACCCAACAGAAGAGTGGGTTATGTCAAGCCTTTTTCATGTATAATGGAGCAGTCCCCAGGGAAATAAGAAGCTAGCAAGAAAGATCAACATGTGTATATAGCATTTTTGCATGTCACATGTTTGCTTAGGTGATTTTATGATCCACTGGTGTGGAAGGGACAGAGGTGTCTATTCTATGGCTCTGGAGACCTTTGGCTGGGGTAGTGGTGGTTAGTTGTGTTGTCATGTCCATGCCTCTGTGCTCTTTACAAGGGTCGTGCTTCTTCAACGAAGGTTAGGAATGCAGTCCAGCTGTCTCACCTTGTGTTTCTACGGAGATACTGGGTGGAAAAGACTTGGACCTGATCGGGCTGAGCCAAATCAGGGTCAACAAAATGCAGAGAGGAAATGACTTTGCTTTTCTTTTACAGTGGCCCTCCTGTCTCTCTCTGAAACTTCTGTAAATAAGCAACTCCTCACAGAGAAAACCCCAAGACAGTGATCTCTCCAAAACTGCTCAGTTATCTTTAAAGAGGACATACTTCATCCTGAATATTGCTTAATATATATAGACTTTCAGTGGGACTTGAAAAGAGGGAAGTCTCCGTTCTGGGGCACCTATGTGGGCCAGTCGGTTGAACATATGAGTCTTGGTTTTGACTCAGGTCATGATTTCGTGGGTCATGAGATCAAGCCTCACATGGGGCTTCATGCTCAGCAGGAAGTCGAAGATTCTTGCCTTCTGCCCCTTCCCCCTCTCCACTAAAGTAAATAAATAAATCTTAAAAAAAAAGAAGAGGAAGACTCCTTTCTGCTTTGTACCTAGAAGACATCCTATATGAATAGCCACTTATTAATGAGATTTAAAGTCTGGGAAGTCCTTGAGGACTTCATCAATGCATCATCAATGCCTTCTGTTCCCCATGGCATCCAGTGTGGTGCTAAGCCCATCAGGCCCATGTGACGCTCAGGTTACACACCCCAGTGCATCCAGGGAGCCGGTAGCGCAAATATGTGTAGTAGCTGGTGTCAGACATTAGGGAACGGTGTGGAGTGGGGTGGAAGAGGGAGAGGGAGTGCTCTGCCTGAATGCACTCAAATTCAGCTTCTTTTAAAACTGTGCTGCCCCAGAGAAAGATATCGTTGTCTGTCTCTAGCCAGCGGACCACATGCAGTGACCTGAATCAGTACAGAATCAATTGACTTGGGTTTTCAGTTGTCATCTCTTTCCTTCTCTCCTCCTTCAATTTTGTAGCCTTGCAGAAATTAGGGGTGTATCTAATCTCTACCAGTCTCTCACTTTAAAGGTTCCTTATTTCAATTCTGTGAAACTCAGGCAGCTTTCCTAGCTCCCACTTTCTTCTGGCCTTTTCTCTGAAAGAATTTGCCTTGACTTTTCCTTCTGCAGGAAGCGACAATGCCAAGCTCTCGCTGATGAACAAGTACAAGGATAACATCATTGCCACCAGCCCCGTGGACTCCAACCATCAGCAGGCCACTCTGCTCTCGCACACCTCCAGTAGCCAGAGGAAGCGGATCAACAACAAGGCGAGAGGTATCTGTGCCTCATGGGAGGGCTTGCGGGTGGTGGGTTCCTCACTATCGCTAGAGGCAGAGCCATTTGTATTCTGGACCCCCAACTTCCAGGCATGGCTAGAGGGTGTGCGTTTGGGCCATGTCTTTCTGGAAGCCTGTTGAGTGTCACTTAGCCAAAAAACTTCAATGCATAAACCTTCTGACCGAGTAATTTCATAAACAAGAATTTATCCTTAGGAAATAATTGGACAAGTGCACAAAGCTGTGTGTAAAAGGCTGTTCATCACGACATTGTTTAAAAGAGCGAAAAATTGGAAATAGCTTAAGAGTCCATCAATAAGGAGTCAGTTAGCTACCTGCACATCTGTCTATCGTCCAGCGGCTTATCATGCGGCAATTTAGGATGATAAGGTAGATCCATATTTGTTCATATGGAAAGTTGCCCACCCATTTATTAAATGGAAAAAAAAAACCCACCAAGACTGTAAAATTGAAGGTGCAGCAAAATGTCATTTATAAGGGGAGATTAAAAAACCTTTATCTATTTCTGTATCAGAAAAAGAGAGCATATACGTCAAGTCTGAATGGAGTTTTTCTCTGATTGACAGGATTTAGAGGACATCAGGGTTGTTCCCTTTGCACAGTTCTCTGCATTCTCTTCATTATTTTTCCCCATTGAGTGTGTATTTATTCTAGGACTAGAGAAAAGCAAAAATACAATAGCCTAACTTTCGAGGAGGGAAATTTTCCTTCTGTCCCTTTCCACCCATCATCCATGAAGGTCCTCTCTGGCAGTGCTACCGGGAGGGGCCCAACTCGGGGGTGGGGGGGCTGGGTGGAGGTGGGCTTCAGTGACCAGTGTCATGAAAAGTTCCGCTTCTCCGATAAATCTGTAGATCAGGAAGCTTCAAGGTCCGTGGCTACTCTTTCCAAATCGTCAGTCCACCTGCTCTTGTTTTTATCGATTTTTCTCTTGAATTTGCCCTGTGATTCGGAGTCATGAAGGAGAAACTGAAGATGTCGACTTCATTTCTTCTTTTCATTATAGCTGGTTCCGCCTTCCTGAACCCTGAAGGAGATTCCAGCACTGAGACAGAAAATGACCCCCAGCTGACCTTCTACACCGACCCCTCGCGGAGCCGGAGGCGCAGCCGAGGTGGGAAGTTTGGAGGGGCACGGCGGGTGGTGGGACTCCAGGTAGGGGAGGCAAGGAGCTGCAGAGGGGCTGGGTCGGGCTGGGGGCTGTGTGGACCAAAGCCAGTTTCTGCAGGAAGAGTCCTTGGACCACAGCTGGTGTTTCCTCCTAAGGAAGAAAGAAGAGCCTAGAGTGGAAAATTTCCGAGAATCCTCTCTCCCAGATAATGGCACTCTCAAACAAGTTTTCAAGTTGTTTGAAAGGCTATTTCTTGGTCAGAAGACTCTCAATTCCTTCTGGAAGCCTCAGAAGTCATATTGTGCGGTTTAGACACAGGGAATAAAGTTGATAAAGTGTGTTATATGTGAAAATGTGGACAGTATATGTACCCTTGCTTACCCGGCCACGTGGGCCGTGGGATTGGGTGAGGCCGTGGTGGGGGCGGCAGGGTCGCTGAGGAATGATCTAGGATCCGTGTGTAACGATATTTGACCTTTGGTTCCTCGCTCCCGTGGAATCACGGACCCCAAGCCTCCAAGGCCCCTCCTTTCGCCCAGCAAGGTTTCGGGGAGCTCCCGCACTCCCCTCAGCTCTGCTGAAGCTGCCTTCATGCAGACACTCCCTGGGCCTCTGCTCCTGATGCTCTCCTGTGGTGAGACGCCACTGCTGCCCCTGCCCGTGGCCTTGCTGGGAGCGCTGTTGTCAGTGAGGGAGGTCTGGGTTCAGTAGGCTTCTCCGTTTACTTGCTGTGTGATGTTGGAGGAGAGCAACAGCTTCTCTGAGCCTGTTTCCTCATATACGAAATGTGTTAACAATACCTCACACTCTGGGCTCCGCGCAGCATTCTATTAAAATGTGCTTTTTGGGTGAGTGGCAGAATGCTCTGCAGCCGCTGCTGTCACTGTTCCAGGCCACTCCGTGGCGTGACCTCAGGCTTGTGCAGTGCCTTAACGCATTTCAGACGGGACCCGTTGAGATACAGTGGAGGATGTTTGAGTGGCCTCCCGTTGTTTTATACCCAATGGCATTTTCCCCAACCAGTAACCAACCAACACCCCCCGCAAAAGACATTTACATTTTGGCTCTCTCCTACCTCTCCTTGAGTTCTTTCCACACTGAAGACGTTCTTCCCAGGGATCGGAAGCAGCCCTTTTAATTCCTCAGTTGCAGTTTCTCTAAGCTTTGCTGCAGAAGTCCTTCCCACCCTTTTTCTCAGGAGATCAGTGGGGCTCTGGGCAGCCTAATGTCTGATGCCCAGTATCCCTGGGGTGAGAATTTGGATCCCTTGATCCTCTTTACATATTTATATACAGTGGCTAGTCAACCTTGGCCCATCCAACCCTGAACAGGGTGTGTTCTGCTTTAATAAAATCGTATTTGAGAAAATCCATAGTAATGAATTAGAATGAGTTTCTTTGCAGCATAAAACTGTTCCTTTAAAATATCAAGCTCTCCTAGTACATCAACTGTTTATTGCTATTAAGTAGACTGTAAGCTTCTTAAGGATGGGCATGTCAAATTTATTTTTCCAAAGTGCCCAGTGAAGGATTTTGCCTATAATAGATGCTTGTAAGTGTTTGTTGAATTGAAGTGAATACATCCATCAGGGAGGCAAGAAATTTTATAACTCACCTGGGTCAGGCTTTGTGATGGGAGCCAGAAACAGGGAAACATGGCACAGTGATAAGGCTTAATTTAATATTATAAATAAAGTAAAATGAGTACTCAGAGGACAAAACAGGTCATTCTACCTGGCAGCAATAGGAGACAAAGAAGGAGAAAATAATTAGACCTGGGTTATATACAGCATGTAGAATTTGTTGAAAAAGGAGAATATAGGGTAAGGATATCCTAGTAAGGAAAATAGCATCTAAAAAGCTTGGAAGGCATAAAAGAACATGGTATTTTTAAGCACTCGAAAGCAGTTCTGTATGGCAGGTATAAGAACATGGGCACAGGGTAGTAAGGATGGGGCCGGAGAAGAGGCCAGGTCGCCAGGATCGCACCGGTGCCGTGTTTGCACTTGGTTCTGTAGGTCACAGGGAACCACTGGCCGCTTTGAAGCCAGGTGGAGATGCTGGGTGGCGTGTGGGTGGTACAGAAGGACCAGGGAGGCGAGGAGATGAGTAGCGAGTCACCGCAATCACATGAGAGCAGCGGCAAGAGCCCGTAAACAGTGACAACACCATGTGATAAAAGCCTAACAGCAGGGTGCACCCAGGGCTGGAGGAACAGCAAGGGATGAGTGAGAATCTGCTCTCAAAGGTTTCAGGGAAGTGTTTACAAGGAGATGCTGTTGGCGCTGAGACTTGAGGAGTAGGTGTGTACCAGGCTGACAAGGTGACAAAATGGTGTTCTGCGGAGGAGGAAATGATATGTGCAAAGTCACAGAGACATAAACGATAATGGTCTCGTCAGAGAGTGGGAAAGAGTTTACTAGAATGAAGCGTGCGGGGCAGGTTTGCGGTTTGCTTAGGAAATAAGGCTGAAAGCGGAGGAGACAGCCGGTGTCTTGACCGGCAGACTCAGACCTAATGCTTGGCGTGGCGCCCCCGAGGCTTTTCGAGGGCATCGCCCTGGTCTGCTCTGCTTCGCAAAGGGTGCCTGTGGGCCCCGTGCGGAGGGGAGACGAGGCTGGGGAGGGTGAGGCAGGGAGACTGGGAGACTGGGCGCAGGGCTCTTGCTGCCGTCCAGGTGTGTGGGCACAGGTCGGGATGGAGGGAATGCAGGCAAGGGCAACTTTGGACACTAGATGGAAACAGCTTTAATGGCATCGGAGGAGGGGGAGGGCGTGGCTTATGGAGCAGAGGGCGGGGCCAGAAAAGGTGGAGTTTTCCGACTGGAGAAACTGGGTAGCTCATGGAGTGTTCTCCAGGTGGTGGAAGAGGAAGAGGGAGGGTCCAGCTTCACAGTCAAGTACCTGGGGGATCTGCTGTTGCTCAGGCCCAGTTTGGGCTGTCGGTAGAGATTTGTAAGTGTGGGGAAATTGATTCCTTGGTGAAAGGCGCCTAAGGTGAAAAAAATGTCTCTAGGTAGCAAGGGCCAGGGGATCCAGAGGCTGCCTGCCACCCTGCGGTCTCTCACCCCAGATCCCGCCAGCACGCCCACTCAGGGCACCTGCTGCCACAAGGGATGGGTGCAGCCGCCACCCAGACGTTTCCTGTGGTCCTGAGAACAGCTCTTCCAAAGACTCCCCTGGGCCCAAAGATTGAGTAGTGTCCTGTCTAGGGGCTGCTGCCTCCCTCAGACCCCTGCCTCTATCCCGGCTCCTTAGTAGCAGCTTGACCCTGGACGTGCCCTGTCGCCTAATTGTCCCCCTGTGGGAGCTACCTCATCAGACTGTGGTTATCGTTAAGTGACACGAGCCACGTAATGCCTGCACACTGATGCCTGACACATAATTACGCTTTCTCAATTTTAACTGTCACTATGAGGTTGATCTCTTTGATACTTATTTTCCTTATCTGTGAAGTGGGTGATTACTGCCCAGACTCTGAGATTTATTCTAAGGAAGCAAATAATAAAAATAAAATAAGGTATGCAAAGGACTCTGTGTACCGTCTGACATAATAGATGCCTTTTATTTCTGTTGCTCATAAATGCCAACACAGACCAGACCATAAGAAAATGACAAAGGACACATTTTATTGGCCATTTGCCTCGCTTTCTTACTTTCTCACATCTGTTCTTCCATCCACGTGAAATGTCCCCCTTGTTACTACCATTTTATCCTCTGCACAAAAACCAAAAACAAAGACACACCAAAAAACCTTCCTTCCTATTCCTGTCTGCCCCCACCTGCAAGTGTCTTCTCTGCATCCTTCTTTGCTCCCTAGGCAGCCATTTATAATGTCACCCCAGTGACTGCAGGACCAGGGGGACCTTTCAGGCATGACAGCATCCTCTACACATACAGAGCCGACTTTCCTCCTTCCCAGCCCTATAGAAGACTCACCTGTAGGACTCCCAG
>PITA01000406.1:170880-283426 GCA_004023965.1 Spilogale gracilis | reverse complement strand
CATTAATTCCCCAGTTCAAGTCACAAGTGATTCCTGGGTCAGGGTTTCAGAGCCCAGGTGAGCAGCCCCTCACCCTCACCAGGGAAGGCCAACGGGGGTTTGGGTTCCACTGGGAGCACAATAAGCCAGTCTCTGTGCTCCTAAGCAATGCACACGCCTCCATTTCTCTACCTCACAAAGGGCACTGCACCCTGTTAGAGCTTGGAGGCTGTGCTTTACTTAGAAAAATAGTTTCTAATATCAAAAAGTGGCTCACAGAAGAAAACATGAACCCCCACAGAAGTTTTTTTGACTATCTCAGAAGATTGTTTTCCCACGATTTCATTAAAACAGGGAAGAAAAACACACAGACAGCCCCTTTCACTAGCAGGTACAATTCACTGTGGTGACTTAAAGAAGAGCAGGGAATAAAAGAGTAGCAGACGTTCTGATGACCTGTCATTTGCATAAACAAAGTTTTGAAACTTCCCATACACACAAAGGAAGAAACACAAACAAACGTCTTAGCTTGGCAACATGGAGAAGTCTGAATTGGAGTGACAGGGAGAGACGAGGTTGTGTGTGTTGGGTGAGGCTAGTGGCACAGAAGAAGGCACTCTACCAGCTCTCTACCTGTGCCTCACCTGTCCTCAGGCAAGAACCTGCTCGCAGACCTCACCTGCCACAACTGTCACACGGGAGACCCACAGCCACCCCTGGAGCCCACCCTGCCCACAACCTCTTGCAAAAGGCACTCAGTTATCTTCTGGGACCCCCGTCAGCTTGACGAGACCTAAAACTCCACTGTCTTCTGCAAAGCTCCAGGATTCTGCGCTCTCCTTCCAAAATCACACTGGCCCACGTCTTCCATGAGAAAGGTGTAAGGCTACACACCTCATGAATGGTTAACACCTACTTTCTCCTTCTGTCATGTTTCTCTCCACTTACCTTCCTACCTGTGTGAACTGTAAGTAAGCTATCAATGGAACATGAACGTGCTCTGAGATCTGAATCTTCCATGGTAGCCTTCTGAGGTCTCCTTGTGCAATAGGATACCATATCCCATGAGAGGGGGGTTTAAAAGATCATTTAGAGAATAATACAGCCCAAACCATCTCATTTTTAGTTGCTTTTCATTAGGCAAAACAGTTTCTGTGTAAAAAGCCTTTCCATACATATTACTTGCCAGTAATTTCATAGGAAGAAACAGACTCTCTAGGGTAACCTGACTCCACCTAGAGTGAGGCAACCAGTTGCAAAACTCACCCCAGGGCTCCTGACGCCAAGCCCTTTGAGGCCACCAGCATGCCTCTATCCCAGAGAATTCCTGAAGACGCTCCTTCTGACTTCACCACAAAAGAAACTACAGAGAAAATACAACACCTCAAAACATCTGGATGATACATTTAATAAAACTGTAAAGTCAAGCTCAGCTTTTCAATGGTAAAAATCTACTTTGAATATGTTTGAATTTTCCCTTGACCCAAATTATAACTCTGAAAAGCCAAATATATTATGAAACACCACCTGGGACACATGACAAGACCTCCTCCAAGTCTCTATCTGACCACAGAGAGCCACCTAGTTTTAGACGCTGGCTAATCCGACACATCCTGGGCCCATGGAATAAACACTGTTAGATTAAGGAACAAATGATATAGTAAAAAACACACAGAGTCAATCTCATCTTCCCTTTCGAGAACAGTGATTTCCTAGGAAACAGATGTTCAGAATACATTCTGTAAGCAATAGATGAGCAGAGGAAGTGCTGCGCCCTACAGTGTTCTCCCTGCAGGGAAACTGAGGGACTCTGGCACCAAATCCAGGGCACTGACAGCTACTGCAGCTTTACTTTGTGGCTCCACTGGAGACAAGAGAAAAGCCCAGGAGGTTTGGAGTTAAATAGCTGTTTACCTCCAGTCCTCATGTGAGTAGGACATTGCACCCAATGGACCTGCTGCTTTCTCTGAAAGATGATGTCCTCTGACAAGCTACATGACTGACTGAGATGCTGATTTCAAAACTTCAGGCCTTGTGGAGCCGGAGTGGAGGAGTGTTGTCAGGTGGGCAGCCGCACTCATCTGCAACCTAAAGCCTGCACACCTGCTTCGGTTGCTGGGAGAAGGGGAAACACATACTTGTCCTTCACTGCTGATTATCTTTACTCTCAAGTAGACCAATGACTGTTTTATGGAACAGTGAAATGGCTCTTCCAAATAAACATCTTTAACTCACCTGTTCCTCATGCAACTTGAGTGGCTCTGGTTTAAAGGAGCTTCCAGGCTCCCACCTGGACGACGCTCCTGCAGGATCTTGACAGCCCAGTACCATCAACCCCGGGGACAAGGCACACAATGCCAAAGTTGAGGGACTGCCCTGGGGTTTGTTACCTGCCACCACACCTGTTCTGGGGGGGCGGGCAGGGTCCCGGAAGTCCCTCGTGCATGATCCTTTCAGCCCATTACCGCCATGTTACCCATCAGGGAACAGAGAACACAAAGCTAAAATGGGGGGATGGTTCTGGGGCTTGTTCCCACCACTGCTGTAACTGAGGGAAAGAGGGAACACACTGCTAAATGTGGGATGTTGCTCAAGGTGCATACCTGCACTGTGCCAGGGAATGGGAGGCACCCCACTGAAGTTGGGGACTGTGTGCCAGCCTTAGGTGCCCTCGTCCTGGGGAACATGGCAAACCCTGAGATATCTGCAACCCAACCTACAAGACCTGGGGAGAGGGGGCACCCTGGAATTCAGGGGTCTGAGGGATAAGGCCCATTAATGGACATCAGGCAGAAGAGATTTTCAAGGGAGAAAGAAAACTCATCTGAGTCCCGCTGATGAACCGGCTTCATGCGCTCTTTGAGGACCCTACCCCCAGGGATCCCCACCCCACCACACAGCACGCCCTCACCGGTCCAAGGTCTCTCAGAGCCTGCCTTCTCCTGCTTCACCTCTGTATCCTGGGGAAGCTCCTGGTCCGCCCACAGAGAGGTAGCTCCACCCCCAATATGGTGACTGATTGGGGACGGTGCTGCCGAGAGCCATTGGATGCTGCACCTGGAGTACAGGGTCACTCTTAACCCGTGCCTCCCTACTAATGCAGGTGGTCCCAGAGGTGGCTCTCCCTGCTGAGCATCTGGTTGGGCCCTGGAGGCAAAGATGTAGTTGTGGGCAGGGTCCATACACACACACATACACACACAGAAGGGGGTCAGAAGGGGAGGAAAACATGGGAGTGAGGTGGGGGAGAAGGGAGAAAGAAGAAAGAGGTTGGAGAGAGCTGGGTCATGGGGCCATGGGCATCAGGCCTCCTGGCAAGAACCCAGATCTGTAGCATGGGGAGGGGTACAGGCCAGACTGAAGGTCAGGTGTCCCCAAGGGGCACACAGGGTTGCCATGGCACTGAGAGAGGACAGTGTCTGGCCCGGTATCCGTCACCACCCTGGGCTACTGGAAGTAGGAGGAGATACCCCCCCATCCAAACATGGCTACACCACTAAAGGCCTCAGCTTATTCTTCTGTCAATCGTGCCGTTATGACAGGGTGTCCCTAGGGTCCCACAGGCTTGTAGAAGAGCCTATTGGCCTTGGATCTCCATCCCTGACCCACTGTGCTCCCAGTACTGGGAAAATGCTTTGTACTCCCTTGAGGTTCTTGTGAGCAGAGGACAGCCTGGGATATTGGGGGCTGAAAGACCTGGGTTTGCAGAATGTGGCAGATCACTGGACCATTGGTTAGGGCCCAAGGTCAGGACCCTCCTTGATGCAGTCTCCAGATCCGCATGTGGGAGAGGTTCCAGAGTCAGTGCTCTGGCCAGGGTGAGGAGGCCTTAGGAAGTAACCAAGGACCAGGACAGGAGAGGGAAACGGGGATAAGGGAGGCTTCTGGTTTCTCACATTGCCCCTGGAGTCTACAGTTCCTGCTCCTGTGAGACACACAAAGACAGAGACAGAGACAGAGGTTGAATACAGAGAAGGAACCAGGAGAAGTCACAGACTTCCCTCAATAAGCTTGGAAATGACATCCCATCATCTTACCTCAGTCTCGTCCTGAGAGCTCAGTCACACAGGCCATCCACCCAGGAGGGGAGGGGATTGCACAAGGATGTGTGACCAGGAGTCAGGAATACCAGGGAACCACTGTGGGAATGCCCAGCACATGGGTGCAGACAAGCCCCTTGAAGTCTGTTTCACCAGAGGACAAGGTCAGAACCTATTTATTGCAATCTTCCCATGGGGGCTGGGGCACAAGTGGAGAGTGGATTTGCCTGGACCCCAGGGCAGATCCAGGCCCCTCTGGAGTGTTCCATGCCAAGACCAGCCCCTGGCTGATCCTTGCATCACCGGGTGTGTGCATGAGGCTCCCGTGATAGCCGGTACAGAACATATGTAGAGGGTTCCTTCCTGGCTGCGGGTTCTCTGGGACGCCCTGGGCTGTGCTCTGTCTCTTCAAAGACACAGGGAGAAGGAGGCATGTAGGTGAGCTTTTCTCCTCTCACAACTGCTCCATCTGAGGAGATAGAGGCGGGCTCAAGTCCGGCAGCTCGGGAGGGGGAATGGTGCCTGGAGAGAATTTACCAGGAGACCAGAAGCCAGCAGGTGAACTGGCACCTGCCCATGAAGAGCCTGATGTTGTCCAGGAAGAGCTGGAGCCTGCTCCTGCCCCCGACTCTGCTCCTGCCACTCCCCCTTAGCCTGTCCCTGTCCCTGCCAGAGCTCTTCCCCTTCCCTTGCCCCTGTTCCTGCCTGTGCTCCTGTTCCTGCCCCTGACCCAACTCCTGCCCAAGAAATTGTCCCTCCTCATGCTCTGGCATCTGTTCCTGCTCCTGTCCCTATTCCTATCCCAATCCCTGCACCTACTCCTGCTCCTGCAGGGCTCCCAGAACCACATCCAGTGCCCACGATCCTGCGGGGAGGGCTCCTTGTACAATTATCGGTTCTCTCCCCTGACCCTGATGGCCCGCAGGAATGTTTCATCCCCTACCTGTATATGCTTTCTCTCTGGGACATATTAACTGTTATTTTATCCTTCCATGTTCTGTATACTGTTTATTATTTGTTTTAAATAAAATTATTTGTTTCACCTGAAAAAGTCCTGAGCATTAAGTACGTTCCCAGCACTGTGCCACCACACCACAGAACCTCACTGCAGGCTATCTCCTGCCTCAAAGGAATCCCTCAATCCAAAGACCTCTCTTTCCATTTCTCCCCCAGCCCAGACCCTCCCAACCCCTAAGCTGCTTTCCCTCTGTTCCTTCGTCTGTTCTGGATGTTTTCTGGAAGTGGATTCATGCAGGAGGTGCCTTTCTGTCTGCCCACCAATTTTCAAAGGGGACTCGTTTTTTGTTTGTTTGTTTGTTTGTTTACATTTCTTGGACACAGAATTTCACCTATTCGCTATTGAAATCCCTAATGGTTTACATATGAGATTTAATCATAGAGCCCCTTTAGGAATTACCTGCACTATCTCAGGGCTGAGACCCCTGTTCCTGCCAGGACACCACAGCCTGACCCCAGACAGGGCAGGGCTGGTTTTCCGACCCACACAGGAACCAGGGAAATGCAGAAAGCTGGAAGACATACCCCAAAGGGCAAAAGCATTTTCACAACCCAAGGCCAGAGAAAGTTTTCCCATGGTTCTGCTCTAAACCATGCTCCAAGTCACTGGGTCCCACAGGGACAGGGAGCAAAAACATGAAAACCCAAAGGGGAGGAATAGGCACATAGGGAGTTTGTGTCAGAGATATGGGATCTCCCACAGAAGGACTCTGGCAAAGGAAACCTTATGGAGACAGCATGGGTCACCCTCAGACAGGCAGGTGTCCGGTCTGGGGACCAGCATCCCTGGGGAGAAGGTGAGGAAGCAGAGGTCCAATGCAGATCCTCTAGAGAGAAGGGTGACATGGACCCTTATCTGGGAGAACAGTGAACAGCACCCATCCCGGGCCATAGGTGCACCCATCATCTAGCTGTGCTTCTCCTTGGACTCACGCCCAGAAACTCTGGCACGGTTTTTCACAGATGTATTTTCAGGAGCACAGTGGTGGTGGACCGAGCAGGGAATGGAACAACACTAATGTTCAAAGACATGGATGGGCTCCTTGGCCCTAGTCCTCATAATAGAATATCCTGTAGCTACTGTCACAGTGTCATCCAGGACACAGGATCCAGGAAGCCTCTCCTGAGACCCCCCCAACTGCAACCTTGCTCCTGGGAACATTCAGAATTGTTTGAGGAAGTAGAGAGGATCCAGGATGACAGAGGGCCAAGGAAAAGGAAGGTCAGCACTGGGGGAACAGTTGGATGTGCCCTGAGCTCCCATCCAGGGCCCAGGCGGTGATGCCCTCAGACCTCACCCCAAATATTGGTCCTGATACAGGGGCCAGCTTCTGTGGCTTCACTCCCTCCCTCCCTCCCTCCCTCATTTATTCATTCCATCATTCATCACCTCTCTCCTTCTCCTCCACTCCTCCCTCTTTCCGATCCTCCCTCCAATCCTTCCTTCTTGTTTCTCACTCTGCCTCCATCCCATCCCCTCTCTCTCCTTCTCCTCCTTACCTCCTTCCAATCCTCCCTTTCTCACCTCTCATCCTCCCTCCCATCTTCCTGCCTTCCATCCCATCCCCCTTCCCTCTCTCCCCTTCTCCCTTCCCTCCTCCCTCTCCCACTCACCCTCTTTCATCCTCCCTCCATCTCTGTTTCCCTCACTCCCATCCTCCTCATACCCTCCTTCAGTCAGCAGAGGATCTGGGGTCCCTGCTGTGTACTGAGCACTGGGGCTTCATCAGTGAGCACCCCCCAACATACGTGGTCCTGTCTACTGTGGCAGGTGACACGGGGTAGTCCTCAGGGCTCAGGGCATGTCCACTGTGGGAGGTGACAGGGGGTAGAGTCAGATGTCTGTGAAGGTCTCCACCCCTAAGCAGATCATACCGTCCTTACTCCTGGGACTACCACTAACCTAATTAAAGACATAGGTGTAAACAGGAACACACCATTCTACCAAGAGGACATACAAGTGACCAAGAGACACATGCAAAAGTGCTCCACATCAATAGTCATCAGGGAAATACAAATCACAGCTACAATCAGATACCACCTTACAACAGGTGGCATGGCTAAAATGATCAAGGCAGGGAACAACAGGTGTCGGTGAGGACGTGATGATAAGGGGAACACTCTTGCTCAGCTGGTGAGAATGCGGGCTCCTACAGCCACTATGCCAAATGTTACTGAGTCTCTTTGAGAACTTAAAAGTAGAACTGATTGTCACCGAGCAATTACACTACTGGGTCTTTACCCCAAAGATACAGATGAAGTGAAAAGGAGTGGCACCTTCCCTGCAATGTTCATTGCAACAACATCCTCTCTAGCCACATGTAGAAAGAGCTCAGGTATGTTGAGGACAGATGAATGGATAAAGAAGACGTGGGTCATATCTACAACAGAATATTATTCAACCACCAGAGAGGATGAAGACTTACCATCCCATCCACCCAGATGGAAGTGCAGGGTATTATGCTGGGCAATAGAAGTCTATCAGAGAAAGACAATCAGCACATGGGTTCACTCATATGTGAAATAGAAGAAAGACCACAGAGGATAAGAGGGGAAGGGAAGGAAAACTGAATGGGAAGTCATCAGAGAGAGAGAAAAACCACGAGAGGCTCTTCTTTACAGAAAAAACTGAGGGTTGCTGAAGGGGAGGTTGACGGTGATGAGGTAACAGGGGGTGGGCACAAAGAGAGCACGTGATGCAATGAGCACTTGATGTTATACACAGTGGATCTATTATTGAGCACTACATCTGAAAAAAATTATGTACTCTAAGTTGACTTGTTGAATTTAAGCTAAACAACAACAACAAAAAAACCTCAAGCAAACACACTAAAAAATCTGTATGGAACCACCAAAGATACTAAATAGCTAATTCAATGTTGAATAGAAAGACAAAGCTAGAGGAGTCACAATTCCAGATTGCAAGTTCTACAAAGCTTTAGTTATCGTAACAGTATAGTCCTGGCACAGAAATACACTCAGCAACCGAGAGAACAGGATAGCAGCTTAGACATAAATCCACGATTATGTGACAATTAATCTTCCACAAAGCAAGCAAGAATATTGACAAAGAATGGCACAGTCTCTACAACAATTGGTGTTGGAAAAACTAGATAGCTACTCACAAAAGAATGAAATTACTCTGTTTCCTTACAACATACAGGCCAATAAACTCAAACCTATTTCAAAACCTCAATGGAAGACATGAAAGCATAAAAATCCTACAAGGAGGAAGACAATAACTTCTTGACATGGACCAAAGCAGCATTTTTCTATACTGTTTCCTGAATCAAAGGAAATGAAAGCAAAAATAAAGTGGGACTGTATCAAAATAACAAGTTTCCACACAGCAGAAGAACTGTGAAGATGTAATAATAAATTCAAAAAATGAGTAAATTCAAAAGATTTGTAATTTTAAAAATCTGATTGTATGGTTTTAAACAAAAGGTGTATTCTAAAATTATTTCTGTACTTTATAACTCTTACACTTGAATGTAGATTAACTTTTTACTGCTCTTGGAGTTTGTGATTATATATTTTCAAAGATGGACTTATCTGGCTGTCTTTCTATTTAAGTCTTACCAAATTATCTCTTGCACTTAAATACATTAAAATATGTTGTTTGATTAATTATATTATATATCTACAAGTATAATTCTCTAGGAAAACAACATATAGAAAAGGATAAAATGTTTATATTCTTTTTTTTTTTTAAGATTTTATTTATTTGACAGAGAGAAACACAGCCAGAGAGGGAACACAAGCAGGGGGAGTGAAAGAGGGAGAAGCAGGCTTCCCGCTGAGCAGGGAGCCCAATGTGGGACTCGATCCCAGGTCTCCAGGATCATGACCTGAGCCGAAGGCAGTCGCTTAACCAACTGAGCCACCCAGGCATTCCAGAAAAGGATAAAATGTTTAGAAGTTTGAGAGTCATAATTGAATTGACTTTCTTCATACTTCAAAAAAAGCCTTAAGCTCACTTCCTTTTTGTGGATTATTCACTCTTTAATAAATACTTAGGAGCACCAGGGTGGCTCAGTTGTTTAAGCGGCTGCCTTGGGGTTAGGTAATGATCCCAGGGTCCTGGGATGGAGCCCTGCCTCTGGTTCCCTGCTCAGCAGGGAGCCTGCTTCTCCCTCTTCTTCTGCCACTACCCCTGCTTGTACACACACTCTCTCTCTGTCAAATAAATAAATAAAATCTTAAAAAACAAAAACAAAATACTTAACTCACCTCTGCTGATCTTTTGCCAGGAAAGTGGCTCTCATGGTTGCTTTGGTTTTTCTGAATTCTTTTTATTCATCTTTAGAGAGTTTCTTTTGACCTGTATTCCTGAACAAGTTTTAAAATAGTAACTAACTAATACCATTTTTACATGCAATTTTAAAATAACTTTCAAGTTTGGGAGAAATCATTCGTTTTTAAAAATGTACAAAAATTTTTCTGCACTTTACAGATCTAAAATAATTAGCTCCTACCAATTCTTTGCTGTACAAAAAAAGAGCACAATTAAGAACATCATTTTATAAATAATTTTAATTTTAAGATTTCTTTTGAATCAAAATTTATTTCTAGTTTACTGGCAATGGAAGCAAATAAAAATGAGATATAAGCATTTGATATAAAAGAATCTAAAAATCAATCCTAGAAATATGATTTACTTACATCTCTTGCCAACATTAAAGCTCTGTAGAACTTGAGTTTTGTTTTGTTATTTGACAACCTTTCATTTTAATTTATTAAATATTAATTGAAGACCTATTCTGAGCCAGGAATAGTCCTGAGCTCAGAGGAGACAGATAAGTGAAACGATTTATTTGAATTATCTGTTTAGATGTAGGTACTAAGAACAATAAGAACATACTAAGAAGCACCAAGTACAATGTCAAGAGAAGAAAGAAGGAAGGGAATATTTACAAAAGGCTTTTCAGACCCATCACATTTGAGGTGAGTCTTCGAGAATGTGAGTTAACCAGATGGAGAGGAACATGTGCACCGAGTCATGATAGGGTACTGAGGCAATAGTGGATCTAAGTGCATTTGGCTATGGCTGGAGTTTGGGAGTAATGGCAGAGTGGAAGGACATAAGGGGTGAGATAGTCTGAGGCCATATCGTGAAGGTTCTTCCATGTTGTCAAAATTCACAGTTCTGTAATATTTCTTTTTATTAAGAAGGATTTTAGGATGATCATCTGGATCCTTGTAATCAACAAACTCCTTAGTATTATTGAGGAAAAAATTGGATTGCCCTCTTCCAAAGGCTAAGTGAAAGAGTCATAATGACCTTAGAAATTACCCGATTTGGAAGCTGAAGAAGAATCTCCAAGAAGCCCCAGCACTACCCTCAGTGAAAGAACATCAGGCACCCTTTTCTACAATATGGGTTCATAATAATGGCTAGAGTTGTTTTTGTGAATGAAATCAAATGAATTTCATAAATTGTGATTTGTGGCATTCCTTTCCTCTGCACACAAAGGACCAGAAATAGAACACTAAGAATGGGAAGTAAATTTTTCCCCCTCAGATTATATATTTGCCGATGAAAAAGTTCTTCACTGCCAAGTTTGCTGGAACAGAGAGAAGCATTAAGTAGAGAAGAGGCAGGTTCCTCAGTTTGACCTCAGGCAAACAACTTGGGCAGTACTCTGACACATTCAGCTGAGGACAATGGATTGAATCCTGAAGAACTGTAGTCAGTCCATGAGCACTGAAGGATGTTTGCTGGGTAGTGGGTAGAATGAGGTAAATTGTGAATAGGTGGGGTTGTCTCTTTGCTCCAGGCTGGGCAGACTCCTAACATGCCAGGAGGAGTTTCCTAGAGTGGCAGGTCCTTGCTACTCCTGGCCTCACCCACTAGAAGTGCAGAAAAGGCAGGTTACTTAATAGAGGTGTAAGCAACTGCTCAATTACCCTCTCTGCATACTCTAGAAGCTGAAAAACATTAATTAGGAGTCCATTTTCCTCAGCCTTCAACTTAAACACTTAGCAGTTTCCTGTCTTCCCACCCCTGAGTGTGGACTGGTTTGACTCACTCCCTATCAGTTCTAAACAGAATCTCTCCAGCTGTAGCTTGAAGTGAGTCATTCATTTTCTGGGTCTTTCCTGGGAGATATAAAGGATGGTATTTGTGTGAGTGTGGAGTGTGTATGTTTGTGTTTGTTGTGGGGTTTTTTTGGCAAATGCCATAGAACAAACACTATGTGTATGATTTTGAAGAATGATCAGGGGCGCCTGGGTAGCTCAGTTGGTTAAGAGTGGATCATTGGCTCAGGTCATGATCCTGGGGTCCTGGGATGGAGCCCGGCATCATATTGGGCTCCCTGTTCAGTGGGGAGCCTGCTTCTCCCTATCCCTCTGCCTCTCCTCACCTCCCACTCGTGCTTTCTCTCTTGTGCGCTCTCTTTTTGGAAATAAATAAAATCTTTAAAAAAATAATCAAAATACATTGTGGAATGTAAAAATATGTAGACACAACTACATACAAATATCATGACCCAACCAATGGAAATTTAGAAATCCTGACTTAACAGGCTTTAAGGCATAGCCACAGTTATTTTTAAATTCTAAACTCTTTTAAAATATGTAACACATGGGCAATGTAATAAAATTAATTGCAAATGGTGCAGAAGAAGAGTAGTGAAAAACGAGACTTCTCACTCCAGTTTCCCCTTTCCTCCCATCTAGAGGTAACCTCTCCTTCCAGTTTCTTTTGTGTCCTTTCAGAGGTGTTCTGTGCATATAAACACACAGCAAAAAGTTCCTTTCTCTATTAAACAAAAGCGATAGCACCTTCTACTCTGTTCTGAACCTTCTCAGGCACAAATTTTTCAGAACTCCCTAAGAGGCAAACTTTTCATGAAAACCCACAGATAAAAGCTATATCTCTGTTCTCAAGAAATGCCACAGACACATCTATTAAAAATCTTTTTTTTTCTAAAGACTTTTTTATTTGTGTGTGTGAGAGAGAGAGCACAAGCAGGAGGAGCAGAAGGTAGAAGCAGGATCCCCGCTGATCAAGGAGCCCAATGTGGGACTGGATCCCAAGACCCTGGGATCGTGACCCGAGCCAAAGGCAGATGCTTAACCAACTGAGCCACCCAGGTGTCCCTAAAAATCTTTTACAGTCAATATTAAGTGTTCACCAACTCCCTCAGACTCATGGCCAAAATTCATGGTTAAGAGGTCCTTATTTGGTGTTTAGTCTAAGATTATCCTGAATACTTAGTTGTTGCCAGTTAAAATAGAGGATGGTTAGTGGAATTCAAATTTCAAATTTCAGATAGCAACAAATAAATAATTTTTAGTATAAGTATGTCCTATTTAATATTGGCTATATCAGAAATGTAAATTTAACTGGGAGTCCTGTATTTTTATTTGCTAAATCTGGCAACCCTACAGAAGATTTTGATTTATAGGAAGCTACTCCAATTAATTCTCTCTAGAATGCCCTGAATTAGAGAGGACTTAGATTATTGCTATATGACTGGCTCTTCAGGACAAAGTCAAATTCTAATAGTTTAACCAGAAATTGGTTATCTGTTGGCTTATTTCAAAATAAGTGGCTATAATTCACTGTTTTATTTAAGAGATAAAACTATATTGTTACAATGTAGTGGTCATTAAAATAAAAACTTACATTGAGTTTAAATATTGTAGTCTATCTTACTTTCAAAGAACTTAAGATATCTAAAATCTGGGTTATTCTGGTCCTTAAAATCAGCACTAAAGTTTTAGCTAATTGGGTTTGGACAAGGGTGAAGAGAATCAGTCTAGAGGTAAGTTTTCATTATTGATTGTTTAAATCATCTCTATTATCAACAAAAATAATATTAAGCATTGACTCATAGGTTGCATAATATCCTGACATGTAGGATGCAATTTTTTTACTTATGACTTTTTTTAGTAAATAAATGGCATGCTAAAGTAAATATCAAATGACAAAGATGTGCAAACCTTAGAATCCAAATAGGAAAACAGTGGAAACAAGGATTATCATGGTAGGTATGATTCTGTTACACAGGAAATGAAGGAAAATATGTTAGAACCTAGTCTTCCAAATGCAACTGAATGGAGTCAAATTAAAATTTATCATTCCATTTCTGAATTGTTCTCCTTAGTAGCTAAATGTGATTTTTTCATTTCCTTCAGTGTTAACTTGTATAGGATTTCAGCAGTGGTGTGTTGATGTTTAACAATCCCTTCTTCAAGGGAAAAGACAGCCCTGATTCGTAGCATTTGCCAATTCCATGGTGGAAATACTTTTACTATGACTGATACCAAGTTAATGTTTTTAACAATGTGTTTGCAAAACTCCTGAAAACTTCACAATTGGCTCTTGTGAGCCTGTAAAAGCTGGTTTTATTTCTATAAGTATATGATATACCCGATTGGATTTCATAAAAAGAAAATAGAGAATGAGGTGTTCTTTTTGTTAATTTGTGTGTTAATTTGTTAATGAGTGTGTTTTTAAATTTGTCAACACAGGCAAAAACCCTCAAAAAAAGCCCCAAAGGCAAATGAATGCCTTAAGAGTTTAATAAATGGAAATTTTGAATGGATTTCGGAAGGTGCAACAATCACCTGAAGAATCCTGTAGGTAACTTTTGTTGTACCAGGTCTCCTGACTCTAAAGAGAATTTGCTCTAAATAAACACCTAAATTCTTTTAAAGTCACATGGTTCTATAATAACCAGTGGGAAAGAAAAAATCATAATAAAAAGCTGAAAATGAGTTACTTCTTTAAACAAATCTATTCCATTTGATTTACATAATATTTTCTCTCTTTTTCTTTTTTTACTTTATTTCTTCTTGCCAGGTTGCAGTAGAGCAAGTAAATAAAATAAAAATAGATTCAGTAATGGACAGCAGAATCCCCAAAGACAAAAAAAACCAGGTAGTTTTCTTTCTTTCTTTTTCTTCAGTGAGCACTTTTAAACTATCCTCTTAAAAGTTTTGAATTTCTTCCAGTCCTTCGTTAGGAAAACTGGCAGTGCAGAAGGCAGTGATGACTGTTAACTCATCAGTGCCATTCTTCATTTGGCTGACTTGGATCTGCATTCTGGCATGATCCAGTTTCTGCTTTGGTTCTCCATTCGCAGCATTAAAATGGAGTTGCCAAGTACATCATCTTGATATTCTTCCTAAAATAGTTTTAGCTTGATTGTTCTGGTCTACCTATGTTGGTAATGGTTCTATTTGTGGGCACTTGCTATAATTTTAAGACGTAATCTTTAGAGATTTAAATGGCAAGAAAGGAGTTGCTATTGTTTATACTAGAGATTTTCTTTAAATAGTGGAAATTCTATATGATTGGTAACCATTTATCAGTGGGACATTGACACATGTATGTTGAGAAAAGCTTTCCATTTCAAGGTGTTGATAAGAAGTCTTACTTTTTTCTTTGAAAACACTTTATATTACTAACTTTATATATGGAATAAACTTTTGTAAAAATTTAGTTTTAAGACAAGAGATTGGTTTATGGTTGAAGGTTGATATATTTGGGCTAGTAAAGTGTTCTATATTCCAGAATGCAGCAGTGAACAATTATCTCCTACAATCTAACTTAATAAGGGAATTCATGCAGGGAAGATTTGAAACTAGGAAGAGCATTAGCTAAATGTTTATAACCAGAAACTATAAAAGGAAATTACATTTGAATTAATACAAGATAAAAATATGCAAAAGAAAATTTAACCCTTCAATGGCTTATCATAGAGAATTCAAATATATGACTGAAGAGAAAATAGATTCAATAAAAATTATTTTCCATAATTAATAAAAAGATAGTCTAATAATTTTTATAATTGCTAATGAGTCTGTGTAATTTGAGCTCTTTCAAATTAACTCAGTAGAGTGACTGCATTGTAAAAACATGTGGAGAAAACTAAAATAATATTTCCTCAATTTCTTAGTGTTGATTACTTTATAAAATATGTAAAAGAAAAAAAATATGTAAAAGAAACAGAAACTCTGTGGTAATTGATTACCAAAACAGGTCAAATAGCAAAAAGGTGTAAGATAATTGTTTTGACAGAATTTTAAATCCCTTAATGATGCAAAATATGGCTTGGGGTTGGTAATATCTGAAAGGAAAATAATAGACTGTTGTTATACTAAAGTGATTTTGCTTTCAAGATGCAAAGTTTTGTTTTATCTTTTTTAGAGAGAAAAATGTGTTTGAACTGTTTACAAAGTGCCTTAATGGGTCTATAAAGAATAAATCGTATATATATATGAAAAATTTAAAACCCAGTGGATTCTGATTGTGTCAAAAATCAACATTCTTGGGGTGCTTGGGTGGCTCAGTTGGTTAAATATTGGACTCTTGATTTTAGCCCAGGTCATGACCTCAGGGTCTTGAGATCCAGGTGGCAGGCTCTGTGCTGAGCATGGAGCCTGCTTGTCTCTCTCTCTTCCTCTCCTTCTGCTCTCTCTCCAATCCCACTCCTGCCCCCACAATATCTCTTTCAAAAAAAAATCTTAAGAACTGCCATGCTATTAATATATATTTGTGTGTGACTTACATGTGTGTGTAAAACACCTCTGGACGTTAGCTAAAATGTGCCTGTACTATTTTAGAGATTGGTTATAGAAAGGAATACTTGGGAAGCTGATTAATCTTTATTATTTTATAACAAAATATAACACAAAATATATTTATTCTTTTGTTGTGATAGTTTTCCATTTTTAATCATTTTTGCCTAGACTTTGTTGAAGTTAATAGTGAATTTGAACATAAAATTTTGCAAGTTACAAATATTTAAAATATCAATTTAAGTTGGTTATATGAATTATATTTAAATTTTATAGCAATGTAGTATAATGGAAGTTTTTCCTGAATTTCTTTACCAAAAATCTAAACTTTTGAAGAGAAATGCATTGTTCTAAGTGTGGAGTTCTGTTCAGAAACTTTGGGAGAAGAAAAGTGTTCATTTGGGAGATAAAACTTCATATTCATTTGGGAAACTGTGTAAACAGGATAACCTTCAATGTGAATGGTAGATTATTTTACTTTTTAAAGGGAAAGCATGAAATTTGGGCTTAAATTATGCTCCACATGTCTTAACTTTTATGAGAGTACTTAGATATAGTAAACCTTAGTATTGGAATGGTTCTGAATAAGGAGACATCCATTTAATAAATATATTTTCCATTACTAATCTTACTTGTAATTCTGAATGCATTCATGATGTCTAGGGTGAGGAGGGGAGAGGAGAAATGGATAGCTCCGTTAGGTGATACAAGTAACACTGAAGGAATTCTATTTGAAATAGAGGCAATATAGAAAAATATTGGAAAGAGAAAGTGTTCAGTGCTTTACAGACTTCACTGGATGGCACACTTGAGCATTTAAAAACTTGGCCATTGGAGGAGAGTATTGGTATTATTTCAAGCTGGACTCAGAGGAAGGAGGCAAAGAATTCAGCAAGAATGGCAGCCTGTCAGGAAGGCAAAAGTTATCTGCCTCTTCACTCCAGAAGGGATTACAGGTAGGCAGGGATACGGATTGAAGCGGAAGAGATTGGGGCACCTGAGCAGGCGGTAGAAGGGGAGGAGTTTCAAATGCTGACACTCGGGTTTGGAGAACTTCTTCAAGACACTCAGCTGTCATAACATTGAGGAGTACTGTGCTAGTGACTGGACTGAAGCATGTATGTGTGTATGTGTGTTTGGGAGACAAGCAATTAATGCTAAAGCATATGTTAGGAGTTGCTAAGTGTATCTGGTATCTAATAGTACCCGCCAAACTGGCTGATTGCAGTTAATGATTGCTCAGAAAGGCCGAGAAGTAACTACACAGAGGAAAAAGGAAATGGTGGACCTGCCTCCAAGAGTCCCATATTCTGAGTGAGAGGAGTCTGACGTTCCAGGAGGCTCTTTGCACTACTGGAGAGGAATCTGGTTCCCGTTCAGCCCGCACACACGAGGTGCCCATTTCTCCGCGGGAGCAACCTATCACTGGGGCAAGCTCGGTTCTCGTTTCCTGCAGGTAACAGCGAGGCTCACATTGGTCCATGTCTTTCATCTCTTGTTATGGCAACATCCCAAAATGAATGCTGAAAGATCTGCCTCTTATGATTTCCTGGCAGAACTTACAAAATTAAAATGTTTTATTAAAAATAGAATCGGGGCACGTTGCATTCACATTTGACGTTCAGTCTCTACACATTTTGGTGATTCCCAAGATCACTTCACCAATCGAGACTTTAAAAAAACAAATAAACACAAATCTCCGACTACGTAAACCCCAAGATTTGTAAGAGGCATCTAGGTCAGGATGTCTCCCAGGTGGAGGACGCAAAAGGCAGGAAGGGAAGGTGACTGGAGTTGCCTCATCTAAGGGGTCTCAATGCAGAGAAGGGTAGTAGGCGTCTTTCCCTTCTCTCCCTTTCCACCTTAGAGACAGAGATATGAGTGGCGGGCGGCGGAGGGATTGTCCGAGCCCCAAGAGGCAGGCGGGAAGAGACCTAGCGGGTGAACCGATGAGTGGGAGACCCTTCCGCGAGGGCACTTGCCTGCGAAGGCCCGGCGAGCGCGGGTCCGCCGCGATCCCAGGGTGCACCGCGCCCCCGCCCCCTCCCCTCTCCGCGTCCCGCCTCCCCTCGGCCCAGGCCCCCTCCCTGCCAGCTCCGGGAGGCGGGGACGCGGCGTCGGCGGCTGGTTCTCCAGTCGCGTCTTTCTCACTCACTGGGGAACCCGGCGGTGGCGGCACCTTCGGAGGCAGAGCGGTGGAGCTGCTAGCCCGTCGGCCAGCCAGTGGGAGGTCGGAGAGACTAAGATCCGACAGAGGGGACGGCCCGAGTCGCCTCAAGTTCCGCCATGAGCTGGGGCACAGAGCTGTGGGTGAGTCCGGGTGAGGGGCGTCCCGCGCGGACTCCGGCCCGCGAAAGGCGCGGGCCGGGCAGGCGCCGCTGACCGTCGGCCACCAGAGCGCTTTGGGCCATCCCCACCCATGGCGCTAGCGGAGGGCAGGGGTTCCACTATTCTTTGTGTGCAGATCCCTCTTCCCTCTCGGCTGGGGTTGAGTGGCTGCTGGTCTGCGCTCCCGCCTCTGCCGCTGCGGTGAGGCTGAGGGCAGCGCCTTGGGCGGCGGGAGGAGCGGCCCGCGGGCTCCCGCGTCCGCCGCCATCCTCTCCCTTTCCCCGTCTCTCCTCTATCTTCACTTTCCGGACGTCTGGCTCGTTGTGGGGCCGCGCTCCTCTCCCTTTGTATCTCTCCGCCGGCAGGCAGGGGAGGGGGTCCATTGTCCCGAAGTGGAGCTGTTCGCGGGCGGGGAGGGGGCCCCACTGCGGTCCCCAGCCCCAGCAAGGGCCCCCGGGGCGAGGGCGTCGCCGGGCCGAGACGGCGCTGGGAGCCTCGAGGCGCCGCCCACCGCCCTCGCCTCAGGTAGGGGGAGCCGGGCGGCTTTGTTCCGAGCCCGGCCTCTGGCCAGCCAGGCCCAGCCCACAAACCCATTTCCCTCTCCGTGTCTATGTGCCCCGAACCCGCGCGTGTCTTCGGGGACTCCGGTTGGGCTATCCGCGGCTGCTACCTTGGGCTAGGGGTAGGGTGGAGGTTGGCTTTTGGAATATAATTAAACTGATGGGTCGACGGAGAAGCCAATTTTGCCAAAAGGAGCGTAGGGCTTCCCGATTGCTTTACTTCCCCTTCCGCTGTTCTTTATTCTCACTCGTTTTCCTCGTTTTCTTTCTTTTTCCTTGCCTTTTTTGGGCGCCGAAGGTGTCAGACAATGCCCAATGTCTGGTCAAGGTGCGGGTGGACTGTAATAGGCCGGAGAATTCGCTCGTGATGCAGCCTTGCCAAGGGTGGAGGTGTGGAGGGCAGTGATTTCTCAGGTGCAGCCGTAGGACCCGAGGCGTGGGGGCGCTGTCCCGAGAGCTGCCTGGCTTCAGCCACTCCCCTTTTATCCCACCTGTGCACGTTTTCCGTGCCTTTTGTTAACGAGGGTCTCGTGAAACGACTGCGGAGAAAGGGGAGAAAGAACTTCGTTGTCTCGGTGGGAGCATGTAAGATGCGAATGAAGGTAGATTGGTTAATTGAAGGGCATATGTTTTCCTCGGTTATTTTTCGCCTTTTACTCACACAGTGGGAATCGTAGAATTGAAAGAGCTCATCTAGTAGAACACTTGGCCAGCCCAGGAATCTCCTGCAACATTCTGGAGAAGTGCGCAGTCTGTAAACACACTACCCAAGAGAAAATACCTCAGACATTCGTTTTTTAGATAGCATTAATTGTTCTTATATTAGAAAGGATTATGTAGTAATGAATTATGTAAAATTTAACCCTTTACTTTCGATTCTCAGGCATTATTGGTCTTTTCCTTTTGATTTTGTACATTTTATAATTGATTATAGTGCGTCATCAATTAGGGTTTTAGTTTCCATTTTTGTAATTGGAAAATATTTTTATTTTTACATCAATGATCCACGTTTCAGAGGAAGCAAAAATGTACTCAGAATATTTTTTAAAGTACATATAGGAAGAGTAATGTTTAGATTTAATTTTAGATTTTTGTAAAGATTTTATTTATTTCACAGAGAGAAACACAGCCAGAGAGAGAACACAAGCAGGGAGAGTGAGAGGGAGGGAGAGGCAGGCTTCCAGCTGAGCAGGGAGCAGTTGTGGGACTCAGTCCTGGGACTCCAGGATCATGACCTGAGCCAAAGGTAGACGGTTAACAATGTAAGAGGCACTATCATACTACAGAAAAAGAATTTTGAGGAGAAGCGGTATTTTAGTGAAGATTAAAATGCGATTTTAAATAGTCTTTTTAAGTTATAATTTAAGAATATAACGCATTCAGAAGTGATTAGCAGTCCCCCACTGTCTCCTGTAATTTGGTTAGTTACTTTCAGCCTTTGAATAGTTTCTCAGCAATTTGGAAAGGCAAACTGTAGAAGAGATGGGAATTTCTGTTAACTGAAAATTGTTTTATATCCTTTGGAAATTATGAAAAAAGATTTAAATTAAGTTTCCTCTTAAAATTTAATGAAGCATGTTTTGAACTTTTTAGTGGTTTTAGGATTTGAGGAAAAGATGTATTAAAAACTAGATAGAGGATCAACTAGTGTCATCTGGATGCTTAAACCTTAGATAAGTAGAAGTTGGTGTAGAGGGCTATTGTTAGGACCAGCAGAGACCTTAGAAAAATTTGACTGGACTTCCTGTTTTTACTGTTCTGTTTTGAATAAGGATATTGTGCTCCCCAGTGGATTGTAACAAACACCTATACTGTGCTCTTGTCATTGAGAAATTTTTTTTTAAAGATTTTTATTTATTCATTTGACAGAGAGAGCACAAGTAGGTAGAGAGGCAAGCAGAGAGAGAGGAGGAAGCAGGCTCCCTGCTGCGCAGAGAGCCCTATGTGGGCCTCAATCCCAGGACCCTGAGATCACAACCTGAGCCAAAGGCAGAGGCCTTAACCCACTGAGCCATCCAGGCGCCCGTCATTGAAGAATTTGAGGTTGGGAGAATTCTCTGGAAATTCTGAATTTAGAAACCAGTTCTAATTATTTCATGTTTAGGATCACATTACTACCCCAAAAGTTTAATTATTGGGAACATGTTACAAAAATATGATGCAGTTATGCACTCAAACTTAAGTTTTTTTCTTACATTCTTTGGAGTTTTATTGCTATTTTAATGCTTCTGAAGTCTTATGTTAAATTTGAGAATAAAATAATAAACTAGAGAACCACTTTAATACTGACTCTGGGGGACAGAATAGTGATAGGCTAATGGGTTATGTCAGACTTTGTTGTGTGTGGTTGTGAGGGGATACGAATTAACTGGTACTAGATTTGAGCTGTGGTTCAAGATATTTCAGGTGTTCCAAATGAGCATAAGTAAGTATTGAATATATACTAGTGACTTAGTTCTGTGTTCTGTCTGGGTAATATCAAACAAAGAGATGACAGTGTCTTCATTTCTTCAGGCTGTAACATAATTAAAAGGTAACATCTTAAGTGTTGTTTATTGTGTTGATTTTTTAAATTATTACAGGAAGAATGGTTGAATCAAAAAGAGTCCAAGTATGAATCAATGATTTCACAGATCAGATTTTGTAATTATTAGCTCTTTTTACAAGGAAGAAAATTAGAGTTGGAGAAGTTCCGAGTTTAGTCAGTAACTTTTATTTATTAGGAGATACTTTAATGATGTTTTCAGGAGCTAGATTTCTCAGGAAGAAAAATCTGTGTATGGATTGTGAGTGTATATAGATACGAAAAAACCATGGCTGAGTATGTTAAATGCATATCATGATTTATTCAGAAATTGCTACCCACTGAAAGTGAGGTGACTTTTCTGGAAGTTTGAAGGTAGCTTCCAATATCTGACTTAATTTATTGAGTCTTATAAACCTTTTTTATGCCTTAGTTTTCTGGTCTGTGTGATTTTTGGCCCTTAGTTTTAAGAGTATGTAATTTAAAAGCCATTGTTGTTTTCATTAAATTATTAGTTAAGTGCATTTGACCAAATTCATGCTCTTTTTTTTTTTTCTTTAAGATTTTATTTATTTATCTGAGAGAGCACAAGAAAGAGTACAAGGAGGGAGAGGGGCAGAGAGAGAAGCGAACTCCCTGCTGAACAGAAGCCATACTCAGGGTTTGATACTGAGACTGGAGTCTCATGACTTAGCTGAATGCAGATGTTCCATGGACTGAGCCACCTTAGCACCCTGCTCGTGCTCTTTTTGGAAGAAATTAAAAAATTTGAATTGGATGATAGAGTCATTGGATACCCCCAGTTTTAACCCTTAATTCCTCTTTATCTTTCTCCTTATAGCACTTAATATCTGCTGTAAGTGTACTAGACTTTGGAGTCTTGGTGTATAGAACTGGATTAATGTCTTTGTTTTCACTGACTAAAACAATGCCTGTAGGTGATCATGCATGTTTTGCCCAATTGAATTAATAGTTGATTACCTAGAATATTGATTGCTGATTAAAAAGTGCATCCTGGAGGAAGTCTTTATGGTTCTGAAGGTGATGGTAGATTAAGTGGTCTAAATAACAGTTCACGACTGTCTAAAGTTGAAACCAAGATTATGAAGTTAAGATTTACATTTGGTTCAAAAACTTGAACAGTTGGGGGAAAGCTGCCCTAAAGACTTCTTGTGACTTTACCTGACTTATAGCTCTGTGATGTGACTACAAAAATAGCTGATGAAATATTAGACCACATTAATAGAAGATAGGAATGTAGTTCGATTGTAGTCCATAGTGGTTAGACTATTTCTCTAATATTGACTTGAGCATTACTGCACATTTTTTTACAATATCTGTGCACTCATGTGGAGGAGGTTGACAATGAAAACTCCTTATAGGTTAGTGTTAATGGAATTTATTTTAAACAATAAAGTAACTATTGAGTGTCTATTATGAAGAAGCACTGTGAATGTATGGTGAAATCTATGAAAGTTTATATCTGTCCTGCTGTGAGGAAACTTAGAGTCATTTTAAGGTGATACTCTTTCCTCAGTCCAAAATACTTCTCTGTGTTGGTATCACTGTCCAGAATGTCTTCTGTTGACCAATTCCCTTTTTTTTTTTTTTTTAAGATTTTATTTATTTGACAGAGAGAAACAGCCAGAGAGGGAACACAAGCAGGGGGAGTGAGAGACGGAGAAGCAGGCTTCCCGCTGAGCAGGGAGCCCGATGTGGGACTCGATCCCAGGTCTCCGGGATCATGACCCCAGCTGAAGGCAGTCGCTTAACCAACTGAGCCACCCAGGCGCCTCAGATAATATCTTTCTTATGGGACTGCCACTTTATGTTATAGTTATTTCTTGTACATTCAGACCTTTGGAAAATAGTCATGTTATAAATATTTGTATCTTATATTCCATTTTGTTCATAGAAACTGTTGTGTTCAACATTGTATTACAGCCCTTATTCTTAGTTAAGGAGGCTGTGAGTTACCTAAGACACCTGTTTATGCCACTGTTCTATTCTGACTGTATTAAGGTGGAAGCTGGAGAATGGCCTTTGACCAATACCTCTCCTCTGCATTTGCTACTTCCTTAAACCACTCACTTCTACTTCCTTTCCCTGCCTTTATTTTGGAACAGTCACACTCTTTCTCCTTCCCCCAGTCTATAAATGTGAGTTTGGCTGGATACTTAACCTGTTTTACCTAGGTGCCTGGGTTGCTCAAGTGGTTGATGGTCTGCCTTGGCTCAGGTAGTGGTCCTGGGAACAGGCCACACGTGGGGCTCCTTGCTCAGAGGGTAGTTTGCTTCTCTCTCTCCCTCTGCTCCCCGTCCCCAGTGCTCTCTCTTTCTCAAATAAATGAATAAAATCCTTAAAAACAAATGAACCCATTTTACCTACTTTTTCCTATGTATGAGCCCTTGTTTGCAGGAAGAAAAATAAGAGAATAGTAATTTATAATTATGGCACCTATAAGTGCTGTCTTATTTATTAGTCTTCAGTCTTTTAACATTTTTAGCTCAATAGCCAAAAAGAAAAATTCTGTTTTGGGGAACATAGTTATACCTACAGTGTATTAAAAACTACTGGGAAAAGATTATATAAAGGTTTTGCTTTATAGGAAACAAAAGCTGTTCCATGTATTAGTCCAAGCTGTGGAGATCAGATACAGAAAAAAGATACTTGGCATGGGCTTTGGAATAAGGAAGATTTTGCATGTATGTGCCCTAAGTTCCTAGAGGGCAGAGGTTGTGCCTTATTCATGTTTAATAATTGTCTGATTCATTGCTGTGTTTTCCCCTGTCAGCACATTGCCTGGCATAGAGCCTGATGCTACTCAGATCTTTAGTAAATGTTTGCTGGATTGACCTGAGTGTAGTGGTTAGGTTTGGCTTGAATTTGAATATATGGGATGGCTGAAAGTAGTGATGCAGGGTAGATTTGGGACCAGGCTAAGAGGTTGATTTGGCTGAATGCTTGATTTACATTCCTGAACAGAAGAGGAGGGGGGTGTTATTTATTTATTGACATATAATAAATTTGGTTTTTAGACCATTTAAAAAATCAATGGAAGGAAGTTGTAGTTTGTGTCAGTAGAAGGAATTATTTTTTCCTTCTGAATGCTTTGGTGGCAGGAGGAAGAATCCCTCTGGGTTTTAAAAGATGAAAGTTTATTGGTTTTATCACCTCTGTAAGAATATTTGAAGGGTGTTCGTTCTTTTACCAGTGTGTTATTGGTCCTGTTATCAGCTGTATTTTTTAAATATATGCTATTTCTGCAGTTTGTTTATACTATTTTCCCTTCTCTCCCTGATCTGTGAGCTAATATTTTTACTTCTATATCACTTTAGTTCCAGTACTTTTTCTGAGGCTGAGAGGGTTTCGTTGGGAAATGTAGTAAGTTTTGATCCTCTCAGTTTTGCCCTAGTTTATAGGTTCATGCATTCACTGATTTATGCACTGATTTTTCTCATATCACAAAAATATTTTGGAATATTTTGAGGTATCACCTTTAATTGATGGTAGAATGAGGCTTTAAAATCGCAAATTGAGCTTAAAAATAATCTGTTGATAGTTAATTTTAATATTGTCACCTGTGCTTTTAAGCATTTTCCTTTTTTCCTATAATAAATTGTATTCTATGATTACTTTTACAGGATTTTTATTGACTAGTTGTTTAAAACCATCTCCTTTACACCATAGGGAGCTGCTGTACGGCATTGTAAGATGATGTCTGACTGCTTTTTATAATGTGGGATTTAGCATTTAGAATTTGTATAGAGCCCAAGAGAAAGAAATCTAGAATACTAAGAATAAAAATTTTTGTAAAATGTGCCTATTAAATCCAAATTAGTTATTAATTTTGGGGGCTAAGGAGCAATTTTCCCTTAAGTTCTTGATCAAAAACTAATTGTCAGACTTTTCACAATGCCTCAATTGTTGTAGTTTGAAAAAATATAAATGTTTATATAGAGTCAGATTTTCCTGTTTTTCCCACGCCATTATTTTGTTTTCAGAGTGGAAGTCATCTCTTTTGTTCCTGCTGTATCCCTAATTTGTACAAAAGGAATGGGCATGTAATATGCACTGAAATACTTGTTGAATGAGGAAATCAATGAATTGCTATAACTCTATCATCAGATTATGTTTTGAATAATAAGGGTATTTAGGCTTTTTTCCCCAGCATGTATATTTCTTACATCTTTGTTTAACTTTTAGGGATACTTTGTTTTTACTTGAACTCCTGACTCTAAGAGTGAATCGATGCTCTACTGACTAAGCCAGCCAGGTGCCCCTTTAGTGATCATTTTTATAATCTGGAAATATAACTAATTGTGCCTATTCATATGAAATTTTTCTCTTTTTTAGGTTTGGAATTCTCATTTCCTTGATTGGGAACAAATGATTATTTTTTAGTGATAGCATATCTTATGACCTTTTGAATTCTAAAGATTTTTTTATTATTTGAGAGAGAGAGTACATGCGCACAAGTGAGAGGCAGAGGGAGAAGGAGACTCCCTGCTGAGCAGGGAGCCTGATGTGGGGCTCCATCTCAAGACCCTGATATCATGCCCTGAGCCAAAGGCAGACCCTTGACTGACTGAGCCACCCAGATGCCCTGACCCTTTGGATTCTAAAAATGAGAACAGTTAACATTCTCCTGGTCATGTAAGGATAATGTAAATTGTCTAAGACTTAATGAATTGGGAAAACATGAAAGATTGGTTTTTAGTGAGTACAAGTGTTGATTCTGAGAGATCTTTGATGAATGTTAGTGGTGATTAGTTAAGATTTTTTTTCCATTAAAAATATAAAAATCAAAATTATTGAAATAGCTATCATATTTGAAATTGCTTTTGAATAAATCAAAACTGTAACTTTTGAATCAATTTTCTAGACTTAGATCATGAACTAAATTAACATCTTTCACTGTTTGCCAATAATCAACATTTGTTAACTTTTTGAATCTGAAAATTGACCTTCTTTTACCTTCATTTTTTAAGTTTCATACAGATACAAGATTCATACATTAAAAGTGCACATCTTACATGTACAACATTAAGATTTTTTAGAAAAAATGAACACTCTCACGTAATTGCTCCTAAAATCAGGATACAGAAGTTTCCTTCATGCCTTTTCCAGTAAATATCTGCCTAGAAATAACCACTGTTCTGACTTGTATTGCCTTTGATTACTTTTGTAGGTTTTTTAAACTTCACATGAATAATATCATGCCATATATATTCTTTTTCATCTGTCTTCTTTCATTTAATATGTTGTGTGTGAGAATCATCCTTTATGGTTAGTTTGTGGTATTCTATGTTATGTATAGGCTTTGTGTTTTCTTCTATGTGCCTGGGGTTGCTCTTAGTCTGGGACCACCTTAAACCAAATTCAGGGCCTGAAATTCCTTTGTGTGGTTGTTGGGTTTTAATTTCTGTCCCCGTATCTTGTGCTATGTTATCAAAACAAAGATCCCGATTTTCAGGATTGGCAAACATCCTCAGGGCAAATGTAGTTTATATGCTCCCCGCCCCCCCCCCTTTTGGGTTCTCATTTTTTGCTTGTGACTTTGTAATTCCTTGCTACCTTGGCTTGTCTTTGATGCTTTACATTTTTGAAATACATTTTATCCATATTTTAAAGTTTTTATCCAGTAGAATGGTGATAGGTGATCCAAAAAACTTAGTCTGCTACTATTGGAAACTGAATATTGTTACATTGATTTTTTAAAATTATTTTGCTATTGTATTTTTAATTTTTAAGAGCTGTTTTTTGTTTTCTGTGTACTTTTTTCCTTTTTTAAAGTAATTTCCATGGGCAGTGTGGATCCCAGTGTGGGGCTTGAACTCATGACCCTGAGTTCAAGAGTTGGACCCTTAACCAACTGAGCCACACAGGAGCCCCTGTTTTCTGAATGTACTTTTAACATAGCATCCTCTACTTCTCTTCTCTTAGTTCTTTGTGAATACCAAAAATAGGTGTTTTGTTTTATTGTGTTTAGTTTTCTTGTCCCTGCATAATAAAAAAAAAGCCTCTAAGTTGCTTTTCCCCCCTTTTTGCTAGTTTTGGTTTTTCATGTTGGACTATCCTTAAATACTTTGTGATCCCAGGATCCTGGAAAGATGTCTCTCAAGATTAGGGCATACTGAGTTCTGATATGATGTACCTATAAGTTTAGGGTTTGGACTGTTTGAAGTTTTTGATCCTTCTAAGGGTTTTTGCTTAGTAGTTCCCCCTGGCATTGTTCATATCTTCCTACCTCCTTTCCAATCCTATTGTGAAAGCTCAGGAGGTATACTGTAGTCTTCCTTTTGAAGTCACACTTATCTTTGCTGTTTATGGTGCTGGGGGCTACAACTTGATTTTTTTTTTTTTTTTTAAGCAGGTGCTTCAATAGTTTATTTGTTTTATACAACAAGATAGTGAGGGACATGCAGTCACTGACTTGGGTTCATGAACTTAGCACTTTCAGGACTGTTTTTGACATACCCTCAGTTGCAGGTTGTAGCTCCAATAATCATGTCTGTATTTAATGTCCCCTCCCCCCCCAAAAAAGGGAAAGCAAGAAAAAGAAAGAGGAACAATGTTAAATATGGTTGCCTCTTTGTCAGGAAGACAAAAGCTTTCCCAGTGTTTCTACCCCAAACTTCCCCTTAGATCTCACTGTCCAAAGCTGGGCACATTGCCACCTGAACAAAAGTAGGGTTTTATTAGAAAGGAAGAAGGGGAATAGGTGTAAGGTACCCCAAAATACAGAATTTATGGTGTCTGTCCTCAGCGAATTAATGATTGCTTTGTAGAGGCAAAACACACACACACACACACATATTTATTTATATATGGATATTTGAATACTAGTGAGGGGGTTAAGAAAAAGCAGTAATACAAGTGATGAAGCAGATATTTTAGAGTTAAAGTCTTTCAGAGTCTAACGTGGCCCACCATCATTTTAAGAGCTTGGTGATGAAGGGTTTTTGTGTCTTACTGGAGTTTATAGACCACCTTTTGGTTGCCATACCTTGCCGTGTCGACATCACCTGATAGATGGGTGTTTTGCATAATGTCAGAATTGATGGTCTGAGCATGTTGAAGATTACCTAACCTCAGGCTGAGTGAAGCAGGGCACTGCCAGGACTGAGAAAGGGGTACTGAAATACAAGTCCAGAGGTTTATTTTGTGAGGAGAAGGTTTTCCTGGATGTTGGAAATAAGCTCCGTAATGACCCAGGTCTCTTATCATGTAGATATAATGCCAAGCTATAAAATTGTCTCCAGGAAGTAAGAGGCCATCAGCCTGGAGTTACTGGCACTTGTTTTTCTTTTCTTGAAATTGAATGGTACATTTCTTACAAATAATGAATACTGGTGTATTATTGTTACTGTTATTACTAAAATCCATAGTTTATTCAGATTTCCTTGGTTTTTTACCTAATGTCTTTCTGTTCTACATTACATTTAATTGTCATGCCTCCTCGGGCATTTTTTGTCTGCCATTTTTTCACTTTCCTTGTTGACCTTGAGAATTTAGAGGAGTATTGGTCAGGTATATTTCAGGGTGGTTCTCTACTGGAATTTGTTTGATGTTTTTATTTGTGATCAGACTGGTGTTATAGGTTTTGGGGAGGATGATCATGTGCCATTTACATCACATCATTTCAAAGGTACATGCTATCAACGGGATTTATTACTCTTGGTAGTGATTTTGCTCACTTGGCTGAGGTAGTGATTGTCAGAGTTCTTCGCTGTAAAGTTATTTTCCCCCTCTTTCTTTCTTTCTTTTCTTTCTTTTCTTTCTTTTCTTTCTTTTTAAAGATTTTATTTATTTGACAGAGAGAAACACAGCCAGAGAGGGAACACAAGCAGGGGAAGTGAGAGAGGGAGAAGCAGGCTTCCCGCCGAACAGGGAGCCCGATGTGGGATTCGATCCCGGATCTCTGGGATCATGACCTCAGCCGAAGGCAGTTGCTTAACCAACTGAGCCACCCATGCACCCCTCCCCTCTTTCTATACAACATTCTTTGGAAGGAAGTCACTATTGTAGCCCACACTTAAAGAAAAAGGAGTTATGCTCCCTTTTTTACAGTTAGAGTAGCTACATAATTTATTTGGAATTCTTCTGCATGGAAAATTTATCTCTTCTCCCCCATTTATTAGTTTACTCATTCATTTATAGCAGTATGGACTGAAGGATATAATCCAAGGCTGCTTCATTTATTTTGCCCAGATTGTTCCAGCTTTGGCTATTGGGAGTGCTTTCAGTTTGCTTTTGTGCTGCTGTAACATCTCTCCACCACTAAGGACTTATTAAAAAAAGATATTTATTTGAGAGAGAGAGTGCATGCACATGTGTCAGCAAGGGGAGAGGGAGATAGGGGAGGCAGACTTCCCACTGACAGGGAGCTGGACATGAGGCTCGTTACCAGGATCCTGAGATCATGATATGAGCTGAAACAAGATCAGATGCTCAACCAACTGAGCCACCCTGGCACCCCAGTAAGGACTTTTTTTAAAGAGCAACTTTACTTCCTTGGTCTATAAGATGGTCCAGGCTCATCTTGCATATTTTTTTGTCTCAGTCGTAGAAGCAACCATTTCTCCAAAGAGCTGGTTCCTTTTATTGGAGAATGGTTTTAGAGACGGAGATATAGGTGGTAGATGTGCAATTTTATTCTTTTAGTCTCTCCCAGCTGATAAAACAAAGAAATAAATGTGTATATACTAAGCTCTGTAGGTGCACTGTATCTATAAATATTTCTATATTTAATAATGTCTATATTAAGTATTTAATGTTGTCTCCAACACTAATCCATTTGTATATGTGTTCTTCTAGCCCCTTCTTGCTTATCTGTAAATTCCTACTTGCAACAACTCCCTTTGGCTGCCATCCATTTGCTTAATTGTTCCTTTTCAGTATAGATGTAGTATAGCAATATCAGAGTTAATAACCTGTAGCCTTCTGGGGAAGAATTTTATCAACTAGAGTATAGTACTTACGCCATTCCTTTTCCCTCTAGTTCTACTCCTAAGTTTCACAGTTACTTGGGTCAGCACCATTTATTCCCCCCATTTTTTTCAGTGAACTTGTTTCATACATTTATAATACAGTTAGATTTTTTTTTTTTTTTTAAAGAATTGCATAGGTAGGGGCACCTGGGTTGATCACTTGGTTAGGCATCCATCTCTTAATTTCAGTTCAGGTCATGATCTCAGGGTTGTGAGATCGAGCCCCATGTGGGGCTCCAGGCTGGGCATGGATCCTGCTTAAGATTCTCTCTCTCCCTCTCCCCTTGCCCCCCCGCCTTGTACCTCTCCCCTGCTTGAAGTCCCTCTCTCTCAAAAAAAATTTAAAAAGTTGCATAGACTAAGGCTCATTCCTTATGCTGTGAAGTTCTATAGGCTTTGACAAAGGTATAATGCTATGTATCCAGCATTCCAAGATCATAAGTAATAGTTTCATCTTTTAAAAATCCCCTGTGGCCTATCTCACCCTTGTTAAGAGAGCTGCTATGAAAACAACAGAAAAGAACAGTGTTAGTGAGGATGTAAAGTCTTTAGAACCCTGTGCACTATAGGTAGGAATGTAAAATGGTGCAGCTACTGTGAAAAACAGTATGATGATTCCTCAAAAATTAAACCATGGAATTACTGTATAATCCAGCAATTCCATTTCTGAGTATTTACCAAAAGAATTGAAAGCAGGGTGTTTTTGATTGTTTCAAAGTAAGCTCTACATCCAGAGTGGAGTGTGAAATCAGTGACAGTGGGATCACAAGTGGCATGCTCTACCTACTAAGCAAGTCAGGTGGTATGAAAGCAGAGTCTTGAGAGATTTGTACACCAATGTTTATACCATTATCACAGTAGGTAGAGGGTAGCAGTCCAGGTATTGATCAACAGATAAATGGATGAGCAAAATGGTGTGTAGATATAATGCAGTGTTATTGAGCTTTAAAAAAAAAAAAGGAAATGCTGATCTATGTTGCAAAAATGGATGACCTTTGAGGACATTATGGTAAATGAAATAAGCCACAAAAAAACCCCAATACTGTATAATTCCACTTACATGAGGTACCCTGAGTATTCACATTCATAAAGACAAAACATAGAATGGTGGTTGCTGGGGCAGAGGGAAGGAGGGAATTAGTAGTTCTTGTTTAATGGGTGTAGTTTTAGTTTTGAAGATGAAAAGAATTCTGTTAGTGGATGGTGGTGATGGTTGCTTAACTATGAATATACTTAACACTGAATTGTACAGTTAAAATGCTTAAGGTAGTAAATTTTGTCTTATGTATATTTTTATTTTCCTCCACAAAAAATATTATCTATCTATCTCCCCTGTGCTGTTACCTGTTCATCCCTCCCTACCCAACTACTGATTTTTTTTTCAATAGGCTTTTTTTTTAAATTAGCAGTTTTAGGTTCATAGCCAAATAGAACATAAGGTAGAGATTTCCCATATGTTTCCTGCCACCAGGTATGCATAGCTTCCCCCATTATCAGCATCTTCCACCAGAGTGGTACATTTGCCACAGTTGATGGTTATATATCGACAGATCATTATTATCCAAACCATAGTTTACATTAGGGTTCACTCCTGGTATTGTACATTCTGTGGATTTAGGCAAATGTGTAATGATATAGCCACCATTCTGATATCCTAAAGAGTAGTTTCACATGAATATCCTTTGTGCTCCGCCTATTAATTCTCCCTCCTTTCTAACCTCTGACTACTGATCTTTCTTTGGACTTTTCATCACCCTTAAAGCCAGTTCCCATTAGGAGTAACTGTTTTTTTCTCACACCCAACCTCAGCTTTAGGAAGCCACTAATCTGCTCCCTTTTGCTACGCATGTGCTTATTCTGGACATTTCATATAGATGGAATCATACAATATGTGGTCATTTGTAACTGGAATTTTTCAATAAGCAAATATTTTCAAGGCTTATCTATGTTATAGAGTATATCATTAAAATTCATTTTTTTCATTCCAGTAATCCATTGTGTGCATATACCACATTTTATTAACCTCTTCATCAGTTTATGGACATTTGGGTTGTTTCTGCTTTTGACTATTAGGAATAATGCTGTATAAACATGTGTGGGTAAGTTTTTATTTCTCTTGGGCATATTCTTAGTGAAATTGCTGGGTCAAATGGTAACTGTGTGTTTAACTATTTGAGGAACTTCCAAACTCTTTTTGCATTTTGCATTCCCATCAGCAAAATGGGATTCTGATTTCTTCACATCCTTGTCAGAACTTGGTATCATCTGACTTTTTGATTATAGCCATCATAGTGAGTATGAAGTAATATCTCATTGTGGTTTTGATTTGCATTTACTTTATTGACAAATGATGTTGAGCATCTTTTCATGTGCGTCTGTATATCTTCTTTGGAGAAATATCTTTTAGCTTCAGTTCTTAATGTTCACCTTAATTTGTTGTGGTGGTATGTATTAGTAAAATATAAGTAAAAACCAGTGTTGATGGCAGTGGTAATGTATTGAGAAAGAAATGTAATTGCAATCCTAGAAGTACTGTGTTTATATTTGATGTTTCTTTTTGAACTTGTCAGCCACTCTTTCAGAGGAAGAGATGTTTGATTTTGGCATTTAATTTGTGAAACTTAAAATCCAAGTATTATAAATGTTAGCTATGCTCTCTTTTTGGTTTAAGAAACCTTTCAGCTAAGTGGCACTCCACTTAGCATCACTTGTCAGTGTCAAGTAGAAACTTTATGTTCGATCTCAGTTTCAGCTATAAAAGGCTAGGAGATATTTAAAAATAATGAAACTTCTGTATAATTCATACATGACCTTTTGAATTTTACTGCAGAACTTAGTTAAGGTCTGGAACTAAGATAACTTTGTTCTTCAGATCTATTCTAAAAAGGCTAATGGGAATATTCTTTTTTGGGGATGTGAGGTAGCAAATGCTACAATATTTACTTTTTACTTTTTCTGTTGTAGATAGAATGTTAGTTGTTAAATGAAGTCACATTTTCTTAGTATTTTGACACTATTATATAGGTCAAGTACCTAGGTATGTGGGTTTTTTTGTTTTTGTTTTTCCTTTTTTCTTTTCCTCTATCCTAATTGTTTCTTGGTTAGGAAGATGTTGATCTGTTTCTGCATTCCACTTCTGATAGTCCAGAGGATATTGTTTATTTCGTGGATTTCATACCCTTGAACAACAACGGCTCCTCTCTAGTTTCATTCAGCTTTTGGTTATAAGGCCAGTTTGCCCTGGAGATTCTGGTTCATTAAGTTGGGGGGGTGTTGGTTGGTTAGCCATCTGGAGTTTTATAAAACGTTGGCAGTGATTGTGGCTCTTACCCATGGCTGAGAAACGTTGTTGTTAATTAGCAGACCTTAAAACTGGGTGAACATTAGAATCATCTTGGAAATTTAAAGACAGTAACAACAAAACAAATTCCCAAGCTCTGCTCCAACCTCCTTGATCTGAATCTGAAATATTTTTCTCCATTAAAAGCAAGTAGAGCTCCCTGAAGAAATAGCTAATTCCAGGGCTGGGGCAGGGAAAGTACAAGATGAGCCTGAACTACCTCGTTCTACAGGTAAGGAGGGTGCTCAAAGAATGGTGAGGACATGTCAAACAGATGCCAGCTTAAAGGGCTTCCACTGGCCAAATATGGGACAGTTTAAGCATCAAAATAAATAATGATGTTATGAATGATAATCCATGGAATAAAATAGGAACCCATGAATTCATACTGACAAAAATACATGAATAAATTGAAAATTTAATGAAAAAAATAATTCATAGTTTCACAGTTAATCACAAAGGGAAAAAAATACTTATACTGGAGAGGCTTAGTAGTTAACCACTATAATCAGATGATCAGTTAGCATCACCAGTAATGGTACTAATTGAAGTCATGTGCCACCTGACTGAAGGCAATGAAGAGACTGCATCATTTCCTGCCAGAGATGCTTAATCTGAATCATGGGAAAAGATCAAACAAACTCAAAATTGATGGTCGTTATACAAAATAACTGGCTTGCAACCTTTTAATGTCAGGCATTAAAGATAAGGAAAGACTAAGGAACTGTTACTGATTGAAGGATATTAAAGAAACATGACAGTATTGGCACATATCATTGTAGACCTGGCCCTATTGTTTTAAAGGACATTGTTGGACCAACTGAAAAAACTTAAATGCCGTGTCTGAGAATTAGATAGCAGTATTGCATCACTGTTAATTTCCTGATTTTATGGTTCTATTTTCATGTAGGAGAATTTCCATGTTTGTAGAAAATACATAGTAAAGAATTTGGGGATAAGAAAAAAGTAAATGGAAGGTGCAAGAAGTAGAAACAGCAAGCACACAAACAGCTCTTTGGAGGAATTTGCTAAGAAAGAAAACGTAAAGTAGGACTACCTTGGGGGAATGGAGTAGAAGATTTTCTTGGTTTTTGTTTCTTTTTTTTTTTTTCTTTAACATGAGTGATAGTAATACGATGTAGATTTGTGATGAATAGGAAGGATCTAGAAGATTTGGGGAATTAATGTGGAAGAGGGTACAATTTCAGAATGTACTTAAGAAATGGCATGAGGTCAAGTGTCCAAATGAAGGAATTGATCATAGGAGCAGGGACCGAAAGAGCAGAGAAGAAGGTAGGGCACAGGCTGATAGTTTAATAATGTGAAGATGAGGTAATTATAGATTGCTTCAATTTTCCTACTGAAAATAGAATCTAAATTAGTAGTTGAGAAAGGGGAAAGATGGCAAAGGAGGTTTCATAAGCAAGAGGAAGTGGCAAGTTGTGAAGAGTTAGGAGAGTGAACAGACCAGGAAAATGTAGTGGGAATGAAGTGCACCCCTGAAGGTCATCCTGAGTCTTGTCAAAAATTTTAAAGTGAGGCCAAGTAATACAGATGGCTGTTTTTTTCCAGCTCTGTTCAGTTGACTCAATCAATACAGGCCTGTGGAGGAGTTAGACAACTGTATGTAACCAGGGTTGGACTTTTATCAGAAGTACAACAAAGCAAGAGAAGGGCAAGGGAGTTGAGGATGCTTGCAAGGGAATGATTATTATTGTATACCAAATGAGACTACTTAATGCTGACCCTCTCCCCCTTGATGTTTCATCAGAAATGGGGACTTATTTTACATTGGCTTGCTTACCTCTAAGACTTAGGAAAAGAGGTAAGTAGTTGGGTTCTTTTCAGCAGTAACTGACTTCCTCCACAGTGCTAACTGTATTAAAATTATCCATTCAGTGCATTGAAGAATGTTTGGGAATCCAGATAATTCAGTTAAAACACCAAGTAAAATTTAAAGATATTACTGGCTTTTTCCAACAGTTTATGAGTCAGGCAAGATCCAGTCTAGCAGATAGAAATGACCTCTGAGGGGCTGTACAAAAGGAGACTTTTATAGGCAGAGGGGATCAGGAACAAGGAAGTTATACTTGTCAAAAGAGCATATTGGTTATTGCAAGGTTACTTTCCTTTAGGTGATGACAGTAGTCTACCAGGCAGATTATCTAACTAATGCTGATCACGTGATTCCTGATTGACCAGTTTAAGATTTCATTTCTGGGAGAACCAAAACTGTAATTAAGTCTCAATTTGGTTATGTGGGACTTAGCATAAGCAAATCCCATTTTGAGCTAGTTGTCTTGTTTTTAACATCCCTTGTTGCCTTTATCCTGAGGCAGAAACATTAAATGGTTTATCTCTGGATATGTTACAATTCTGAAATTGTTAAATTCTCAGGTGCTGTTTTCTTGTACTAAAAATGTTTATCAAGGAGATCAAACATTTCCCTTACTACTGGTTTTCAATATTTAATGCACATTTCCAATTCCAAGTTTTGGCTGCTGTCATCTCCTTAACGTCTGACCCAGAATCTCATCACCCCCGATTTCCCATTCTTTAAAGTTTAACTCAAAGCTGTCTTAACTTTTCTCATTTATGTGTGTTTTAAACCTGTGAAGGCTTATAAGGGGGATATGCTGCTTCTCTCATGTGTCCTTTGTACCCAGGTCACTTCAGAGCATTCCTGTTCCCTTATGTATGTTTCATATAGTTTCTGGTTTCTAGTCTTAAGATAACAGTGTATCTTCTAGAAGAAGCATAGACCACGTTTCTCAAACTTGGCTATATTGCCATTTGGGCAGGATAATTTTTTGTTGAAGCAGAGTAGGAGCTGTCCTGTGTACCATAAGAGGTTTAACAGCAACCCTGGCCTCTACTCACAAAATATAAGTAGCAGTACCCCCTCCCTCTTCTCAGCATTGGGACATCCAAAAAGGTCTCCAGGGGCACCTGAGTGGCTCAGTAGGTTAAGCAATGGACTCTTGGTATCCAAGCTCAGGTTTTGATCTCAGGGTTGTGAGTTTAAGCCCTGCTTTGGGCTCCACGCTGGGTGTGGAGCCTACTTAAACAAACAAAAATGTCTCCGGACATTCTCAAATGTCCCTCAGGTAGGGAAGGGTCAAAATTGACAAAATTCTCAGCTGAGAACCATGTTATGGACTGTTAAACTATCTTTCTTTGCTTTGCTTGCTTTCTTTTCTTTCCTTTTTTTTTCTAAATTTTTTTTTTTTAAGATTTTATTTATTTATTTATTTGACAGAGAGAAACACAGCGAGAGAGGGAACACAAGCAGGGGGAGTGAGAGAGGGAGAAGCAGGCCTCCCGCCGAGCAGGGAGCCTGACTTGGGGCTCGATCCCGGGACATGACCTGAGCCGAAGGCAGTCGCTTAATCAACTGAGCCACCCAGGTGCCCCGTTTCTTTTTTTCCTTTCTTTTTTTCCTTTCTTTTCTTTTTTCTTTCTTCCTTTCTTCCTTTCTTTTTTTTTAAAGTACACTCCATGCCCAGCATAGAATCAACTGTGGGGCTTGAACTCACAACCCTGAGATTGAGACCTGAGCTGATATCAAGAGTCTGACGCTTAAGAGACTGAGCCACCCAGGCACTCTGTAGATTGTTGAACTTTAAAAATGATTGTGGATCTGCCTTCAAGTCTGACATACATCTAACCTATACATAATAATTTAGATTTTCAGAAAAAGTTGGATATAAACCATCAGTTGTGTAAACTTTAAATCATTTTTAAGCAAACTGGTTGAGTGTATCTTTAATATGGTAGCAGGCGTCTGATAGATTTTTACTGAGCTGAAGTAAACGAGAACAGTTTTTTCTCAAATCTGCTAGTAAGTTCTTAAAGCAATTTAATTTGTCCATTTAGTTTTCATAATTTAAAAAACTAAATTTCTTCAAAGAAATTGTGTATACAGGGACGCCTGGGTGGCTCAGTTGGTTAAGTGTCTGAGTGGCTGAGTTGCTCAGTTGTTTGAGTCTGCCTTCGGCTTAAGTCATCCCAGGGTCCTGGGATCGAGTCCCACACCTGGTTCCTTGCTCAGCAGGGAGCCTGCTCTCCCTCTGTCAACAAAGAAAAATATCCAAATTATTTTTAAAAATTGCATATACATACACCTGTAAAATGACGGAGCAATAGTTTTTCTTAATGACCCTGAATGCATCTTTTCTGTGTTCAGTATAAAGCCACAAGATGGGTCAACATCCAGTATTAACTGATACTTGCTATTAAGAGATAAAATTTCTATGTAGTCTTTATATTCAATTTTTATAACATCTATGTTGTACCCTGACATTAGCAGGAATAAAAATAAGGTAGAAAAATGTAATTCAATTTGCTTATAATTAAAAGATTAGTAAACTGAGGGGCGCCTGGGTGGCTCAGTTGGTTAAGCAACTGCCTTCGGCTGAGGTCATGATCCCAGAGACCCGGGATCGAGTCCCACATCGGGCTCCCTGCCCGGTGGGAAGCCTGCTTCTCCCTCTCTCACTCCCCCTGCTTGTGTTCCCTCTCTGGCTGTGTTTCTCTCTGTCAAATAAATAAAATCTTTAAAAAAAAAAAAAAAAGATTAGTAAACTGAAATACTAGTCTATAAAGAAACCATCCTATTTTTACAGAAAATTAATTTTTAAAAAATTTTATATAGTCACAAAATAATTAAGATCACTGAATGATCTAATCTGTAATCCGTATTTAATCCTAAGGAAGGACAGTCATTCCTTTTCAAAACTTTATGCCATAGATTATAACACATAGCTTTTTTAAAAAGTTAAAAGTCTAAAGATTCTCAAGTCCGTTGAGGACTTGCATTTTGGCATATCCAAAAAAAAGTTTACAGGTGTTCAGGGCCATGCTAGCTTGCTTTGTCCACTACTCTTCCATGTGGTAGCATGTTTAAATTGATTTAAAGTTGGAGCACATGCTGCCTTTTTAAAAAAATCAAAGTTTGCTTAAAATAAGATGGGGAGTTTTGATACATTGTTTGATACAACTTCATTGTTATGTCATTGTGTATGTGATAACTTCATGAGAATTAAATATCTTTATTCAGTTAAAAAGAAGTCAAAAAGTGGGGCTCCTGGTGGCTCAGTTAAGTGTCCAACTCTTGGTTTCCGCTCAGGTCATGATCTCAGGGTTGTAAGATGGAGCTCCCACATTGCATCCGGCTCTGGGCTGAGCGGAGAGTCTGCTTCCCCCTTCTCTTCCTCTCCCTTCCCCCTGGTTTGCATTCTACACCTCTCTCTCTCTCTCTCTCTCTCTCTCTCTCTCTCTCTCAAATAAATAGAGAAAAAAAGTCAGAAAGGTCTGTAAAACTTGAGTCAGTACTTGTTCCAAATTAGTCAAATCAACATATCGAACACTTATCATATATGTTTTACACATACTCATTTCCTTTTAATAAAAACCCTATGAGGTGGGTATTGTTATTATTGCCTACTTTACAGATAATGAAAATGAGACACAGAGGCTCCGTAGTTTGAGCAGTGTGCAAAAGAGCCAGGAAGAGGTGGGATTGGGACTGAAATTGCAGGATGTGAATTCTAGACTGCTCTGCTATTCTTTGTCCTACACATACTGCTAGTGGCAAAGGTGTCCCAAAATGAACTGTATATACTGAAAAAAATGCACAGTAATATAGATATCAGTTGAAGAAAAGTGTTTAGAAAGTAAACCTTATATAAAAACTTAATGTTATCTGTGTTGCAGAATCAAATATTAGGGTCTTACAAAATTATAAACAATTTTGTTCTTTTCTACAACTCTTGATAACTGGGAAAGATCTCTGTATTATTTACTTTTGTTGTGAATTTTTTTTCCATAAGGAAAAGGTCCTAAAATCGTGAGTATGTATATTAAACCTGTTACCCTATCCTGTTTTAAATTGTGTACATTTCCCAGAATCTCAAAACCTTTTCCAAGTGTGGAAGAAAAATACAGTTTAAAGAAATGTTTTAAAGTAAAAATTGACTTTACTCAGTGCATATATATTGAACATTTCCTGTGCATAAACACTGTGTCGTGCACTTACTTAGTTAATCCTTGGGGAGCTTAAAAATCACAGGACTTAAAACAAATGACATTTCCAAACTTGGGATTTGCTGAGATGGTAGCTCTAAGTAACAATACTATATGCCATGGAGGTCCCAGTGAAAAACCTATATTTTTGCTTTAGTTTCTTCCTGGTTATTTTTCCTGTGTTGAGTTCTTTAATCCCCTTGGAGAACCATGGCCCTGCTACCCTTTCCTAGTTCCTGCCAACACTCTAGCTCCTGGCATACTGTTGTTTTTAGTACACCTCACACATTGAGGTAAGACAGATATGTTCTTTTTTTTTTTTTTTAAGATTTTATTTATTTATTTGACAGAGATCACAAGTAGGCAGAGAAGCAGGCAGAGAGAGTGGAGGGAACAGGCTCCCTGCTGAGCAGAGGGCCCTGATGCGGGCCTCTATCCCAGGACCCAGAGATCATGACCTGAGCTGAAAGCAGAGGCTTTAACCCACTGAGCCAGCCAGGTGCCCAAGATAGATGTGTTCTTATTACTACATCTGCCATATAAACATAACTGAACTCCAAGCAGCACTTCCGTTGATTTACCAAAGGATTTCTTCCTGGAGCTTTTGTTCCCCACATCAACCAGATTGGACATCACTGTTATGAAGAGCTGCCCAAGTTGTTCATGAGGCACTTGGCTGGCTTAGTTGGTAGAGCATGTGTTCCCTGATCTTGGGGTTGTAAGTTTGAGTCCCAAGTTGGGTGTTGAGATTACTTAAAAATAAAAATCTTAACATTTTTATTTTTTATTTTTTACTTAGCATACAATGCAATATTGGTTTTCTAGAGTAAAAATAAAATCTTAAAAAAATTGTACTTATTTATATATATTTTGGACCAATATTCCCAAATCCAACTGAATATCAAAATTCCTGGGTACCTAACTCCAGAGATTGATTCAGTAGTTCTAGGGTTGAGTCCTAGGATTCATTATTTTTAAAACTCCCAAGGTGCTTCCTAACTAATGATAAATGTTTGGGAATCTTTGCTTTGGGCGGTTTATTCTCAAATGCTTGTCTCAAGCATTTCACAAATACTGCATAAAATGAGAAAAATGAATACTACATGGTGATTTTTTAAAATATAAGTTGCTAATACTAATTTAAAGGAGTGTCTTACCCTGAAATTATATTTTCCTTTGGGGGTTATGTTAAATTATTTTATAAAATGATGGTAAGTCAAAGCAGGAATTTATGAATTTAATTTTTTTAAGTAAAGACATCAAACACAGGGTTGACAATATTTTGTCATTTTTCAAATCTGTTCTGAAATTGTAGTGGTCCATGAAATTCAAAAGTCCAGGAATCTCATGCCTTAGACTGCTCAGCTGCCAGGTCAGATATCAAACCCAGGCAATTTATCCAGCAGCCATTTTCCCCAGTTTGCCTTGGCTCTTCACTCTTCCAGCTTCATACCCTAGATAGCCTGAGAACTATGCCCCAGGCTTTATAACTTGGAAACTTGAAAGTGTCTCTAAATGGGAATCTCATATTAAAATTTAATATGAATAGGTCCTTACATTTTATATTGATGACAGTGATGATCATTACACTGTGAAATAAATGAATTTGTAGCGAGTAAAAAATTTAAATTTAGTAGTAGAAAAAATGCAATCAGCTATATTTGTAGGAAAGTGAGAGAGTCAATACTTACATAGAGTTGACTATTATCAAGAATTATAATGTAGGTTTAGGGCCCCAATCCAGGCTAAGATTTGGATATTTTATCTCCAGCTTTGGCAATTTTCTAAAGGAGAACGAACTTCCCAAGTCAGGTGAACACAAACATTACACAGAGTTAAGACATTCAGAAATTCCTGGGGAGTGCTGAGATTTATGTAGCGATTTCGAAAAATCCCAGAAATAATATTTCCTCTTATGGGAAGTTTAATTTTGACTCAAGTTTTCTTCAGTTCACACAGTCACATTGACAGGAAAGATGTTTGATGATGAGTCAGATAGATACAGAGGTTTGCTTTCCAAAAGACAGCAATTGAATCGTACATCAAAATTTGTAACTCTTCTAAATCTCTTTAGTTCACACTTCCCTAAGGTACTGCAATTCTTCAAAGTTTATGATTTTACTGAACCTCGGGACCATTTAGCAAGGAGAAATGAGTAAACCTCTATTAGTCACGTGTTCCATGCACATAATACCAGCCCGAGTCTGAATACAATACAAATCATTAATGCTTTTGTCTTTCCTGCAGACCACTCAACCTCTGAGAACCCATTTCTCTCTATACAAAATAAGGATAATGCTACTGAATTCCTATGGTTGTGGGTGAGGATTAAATGAGGTAGTGCACATAAAGTTCCTCCATGCTTTGGGGGCACTGGAGTGTATATCCCTTCAAGTGTCTTTATACATTCACACTCTTGAACCCTGGGGGCCCTACAAGTTGGGTCTCTCAGAATCTTTTAATTCTAAATCCTCCTAATTTATTTATTTTTTTTAAAGATTTGTTGTTGTTTATTTGACAGAGAACACAAGCAGGGAGAGAGGCAGGCAGAGGGAGAGGAAGAAGCAGGCTTCCTGCAGAGCAGGGAGCCTGACTTGGGGCTCTATCCCCGGACCCGGAGATTATGACCTGAGCCAAAGCAGATGCCCAGCTGACTGGGCCACCCCAGTGCCCCTAAATCCTCCTAATTTAAAGAAGCATCTTATTAAATCTCTTCACGTTTCTACATAATAAGGTTTCCAGACTGTATTTCAAGTCTTCCAATTGGCACAAGGGCAAATAATGGTTTAAGGTATAACTGTGAAAAAAAACCATAATCCTGATCACTTCTTCCATGCTATTAATAATCTTACCTGTGTTACCACAGAATCACTCCAAATAAATGCTACAGTACAAGTACATAATAAGTAGCTGAAACTTCCCCTCTTGTAGGTGTCTCTCCATATAGTAGAACAGACTTCTTAATTTCTTTATAAGCAGTTAGATAGGCCTCAGTTTAAATAGCCCTATATAAGAGATTTTGGCTAAAAGTCTCAGTCACTTGTTGAATACTACTCTGAATATTTTAGTGACAGCACACTTGAGACCCAGTTCATTAGCACTGGCAGCCTATCAGTACTCATTTGGTGTTAATACCATCAGAAAGGAAGACAGTATTGATGGCTGAAATGATTAAGAATTTTTAAGAAGAAAAATTCAGGAAACTAATGGACCATTTATTATGGTATGAAATGACAATTCTCAAAGAAATTTAATCAATTTATTAAGTCATACTACTTACAAGCCTGTAATTAATTGTATTCTGTGCTTAAATGAAGACAGAGTAAAACTGAAGAGAAATCGAGGTTCGAAACAGGTTTTACCTCTGAGCTGGGAATACAACAAAAAAGTAGCAGACTCCTGTCCATTTATAATCTTTTTGGCACTTTATTGTATTTCCTTGCCACCTGTGAATAAACAGTCTAATTCTGAATAACTGTTGGCCATTTTCCTCAATCCTTTTTGAAAATAGGAAAATAAATTGAAAGAAAAAAAAAAAGAAAGTACTGGTATGTAAAATTTCAGTCTATTCCACTTGAATACAAATCTACCAGAAAAACATAGTACTAACCTGAAAGTTTTTTGTTTGCCTTGTTTCCAACTTTACCTTTTAATTGTTATTCTAAATATATGATGTAATTTACATAAACGAGTACAAGTCATTCTTTTCTGTTGACAGTCATTGCTGTAGATTGAGCTCATCTTATAGGTAGAATACTTGTTAGTACATCTTCATGTGCAGTATAAGGGTTACTTCAGTGCTGTTTTGAAGTAAAAAAGGATCAGTCTCAATAGGAAGTTTTTTTTTTAAGTCTGAAGTTATATAATATTCACTCAAGAGTACTATGTACAGTGATGGTATATGGAAATGAAAGCTAGTATTAGTTACCCCACCAGCTCACAAGCCAGTTTTTGAGTTGAAGTAAGAATCCTATAGAATGGACATAAAAAGGGCAAGGTGGCCATGTAAATTTAAAGTAGTATTCATAGTGCCTGTTTTATGTTAACATGCAAGAAAATTCATTTACTTAACCATTTCCCTTTTACTCAGTGCCTAACACCAATAATATAATCGCATTACGTACAAGAAAGAATAAAGAATAAGTCATGTATGTTTTCTGAATATTCCTGCTTTTGGATCTTAGAGGCTCTTCTGAGTAGATTATAATACTTTTGTATCATACAAAAATGTACTTTAATATTAACAATTATAATTTCTTGATTCTACAGATTAAAATTTTCCAATACCGTTTAGGAAAACCATAAAATTTCAGTCCAGGCCAGTTCTGCTTCTTCCAAATATAATAGAGCATATATAATTACAGCTGAATTATCTCAGTACTTAAACCATAATTATATGCAAGAATAGTATAAGGTTGCTCTTTGGAGTTATTCCCATGGATATACCAACAACTAAGACTAAATAATAAATACAGTCTTTGAGAGCATTTAATTAAGTGTACTAATTTTTTTTAAGATGTATTTATTTTAGAGTGTGGGGGTGGAGGCAAAGGGAGAGAGAGAATCTCAAGCAGATTATTAGCTCCTACATGGAGCCGACTTGGGGCTTGATCTCATGACCTGAGATCATGACCTGAGCAGAAATCAAGACTCAGTCACTTGAGCCATTGAGCCATCAAGATGCCCCCTTTTAAGTGTAGTAGTTTGAAGGAAGTAAACAGGACATACAACTAAGACATCTGTATTCTTAATTTAGCTCTGTTACTCTGCGCTGTTACCTTGGGCAAATAGCATAATCTTGGCTTCAGTTTTCTCATGTGTAGAGAGGCTGACCTTCCATATCCCTTCTAGACATATGATCTCTGATTAGATTTCATACTTAAATTATGCTCACAATTTCAAATTTAATGTATGAAATGGCAGAAAGAGAAAAAAAAGCTTAGGATAAAAAGAAAAATGAGCTCAAGGGTATGAAAGCCAAGAAATCAGAGAGATTATGCAAAGAGATGCATAGTACTGTTCTAGAGAATGTTCATATTAAAAATTTGAATGCATATACATAGGGACTGGTTCTTCTCTTGACTCTACCTTTTGTTAATCATGTTCTTTGTTCTCAGAACAGAGGAGAAAATGTCTGCTCCAGGGGAACGATACTGTATTATTGGTGGGAGAGTAGAGGAACGGTGGCAGAAAGTTGTCCAGAATAGAAGGTAGCAAGGACAAGGATGAAAGTTATGGTTGGGAGGAAGGGGTGCTGGGGTGGCTCAGTTGGTTAAGCGTCTTCCTTCGGCTCAGGTCATGATCTCAGGGTCCTGGGATTGAGCCCTGCATCAGGCTTCTTGCTCTGCGGGAAGCCTGCTTCTCTCTCCCTGCCACTCACCCTGCTTGTACTCTCTCTCTCTCTCTCTCTCTCTCTCTCTCTCTCTCTCTCTCCCTCTCTCTCTCACTGTATCAAATAAATATATAAAAATACTTTAAAAAGTTGATGACCAGAGGATCTGAGTCAGGGTAAAAGAGTATAACATAAAACTAGATTTAAAGTGATTAATCCTATTCTGTAGTCTTCAGCTTTACTCTTAAGTAACCACTGAATTACCCTGGGCTCAAGTTTGAGATTTGGGAAGCAGAGCTAAACAAGAAGCTTTAGCAGTGCTAAACAAGAGGCTGATATGAAGTGAAGCAAGTGAAAATCAGTAGGATCCTCAAATTACAAAGAACTGTGGAATGAAAGGGACAGGTGGGAAGATGGATCATCAGTATGATGATATGGTATTGTCAGAAATTGTAGAATTAAAGAAGATGTTAGATAATTTACATGGGTAGTCCTTGCTTCGAGCATTGTTTTGTAGAATAGATAGGTTCTGATAGTACATCAATTTATTTTGGATCAGTAGAATCATTTTAAAGGTATTTTAAAAATTTTATTATAAAGGTCTACAGAGAACAGCTATCTTGTAATTTGTCTTGTAAATACAGCATTCATATGTTGAGTTTGCTTAAAGACATAAAACCTGTATATTGATGTATGTTCAGATCTACAAATCTGACCACTAAAAATTACCCATCACTGCAGTATTTAATTATTCTGAGAATACTAGCCAATGAAGTTAAAGAGAAATTGTGATTACTTAATTAATAACTCTCCTTCCCACTAAGTATGTTTTTCTCACATTGTGTCCCTTTTGCCTAGCTCAGCACTCTTTCACATGTCGAATAAATGAGTGAGAATAGACACCAGTGCCAGGCACTGTGTTGAATGCTTTATATCATTTAGTGTTCTCACTTTGGAGTCCTATAATTACACCAGTTTCACAGTTGTAGAACCTGAGGCTCAGATGTCAAGAGCTACTAAATAATATTAGTTTAGGTGGGGGGCACCTGTTTGGCTCAGCTGGTTAAGTGTCTGACTTTGGCTCGAGTTATGATCCTTGGGGTCCTGGGATCCAGCTCTGTGTGGAGTCCCACATTGGGCTCCGCACTCATCCAGGAGCCTGCCTGTCCCTCTGCCCTGCCCCTCTGCACTTTTGCGTGCTTGCTGCTGGCTCTTCTCTCTTCTCTCTCTCAAATTGGTAAAAAAAAAAAAAAAAAAAAAAAAAAAGACTAGTCTAGGCGGGAGATACAAAGAATTCTAAAAAGATCCTACACTTAGAGCTTTTGGTCTGCTGAAAGCTGAATAAATGCTTTAAGTGAACACAGGAAACAGTTTATTTGTGCATAGTTATTGAAGTATTGATGTTTGGTCTGATATATCGTGCTATTTTAATGCATTGATTTGCCACTATTTTTGTTAGTATAATACAGTTATTTTGGAATCTAAAATATATGAATCATTTGCATCTTGAGATATAACCAGGTAGTTATTTATGTACTCCACACTAGAATTTTAGAATTTCAGATTAAACAAAGGTCAGTCTTCTATAATTACACAATTTTCCAGAGGAAGGTAAAAATAATTGATAAAGCATAACTCTGTAGCAAGAATAATTGTAATTTAATTCAGAGAATATAAGCATGAAAGTACTAAAAATGTATAAATGTCTTGGAACCTCCATTTCTGCATGATGAAGCTAAAGGAGATAAAGACCAATCTACAAATTTTTTTTGAAGTAAAAGTGCTGTAACTTTCTAATAGTAAATACTGGTATTAAAACTCATGTTTCACCCTCTTACACTGTTGGTGGGAAGGCAAGTTGGTGCAGCCACTTTGGAAAACAGTGTGGAGATTCCTTAAAAAATTAAAAATAGAGCTACCCTATGACCCTGCAATTGCACTACTGGATATTTACCCCAGAGATACAGACATAATGAAAAGAAGTGCCCGTATGTACCCCAGTGTTCATTCCAGAAATGGCCACAATCGCCTAACTGTGGAAAGAGCCAAGGTGCCCTTCAACAGACGAATGAATAAAGAAGATATGGTCCATATATAGAATGGAATATTATGCCTCCATCAGAAAGGATGAATACCTAACTTTATGCTGAGTGAAATAAGCCAAGCAGAGAAAGTCAAATAGCATATGGTTTCACTTACTTGTGGAGCATAAGGAGTAACATAGAGGACAGTAGGAGAAGGAAAGGAAATGCAAATTGGGGTTAATCAGGGAGGGAGATGAAACACGAGAGACTTTTGGACTCAGAAACAAATTGAGGGTTTTGGAAGGGAGAGGATGGGGGCATGGGCGAGCTTGGTGGTATGGGTATTGAGGGAACATTGCATGGGACACTGGGTATGGGGCATAAGCAATGCATCTTGGAACACTGAAAAAATAAAGTAAAAAAAAAATTAAAAAAATAAAACTCATGTTTCTATCCTAAATGAAGTAAATGCCAAAATAAATAAATACTGGTATTAAAGTTAGTATTTTAGTATTAAATAAATTGTGAAAATGTTTTCCTAGTAGAAACTACATATTCATTGCATACATTCTTTTGCATGTTGGGTATATTTTGCAATAAAAAAGGAAAATACATAATTGAAAAAATGTACTGCATAAGCTGTACTTTAGATTTGAGTATTCAGAGAAAAGAGGAATTTTGTGTATTGGTTATTTTATTTTTCATTTCTATTTTCTTTTTTTGCAGGGGGGTAATCTCTATACCCAGTGTGGGTTTCAAACTCATGACCCCAAAATCAAGAGTTGTATGCTTTTCTGAATTTGGTTATTTTAGAAGTATTTAGAGTAAGGTTTTTAAAATTTTGTCACTTTTCTGAAAAATATTTTCTATCAAGTTTTGTATGTGCTCTGTTCTTTAGAAATTTGTAGCTTATAATGATGTACTATATGGTGACTAACAAAACAGAATCTAAAAAAAATGTAACTTAAATAACTCTTTAAGTGTTATTTACCAAAGAATCATATCATTTGCTTCCTTTGTGCACATAGTGAATTATTCAGAAATTAACCAGATGTTTTTCTTTCTAATGGCCACTTTAAATTTTTTAAATTTTAATTTCAGTATAATTAACAAACAGTGGTATATTTCAGGTATACAGTGAAGTGATTCCGCAGTTCTATACTCAGTGCTCATTGTGATAAGCTCATTATCGGGGAGTTTCAACTGTTTCACCCATTCCCTTCATATACCATCCCCTCTGGTAACCATCATTCTCTATATTAAAGAGTCTGGTTTTTTGTTTGTGTCTCTTATTTTTTCATTTGTTTTGTTTCTTAAATTCCATGTATGAGTGAAATCATATAGTGTTTTTCTTTCACTGACTTATTTCATTTTTTTTTAAGACTGAATAATATTCCGTGTGTGTGTGTGTGTGTGTGTGTGTGTGTGTGTAGACACCACAACATTTTGCTCATTCTTCAGTGGACAGTTGGGCTGCTTTTATAATTTGGCTATTACAAATAATGCTGCAGTTAATATAAGGGTGCATATATTTTTTCAAATTAGTATTTTGTATTCTTTGGGTAAATACCCAAAGTGGAATTCTGGATCACATAGTAATTCTATTTTTAATTTTTTGAGGAACCTCCACACAGTTTTCCACAATGACTGCACTGATTTGTATTCCCACCAGCAGTGCACAAGGATTCCTTTTTCTCCATGCCCTCACCAGCACTTGTTTTTCTTATGTTTTGATATTAGTTATTTTGATAGGTGTGAGGTGATATCTTATTTGTGGCTTTGATTTGCAATTCCCTGATGATGAGTGCCATTGAGCATTTTTTCATGTGTCTGTTGGCCATTTGGATGTCTTTGGAGAACTGTCTGTTCATGTCTTCTGCCTATTTTTAATTGGATTATTTGATATTTTGGTGTTATTTTAAGTCCTTTTACATTTTGGATATTAACTCTTTGTCAGATACATTATTTGCAAATATACCTCTTTCTTTTTACTTTGATGAGTCTGGCTGAAGTTTTATCAATTTTGTTGATCTTTTCAGAGAACCAGCTCCTGGTTTTATTGATCTGTTTGTTGTTTCAGTTACTATATCATTTATTACTTTTCTAATCTTTATTATTTCTTTCCTTTTACTGGTTTTAGGCTTTGTTCTTCTTTGTCTAGCCCCTTTAGGTGTAAGGTTAGGTTGTTTGAGATTTTTCTCACTTCTTGAGGTAGGCCTGTATTGCTATAAACTTTCTTATTAGAACAGCTTTTGCTGCATCCCAAAGATTTGGAGTGCTGTGTTTTTGTTTTCATTTGTCTCCATGTATTTTTTTTTAATTTCCTCCTGATATCTTGGTTGACTTATGCATTGTTTAGTATAGCATGTTATTCAACCTCTGTATATTTGTGTTCTTTCCAGATTTTTTCTTATGGTGGAAAGCTAGTTTCATAACATTGTGGTTGGAAAAGATGCATGGTATGACGTCAGTCTTTGAATTCAGGATCATGTCTTTTTTTTTTTTTTTTAATATTTTATTTATTTGACAGAGAGAAACACAGCCAGAGAGGGAACACAAGCAGGGGGAGTGAGAGAGGGAGAAGCAGGCCTCCTGCCAAGCAGGGAGCCCAACGCGGGACTCGATCCTGGGGCTCCAGGATCATGACCTGAGCCGAAGGCAGTTGCTTAACCAACTGAGCCACCCAGGCGCCCCAAGAATCATGTCTAACCATCTGTCTTCATGGGGACTACTACTTTTGAATTCCAAATATAGGTATTTAACTGCCTACTCAACATATCTTGGATGTCTAAAGATACCACAAACTTAACTAAAACCAAAACTTTTGTCTTTACCTTGACCAGACTTGTTTACTTAATTGCCCATTTAGTTCAAAGTACATTCATCCTTCAGGGTCCTGGTGCCCAAAATTGATGTCTGTCTTTCAAAACCCACACTGAAAACATCAGAAAATTTTGTTGCCACTGCCTTCAGAGTATATCCAAAATATTAGCACTTTTCCCTCTGCTCTTCCACCCTAGTCCAAGCTAACTCTATCTCTGGTTTTGCTTGTTGCAGTAGCCTTCCCCCAAAAGTCCCCCCTTGCCCTGAATCTTTTTTTTTTTTTTTTAATTTTTTTAAATCAACATAGAAACCAGAGCGATCTGTTTAATACTGAGTCCAGTCATGTCAGGCTTATGCTCAAGAACCTCCAATATGTTTTCATCTCAGTCAGTGTTAAAGCCCATGTCCTTATGTTAGTAGATAAAGGTTCTGCAATCTGCATTCTGATCCCAGACACTTCCCATTTTCACTTCTACACTTCCCTCTGTTGATTCAGCTTCTTACTCTTCCTATATGAGGTGTGGATAGTGTATCCAAAGTAATAAGCAGGAGGGCAGAATAAAAGCATGTAGGTGTTCATGGTAAGAATAGAGTTGGAGGATGAAGAATTATCTTCTGATTGTGTCTTTTAGCCAGGTAGGAAGGAAGCAAGGTTATTGGCTGAGTGTGAAATAGATGGGAAGTGGGTATTAATTTAAACTGAAAGAAGGTATAAGATAGTTGGCTGGGATAATGGGATAGTCAGTGGGTTCAGGCTAAGTAGTATTTAAGCCTTTTGGGTTAGTAAGCACACATTTCAAAGTATGACCAGTCAGTGTGGTTGTTTTGTTGGTTCCCTCTGCCTTGTCTGTCTGTGCTTCCTTTCCACCCCACTGTTTTCCAGTGGCCTGAGGAAGGGTTGGTAAAGAGTTAAGTGTAAAACCAGGGTTGAAATTTGACAAAGCAAGACAGTTGAGGCTATTTGCATGGAGTGATTATAGTCATGGCTTATGGAATCTAAGCTGTGTCAAGATGGAAATGCAGACAAGCGGGGATGAGCAATGGAAATAATTTGTCAGGATCCGTGGATTGAGGTCTCTGTGGGGTAAAAAATTACTGGCCCTGGGGCACCTGGCTGGCTCAGTCAGTAGAACATGTGATTCTTGATTTCCAGGTGGTGAGTTCAAGCCCATAAAAACAAAAACAGACACAGAAACCAAACCAACCAAAAATTATTGGCTTGGAGTACTGGAGTTTGTGAGTTGCCAGACAGGGTCTGGCATCTCTGCTACAGGATTAGCATCTGAAAGTGAAGTCTTGAAATTTATTGGAGGAGGAGATGTTGTAGTTATTGCTAATAACAGTGGGGATGACCAGTGGAATGAGTTGCTGAGATAGAGTGGAAGAAAATTGATGGGAAAAGAAGTAAAATAATGTGCAGTAGGGTATTGGAAGGATTATCTGTGTAGACTTTGAAGTTACTGAAAGCTTAATTTAATTAAAATTAAAAGGTAATAAGTTTTCCAAATACACAAGTTTGCATCTATTTTTTAAAGAACAAGGACATCTGGGTGGCTCAGTCAGTTGAGTAGCTAACTCTTGATTTCAGCTCAGGTCATGATCTTGGGGTCCTGGAATTGAGCCCTGCATCAGGCTCCTTGCTTAGTGGGGAGTCTGCTTGAAGATTCCGCCCCCTTTTCTCCCTACTTGCTCTCTCACTCAAATAAATTGATCTTAAAATAAATAAATAAATAAATAAATAAATAAATAAAACCACAAGGAAACAAATCCAAATAATTAAGTTGTTTATTTTAAAGTTAAAATATTCCTTTTTACTTTGGGGGTAGATGTTACAAATTGATTTTTTTAGTTCCAGGAGGCTTAAAAAAAATTCCATTTTCATATGAATTCAAGAATGAGAAAAGTCAGTTGTGTTAGATCTTAAAAATGTTTTTGCTAGTACTTTGGTATTCAGAAGTGCTGGAGAAACTTTGGCAGGAAATCAGAGCTATAGAGTAAGCCCAAACTAGGACAGCAAAGTCATTATTCTGCTTTTTAGTGAAGAAAGTTTTTATTTTTTTTTTTTGGTTGTGACCCTTGGTGCTTTACCAAAAGTACTTTATTGGGACTTCATTAGGATGCAAGGCTGTGTGAAAGTAATCAGAAAAACAAGGATTGAATATAAAATAGTGATTTCTGAAAAAAAAAATAACATTTTGTGGTACATATTTTTAATTAAATTGCATTAAAGATATAATTTTATAGATAAAAGATGACTGAGTAAATCTAGTATTTATTTTCACACATCCCTATACAGTAGAACCTTGGAGCAATGTGTAATTCATTTGATTTATGCTGAACAGTGTAGACATTTGGTTGGTGTTGACACCAACTTTAATTTAGGGTGTTTTTCTTGTGTTACCAAAAATAATGTAAAATAACTTCAAACATCTTACAGAATTAAAAAATAGTACCTGAAGGAAACAGAAAGTAATAGTTTTCTTGAACTTAAATATGAGATGACATTTAATTAGGGCATACCACTGAGGGGAAAGAGCACATTTCACAGAAACTGTAAGGACGAATGTCTTGAAAAAGGAAGTGAGGGGTTAATGAAGGCAAAGAATTGGAAGAAGTTGGACTCTGCTGGTAATCTAGAGTAAATCCAGAGAAATAAGAGCAATGCTAAAGGTAAGGGGAATAAAGATAAATTGCCTATTTTGGTAACTTTATTTATTTGTAATCCATAGTTGGTTTCAGAATACTGGTTAATTTCATTTCTTTAGTTTGTTTTGAGCATTTCCTGACATTTTCCACTACATAGTCCAAGGTATTTGCTGGCCTGGACTGGGGAGAAATGTGTTCTCAGGCTTTGAAACTAAAGGGGTTAGAGGGTATTACCTATGATCACATAAGGCTTTATGATTGATTCTTATTTTTTAATTTAAAAGTTTTCTGCTTTATTTTGTGTCAGCAAAAAGCATTCCTTGATGTCCAGCCTTGTTTGCTCATGCTTTTGGAGTGGTTCTGACCACTCCAAAAGGCTGAAAACTTACCAGGGATCTTGTAAAGAGAGTTTAAATATTCAATGTGTGTTTGTGTTAGGCAGTTTCTAACTTTGAGATTTTTTAATTTGTTCCTTTCATGGTGCTTCAAAGCTTCCCAGTGACCCATAATCTTTTTTAAATCATCTGTTTCTCTTCCGGTGAAAGAAATGCATCATTTTAGTAACAGTATTCACAACAGTTACTCATTTGATTATTAAGAATTTAAGACCAGCAGCAATTTTAGAAGATAATCTTTAGCCCCATCCTATTACGGTTGCTAGCCAGCTATGGGCAAATCACTAAGCATTCTTGGCATCAGCTTTTATGTTTGTAAAACCAAGGGTCTGTGACTATTATTTACTAATGAACATTAATTACGAAACTTACTTACCAAACAATGGTGTGTTATAGTAGAAAGAAAATTAGGTTTGGAGTCAAAGTGGTTGAATTCCTTCATTTCGGAAACTTGGTTTCCTCATTTATAAAATGCTGCCTTGTCCAGAGGGTTTTGTATGTAACATTGGGTATATATATGTGAAAATACTTTGTAAATTCAGAAGTACTATGTAGGTGGAATGGTTATTCAGTCAGCAAGTAAGAGCCTGTATATGTTCTAGGCTATGTGATGAGATTAATTTTATTAATCTCTTGTTTTAACATTTCTTAAGTCATTGAATCCCATAAAAATAATAAAATCACTATATTTTATATATAAAAATGAAAAATAAGCTTATACTTTGTTATCTGATGTCTCTTGAATTCAGAGTAACGAGACAGCTTTATGGCAAAGTTCTTTTGCAGTTTTATAGTTGATGTTTTTATTGAGTTCTGCTTAGAGAAAAAATAAAATGGTAAAATTACAGAATTTAAAATGAGTATTTGTTCGCTGAATGTTTTAACATTTCAACCATGGATCTTGTTTGGCTCTCTTGCTATTTACTTTGCCTTTTTATTATTTGTATGTATAATGCTAAATTACTTTCTCTGCTCACTTCCATTCAGAATTTAAATCACTCATTTTTGGATGTTTGGAGTCTACGATATTTATACTGTTTCTTAATGTACTGCATTAATATGTCTGGTTGAAAACCCAGATATGTTATTCAATGGATTAAATAAAATTTATCTTATTTACAGTTTGTGCAATGACTAAGGCAAAAAAATCATTTATAATATGGGTGTATATGTAATAGTATTTAAAATTCTCTATTTTAAGGCTTCTGTCTTCAAAGGTACTATTTTTCATTTCAGATCTTTTTTCCTCAGAGTGGTTAAAAAACAGAACTTTGTTGCACTTTCAGATGTGTATATCTTGCCTTATCTTGCCTTTTAATGCTGATTGGTATGTTTTTTAGTTGGCCTTTATTTGAGATCTATTTACTTAATAGGTATATGAAAATCTTAGTTAAATATAATTAACTCAGTTATTTGGCTGTAATTTTCTACTTGTACAGTTGTCCAGTGATATTTTTGAGTATTTAAAAATCAGTAGAAATTAAAAATATTATCAAAAGAGATTTTATTGGTTGTAACTTAACCTTCAGTAGCTGAAAAATAAAATTTTACTATACTTTCTTAATATTCTGATTGAGCTTTTTACATTTGTTATGGTGACCAACTCAAAAAATACCTTTTGGTGAGTTAATATATGTAGTCCAAGATTTTGTTTAGAATTATAAACATAAATGTATATAATTTATGTATATATGCATATAATAAAAATATTCTATAATTATAGAATTATAACATAAATGATTTTGGGTGTTTGAGGAAATAAGAATGATATTTAACTTTTTTTTTTTTAAGATTTTATTTATTTATTTGACAGAGAGAAATACAGCCAGAGAGGGAACACAAGCAGGGGGAGTGAGAGAGGGAGAAGCAGGCTTCCCGCCGAACAGGGAGCCCAATGTGGGGCTCGATCCTAGGTCTCCGGGATCATGACCTAAGCCAAAGGCAGTTGCTCAACCAACTGAGCCACCCAGGCTCCCCGATATTTATAACTTTTTTAAACAGCTTGACATAGGTCTTAGATATGAAGTTCTGTAGATGATTTAATTTTTCTTTGCAAATCCTGGAAGAACTTGAAAGAGACCTGGGGGATATGTAAATTTGTATTCTTAATTTAATTTGGAAGGTGATTAACTAAAATAGAAAACTAGAATTCTATGTGGATACAAGAGAAGGTAGAGATAACAAAAAGCAGTAAGACTATGTAGATTAGAGAGGACTTGATATAGATCAGATGATAATGCATAATTTAAAGGAAGGGTCTTCAAAGTAGAGCACACAAGATGATCCACTGAGATAAAGAGAAAAGAGCTCAGAATTTCTGTATGTGTTATCTAAAAAAGAACTATGATTTTACTAGTATTTTAAATATTTGTCTTTGACTTAGTTTCCTATAAAGAAATTATGGTTTAAATATAATACTATGTGAACAAAGGCAAAACGTAAGAAATGGCAAGACAGATGCTTCTCTTCCTAATACATTTGAGAAGAAATATAAACAATGGTTATTAACTGTTTATTAAAGAAAAATAACAGTGGCTGAAATGTAATCCTGTATGGACTAGACATAGTTTCCTATAATGACATTATTTGAAATATGGCTATTGATTATTTGGAATATAGTTTCCCATAATGAGATTTTTTGAAATATGGTTAGTAATGAAGCTTGCCTTGAATATATTTTGTGTCTTAAAATAATGAGATAATAATATGAAGCCATCAGGATAAGCAAGAGTTTGAAAAATAAGAATGCAGATTGTGACCTCTGTTGTTTCTTAGTGAATAAGTCATACGATCAAGAGTATACCAAATTTCACTGAATTTGCTGGTAAGTATTTGGAAGCCTCCCTCCTTTTACTGTGGCAAAATACAGATAAAATTTACTGTTCTAAGTGTATAATTTATTGACATTCAGTATGGTGTTGTACAGTCATCGCTATCCTTCTTTTCCACAACTTTTTTCATCTTCCCAAATGAAGCTCTACTCATGAAGCAGTAACTCCCCATCCTTCCCTCAGCCCATGGTAACCACATTTCTACTTTCTGTGTCTATACATTTGACTACTCTAAGTAATTCATATAAATGGAATCACAATATTTGTTCTGACTGGATTATTTCCCTTAGCATAATTTCTTCAAAGTTCATCCCTGTTATAGTGTCAGAGTAATATTCCACTTATGTATAGTGGAATATACCACAATTTGTTTATTGATTATCTGTTAATGGACATGTGGATTGTTTTCACCTTTTGGTTACTGTGTATAATGCTGCTATGAACATGAATGTACTGGAATCCTCTTCAGATTTCACTTAGTGGTAAAAGCATGCTATTAGGAATATACTTACTCTTCCTTTTGTGGAAGAATAGTGGTATATGTAAAACAACATGGTGATAGACTAATGATCTCAACAAATACTGTTAGAAGGCTCATAGAAAATACTCCTAAAGAAATATTTTAGAAAAAATTTATATGCTGAAAGCATAGTTATACAATTTTCAGGTGTAGATGTTGTTAATATTTCAGTGTATGTTTTTAGATTGTTTCAATAATAAAGTGTATTTAGAACTACTTTTTTTGTGAACCACTAAAGGAGAGATGTGTTGAAGATTTATTCTGAATAGTGCATGATTTGAACAGTGTTTTATGAAGAATTCATATAACCAGTGAAACAGCAGTGCATTGACTGCATTTTTAAAAAGGAAATTGGGATATGGTTGTAATTTATTCACTTGCTCATTTGTTGGTAAGCAAAAAAAAAAAAAAGTGAAGTCAAGTTCACAGAATATTACAGCATATTTTTATTATGGTCATTTATAAAAATGGTCATTATTTATAAAACTAATGCCTTTTTATAATACAGACTGTTTACAGTATCTCCAAATGAAATGGGGAGGGACCACTGAAAAATCTTTGTTTCACACAGATTTATTATAATCTCCTGGGTGTGTCAGATTTGTTGGCCAGTTCTTTATTTTTCTTTTAAATATTTTATTCACTTATTACAGAGTAACTGAAAGACAACACGAGCAGGGTGGAAGGGACAAAAGGGAGAAAGAGGAACAGAGTCCCTGCTGAGCAGGGAGCCTGATGCTGAACTTGATCCCAGGGCCCTGAGATTATGACCTGAGCTGAAGGCAGACACTTAACTGACTGAGTCACCCAGACACCCCCGACCATTTTTTTAATAAGTGGCTGTTAGTAATGTTCTTTTTAGCAAATATTTTTGAGAAAACTTAATCTGTTTCTTCAAGATAAACATTTTAATTATGAGTGAATAGCTTACTTTTCCAAAGAAATTGGAGCTGTGGAGAAAGCATTTTGATGATGAATGTTTGTGAATGCTTCCATCGTTTTATAATTTTGTTGCTGATGATGTGTGTACCTGCATGTAGTACCAACAGGTATGGGTGTGTGTGTGGAGAAAATGAGAGAGATTAATTGGTTTATAAGGAATTAAGTCACATGATTTTAAAGGTATCATAAATCCAAACCCTGTAAGGTTGGCCCAGGAAAGAGTTCTAGTTGCAGATTTAGCCCAAAGGCAGTGTGCTGGCAGTATCCCTTCTTGCAGGGTAAAGATCAGTCTTTATGCTATTAAGGCCTTCAACTGATTGGATGAGGCCCACACACATTACAGAGGGTAATCTGTTTTATTATAAATCACCAATTTAAATATTAATCTCATCTAAAAAATGCCTTCACAGAAACACCCAGGATAATATATGACCAAATATATGGGCAACCATGGCCAAGCCAAGTTGACACAAAATTACATCACAGTTTCAGTGGAGTTTGAACTTACATGTTAAAAACATAAAGATGCAGTAGTTTCTGATTAGTTTGTAAAAATAACAGACTAACATCAAGGACCTTTATTAGCCAAATTTTAACAGAAACCGTTGAATATTGTGAGTGGGTTTGAAAAGGGATTTGGAAAGTATTGTCAGTAGTGAATTTTTTTGTGAGGTGGTTTTGTTTCCCCAACTAGGACAGCCACTAAAAACTAAATGTCAAACAAAACAAAACAAAACAAAACTAAATGTCATAGTTTGGAACCAAGGCTTTAGGTTTCTTTGTCATTAATTTTTTTTTTTTTTAAGATTTCATTTATTTATTCAGTGCATGTGAGTGTGTGGGGGGGAGCAAGAGGGGGACGATAAAGGGTAAGGGAAAGGGACAAGCAGAATCTGCACTGAGCTCAGAGCCTCACTCAGGGCTTGATCTCACAACCAGAGATCGTGGCCTGAGCTGAAAATCAAGAGTCTAGCTGAGCCACCCAGGTGCCCCACCATTAAGTATTATACCAAGATTTTTTTTTTTTTAAGATTTTATTTATTTGACAGAGAGAAATACAGCTGAGAGAGGGAACACAAGCAGGGGGAGTGAGAGAGGGAGAAGCAGGCTTCCTGCTGAGCAGAGAACCCAATGTGGGGCTCGATTCCGGGTCTCTGGGATCATGACCTAAGCTGAAGGCAGTCGCTCAACCAACTGAGCCACCCAGGCGCCCCTATACCAAGATTTTTGAAATAATGAAGCATATTTAATTCATTGATCTCAATGAAATTGTTACTATTTTAAAAAGTCATGGCCCAGAGACTTTTGTTTGTTAAATTTCAGTTTAAAAATACTATTTAAAACTAATATTTACTTCATTTTCATTTTTTAAGATTTCTATTTTTATGGATTTCACAATTATGTAATTTAATAGTATAGTTTATGATAATTCATAAACACAACAGGGATGCTTGTTTAGATTTTTTTCCTGACGAGCTGTCTAATTTTTTAAAAATGGAGAGTTTATCTAGAAGATAAAGAAGAGTTAATGTAAAGTTTGGTGAAGAAGCTGGTGGGAAGAAGCCTTTGAAGCATTTTGGGAAAATGGAGGATGATTACTTTAGCTTCAGACTATTTCTTTTTGGGTTATTTTTATTTTGTTGAGTGTTTTTCAGTTTGAAAGGGAATTTAATTTATAATAGGAAATCTTAATAATATTCCAGTTAAGTTCACTGGCGGTGAGTGCATTCTCTTGCTGTTTTCAAGTCTACTTTGGAAGCCAAAAGATAATGAAAAACTTCTCATGAAAGAATAGAATTAGAGTTGTAATACCAGATGAATTCTATCTCTGCTATTTAGGTGGAATTTATGTTTACAAGTAGAATTTTATTTTTTATTTTATTTATTTCATTTTTATTTTTATTTTATTTTAAAAGATTTTACTTATTCATTTGACAGAGAGAAACACAGCCAGAGAGGGCACACAAGCAGGAGGAGTGAGAGAGGGAGAAGCAGGCTTCCCGCCGAGCAGGGAACCTGGTGTGGGGCTTGATCCTGGTCTCCAGGATCATGACCTGAGCGGAAGGAAGGCAGTCGCTTAAGCAACTGAGCCACCCAGGCGCCCCTTGAGGTTATTCTTGAAGGAGAGGAAATGATGGTTTCTTAGGCAATAGGTAAAAAGGAGTATCTTTAGAGGATTGAAAGAGTTCTGCAGAACAATGATACTTGGTGATGTATTAGTATGTTCACTACATTGTAGAATACTTAATGACATCATCATAACCCTGCTGAGGTGTGTGATGAAACTCCCATTTTTAAGGTGGACAAAGTTCAGAGAATCTTGGTAAACATGCCCACATATGATAAATGCAGAGCCGGGAATTTGAACCTAGGTATATTTGATTTTATTTAGCTTCATTGGGTACCTGCTACGGTGCCAGGCATGGTGTCTTTGGAGTTCAGAGTTCAATAGTATATGGGTTCTGCCCTCAACAGAGTATGGCAAGTAAATAAGATTGTAATTTTTAAACTTCTGCACAGCAAAGGACACACTCAACAAAACTAAAATGCAACTAACTGAATGGGAGAAGATCTTTGTAAATGACTTATCCCATAAACAGTTAGTATCCAAAATATATGAAGAACTTAAAAATCTCAACACCCCAGAAATGAAAAATCCAATGAAAAAATGGGCAGAAGACGTGAATAGATCTTTCCCAAAGAAAAACTACAGATGGCTAACAGACACATGAAGAGATGCTTAAAAATCAATGATCATCAGGGAAATGCAATTCAAAACTATGCTTATCACCTCACATCTGTCAGAATAGCTAAAACCAACAAGAAACAACAGGTGTTGGCATAGATGTGGAGAAAAGAGAACACAGAATCCTCTTGCAGTGTTGGTGGGAATTCAAGCTGGTGCAGCCACCATAGAAAACAGCATAGAGGTTCCTCAAAAAGTTAAAAATAGAACTCCCCTGTGATCCAGCAGTGACATCCAAAGAATACAAAAATACTAATTCATAAGGATACAATGCAGCCTGATGTTTATAGCAGCATTATATACAGTAGCCAAATTATGGAAACAGCCCAAGTGTCCATTGATTGATAAATGAGTGAAGAAGGTATGTGTGTGTGTGTGTGTGTGTGTACATGTACACAAAAAAGCCATAAAAAACGAAATCTTGTCATTTGCAATGACAGATGGAGCCAGAGTATTCTAGGTGAAGCAAGTCAGTCAGAGAAAGACAGATACCATATGACTTCACTTGTATGTAAAATTGAAGAAACAAAACAAGCAAAGAGGAAAAAGGAAGAGAGAGAGGCTGACCTAGAAACTGACTCTTAACCATAGAGAACAAACTGATGAGTACCAGAAGGGAAGTGAGTGGGGAATAGGTGATGGGATTTAAAAGTGCACTTGTGATGAGCATTGAGTGATGTATGGAAGCATTGAATCACTGTACTATATACCTGACACTAGTAATTACACTGTGTGTTACTTAGTTGGAATTTAAATAAAAACGGAAGGAAAAGATAGTAACCTTTGGGAATCTTGGAGACCCAGAGAAAGATCAACATACCCAGTCTGAGAATTTAGGGCCATTTTCTGGAAGCCATAGTGCCTGAACTAAATTTCAAAGAAAGAGTAAGAGTAAATTGTAAAAAGATGACCAGAGGAGGGTGTTGCATCCAGGGGAAACCATATATGTAAAGACATTTTGACATAAAGTAGTATGAATTATGCTAAGAAGTTTAACATTTTAAGAAATTTAGCATTTATAACCTATTTCTCTGTAGATCTAAGAGGATGAGGTGGGTAGAGACCAGAAGAGCCTAGGTTTTTTTGTTTTTTGTTTTTTGTTTTTTGTTTTCATTTATATCTCATTGCTTCTCCAAATATCAGAAGCTGATTAAAACATTTGAGGATAAAATTTTAGACTTTTCAATGTGTTTTCACTTTCCTTTTCTAGGATCAATTCGACAGCTTAGACAAGCATACACAATGGGGAATTGACTTCTTGGAAAGATATGCCAAATTTGTTAAAGAGAGGATAGAAATTGAACAGAACTATGCGAAACAATTGAGGTAAGTTAAAGTTTTTTCAGTTCTCAGAAATGAAATTACATCTTTAAGTAGTTCAGTATTAGATAAATGTGAATTCTGTGGATTTTTCGTGTCAGAATTATATTGAATTAGGTAACTGATTTTTAAAAATGATCAATTTGGGGCGCCTGGGTGGCTCAGTTGGTTAAGTGACTGCCTTCAGCTCAGGTCATGATCCCAGAGATCCAGGATCGAGTCCCACATCGGGCTCCCTGCTCAGCGGGAAACCTGCTTCTCCCTCTCTCACTCCCCCTGCTTGTATTCCCTCTCTGGCTGTGTTTCTCTCTGTCAAATAAATAAAATCTTAAAAAAAAAAAAAAAAAAAAGATCAAATTAATTAAATCATTGCTTAGTACCACAAGGATTATTGGCTAGCTAGATCATGAACAGACATCATTCCTTCAGAAGCATCTTAAAATCCTAAAATCAGGAAGCAAAATGCTAGGAAAAAGAAATACAGTTTTTGCCTGTAACTTTTTGCTTTTGTAATTTTTTGAAAGCATTGAAGATTTCTTCAGTTTCTCAGATCTTCAGAGTTTCTATAACTTGGAAATCCATGTGTATTGAGCTGCATCTCTGTCAAAAATCAGATATATATTACTGATGAAAGTGATGTTGGAGTAGGTGTTAGATAATAGTTTTAAGGGAAAATTTTAGCTTTGAAACAAATGGAATTTATCTTAAGATTTTGTTCAGGTGGAAAATCATTGTTAGACTACAGTTTGACAGTTTTTGCTAGAATTTAATGAAAAGAGTGTTTGAGGGACAGAGGGGAAGAGAATCTCAAGCTGACTTCACACTCAGTGTGGAGCCCAGCACAGGGCTCGATCTCACAACCCTGACACCAGGGCATGAACCGAAACCGAGAGTCGTTTAAGTGTGCCACTCAGGCACCCCAAGTTTCCAGGTTTTTCACTGGAAGTAAGGAGAAGAAATAGAGGCAATGCAGTGATGGCAGTATGAAGTGGCAATAAAGGAAAAGTTTAATATATTTTTAAAAAATGAATGAAAACAGTATTTCCAACCAAAAAGTACCCTGTCAGTAAAGGAATGATGAAAAAGACTTTGGAATATGCAGTTTAAACAAATCAAGTGTAGCAGGATAAACTTAAAAGATTATTCGGTCCATCAGTGTAAGAAAAGCAAGTTGCAGAACTGCATGTACAGCAAGTACAGTGTTCACTCAAGTTTGTGTATACAGTTATATATAAAAATTGTATGTATTCTGAAGAGATCTAGAATACACCCCACATTGTTTTACAATGGTTATCCCTGGGGAATGGGAGTGGAGAGTTGGTAAGGGAAGGAACTTAAAACACTTTTTACTTAGACTTTTGAATTACTGAAGGTTTTTCAATGATTATATATTATTTTTGTAGTTTAAAACACTTGTTCTTAAGCAAAGAAGATAATATGGTTAAAATTCTGTCACAAATTATAAAATAAAAATTGGTAGTTTATAAGGTAAACTTTAGCAGTCTAGCATATTTTACGTGTGTAGAATATCTCTGGACTCAAGGGTTTCAGGGAAGGCCAAGGTTGAACTAGAGTAACAGGACTAATCAGATTGCAGATTTCTTTGCCTTTCTGTTTTGTGACTGATAATAGCCATTATAATTTCCACTTGTCAAAATTGATTTGAACACCACTTCATTGAAGCATGGGTGGCTAGAGCCCACAGTTACATGATATGGGAAATATAATTTTGTAGTGAGAAAGGCTTTATTATGTACAGGTGTTGTAGATCAGTGATTTGCATCTCTCTTCTGTCCCAGTACACTAAAGAAATTTGGCCCATTTCCATTTTAACAGTGGCTCTCCAGCATAGTGATTTTCAATAAAGGCAGGATTTTTGGAAAGTGTTGAGGAATTCCAGTAAGGAAGAATTGGGAGAAGCACGTGTAACTTGAAATCACAGCTCCCTTCCCTTCTACATTGAGATTTGCTTCTTTGGCTGAATACGTAGTATATGATTGAATTATCAGCTGCTCTTTATAGTATCTGTTGGGGAAGAAGTTTACTTTGTTTATTCCTATTATTTAATAGAAAAAATTATTTTGGTTAACTCCCTCCTGTTTTGCTACTAGAGAAGACAATATCTTTTATAGTGAGGCAGCCTTTTTTTCCCCTAAGTACTAAGTACATTCAGAATGTTATACAGTTACATTTTAAATATGTTGTAAGATTAAAATTTGTCAGTCTTAGTACCTTCAATTTATTTTCTTTTTCCCCTTTTGTCTGTTTTGATGGTCTGCTTTAACTTTATTTTGATTTTTGGTATTGATTGATTTTGGTAATGGTTTGAGGATGGGAATAAATAGAGAATAAAGCATCTGTCTATTCATAGAGACAGAGATAATTGAGTCATTCATTTTAATTGATATTTGATGACTTCAGATTGCTTGGTAAAATGCTTTTTGGTTGGGCGCCTGGGTGACTCAGTGGGTTAAAGCCTCTGCCTTTAGCCTAGGTCATGATATCAGGGTCCTGGGATCGAGGCCCACATCGGGCTCTCTGCTCAGCGGGGAGCCTGCTTCCTCCTCTCTCTACCTGCCTCTCTGCCTGCCTGTGATCTCTCTCTCTGTCAAAAATAAAATCTTTTAAAAAAAAAAATGCTTTTTGGTTTATAGGACATAAAAAACTGAAATTGGTCATTCTTTTTTTTTTTTTAAGATTTTATTTATTTATTTATTTATTTATTTATTTATTTATTTATTTATTTATTTATTTATTTGGCAGAGAGAGATCACAAATAGGCAGAGAGGCAGGCAGAGAAAGAGGGCGAAGCAGGCTGTCTGCTGAGCAGAGAGCCCAATGTGGGACTCGATCCCAGGACCCTGAGATCATGACCTGAGCCGAAGGCAGAGGCTTACTCTCTGAGCCACCCAGGTGCCCTGGTCATTCTTTTAATAAACTTATACTATTTGTATGGCAGAGACTAAAATTTGTTTAGTAAAAGAAGCTGACATGATGGGTATGTATCATTGTTTATTTATTTTTTAAGATCTGGGTTTTTTTGAGAGAGAGAGAGCAAGCGAGAGGGCAGGAGCAGAGAGAGACAGTCCCAAACAGACTCCACACTGAGTGTGGAGCCTGATGCAGGGTTTGATCCCAGGACCCTGAGATGATGACCTGAGCTGAAACCAAGAGTTGGATCCTTAACTGGCTGTGCCACCCAGGTGCCCCATTTTATTTTTTTCTAGTAAAGACAATTACAGTATTAAGTTACATCATTGAGATTGTTCTATGAAATTATATTCCCCTATTTCCACCCTAGACCATTCCCTTTTGGTTCAAATGTGTCAGTGTGGTATACCAGAAGAGAAATAGATTGGACGGCAGAACCTAATAGCTACTTTTATTTTAACTAGAATAGAAATCTCCACATTCCTTCTTTTGTTTGTTTAATAAAGATTTTATTTATTTATTTGATAGAAACACAGCTAGAGAGGGAACACAAGCTGGGGGAGTGAGAGAGGGAGAAGCAGGTTTCCCTCCAAGCAGGGAGCCTGATCCAGGGCTTCATTCGGTGCTTGATCCCAGGACTCTAGGATCATGACCTGAGCCAAAGGCAGACGCGTAATAACTGAGCCACCCAGGTGCCCTTCCACATTAATTTTGATCTTATGTTCTGTACCCATGCCAAGCATGGCCAGCATAGCTGGTACTTAGAGAGCTGGTTGATTATGACTTCAATGAATAAATAATTGAATAAAATCTATATTTCAGTTTAGTTAAGAAATTAGGATCTCTGGGGGTGCCTGGGTGGCTGGCTCATTTGGTTAAGCAGCTGCCTTCATCTCACGTCATGACCCCGGGTTCTGGGATTGAGCCCCATGTCGGGCTCCCTGCTCTGCAGAGAGTCTGCTTCTCGCTCTCCCTCTACTGCTCCCCCTGCTTGTGTGCTCTCTTTCTGTGTCAAATAAATAAATAAAATCTTTAAAAAAAAAAAAAAAAGGATCTCTGGGTATATGCTGAACCTTTGACAAAGTAGTGCTTTCTCTCCAGACTAGAGTTTTTGTCATATACATCATTTTTATGAGTTCTCCTAAGAGCTGTCCCAAATATTTAGGTAGGCTTAGATACTAAACAATGCAAATAAAACCAGTTTGTATTTTCTATTTACTTTCTCATGCCTCTTTATCACAATTTTCTGTTTCTTTGTCACTTTGTTTAGTCTCACAAGAACCCAGGGAGCTTATCTTACTTAATACTGATTTGGTGAAAGTGGAGATTATCTTTTTTAAAAAAGAGATTTTATGTAATTATTTGAGAGAGAGCACAGGTGGGGGGAATGGCAGGCAGAGGGAGAGGGAGAAGCATTGCTCCCCACTAAGCAAGGAGCCCAATGTGGGGCTCCATCCCAGGACCCTGGGATCATAACCCAAGCCAAAGGCAGACACTTAACCCACGGAACCACCCTGGTGCCTTGAGATTACTTTAATTTGTATTATGTTTGTGGATTTATTTATTTTAAAGAGAACATGTGCTAGATGGCAAGGGGAGGGGTGGATGGAGAGAGACTCTCAAGCAGACTCACTGCTGAGCACTGAGCCCTAATGGGGCTCAGTCTCATGACCTGAGTCAAAAACAAGAGTCTACACTTCACAGCTGAGCTTTCAGGTGCCCCTAAAATGGAGATTACCTTTTTTTTTTTTTTTTTTTTTAAGATTTTATTTATTTGACAGAAACACAGCCAGAGAGAGAACACAAGCAGGGGGAGTGAGAGAGGGAGAAGCAGGCTTCCTACTCAGCAGGGAGCCCGATGTGGGGCCTGATCCCAGGTCTCCAGGATCATGACCTGAGCCGAAGGCAGTCGCTTAACCAACTGAGCCACTCAGGCGCCCCGGAGATTACTTTTATTCGGTTGCCATTGTTTAACTTTTTACTGCTTTGGTCTCTTCCGAGTTTTTGATCAACTACTTAATGTAGTGAACCCTAATAGTGCCATCTGGATAAAGGCAGGAACAATTATTTCCCATATTTTGGGGTTTAGATAAACTTCATTCATAGAATTAGATCCTGTGGAAATTCTTTCATTTCTGTCAATCCCTAGTAATCACCGAACTTGCCTGAATACATATATCTAGGTGTCTGTATTGGATGATTTATTGGCTAAATAATTTTGCTTCTTAATTCTAGAATATCATCATGTATTTACTAAAATGTAAAGTTCCTGGGGCGCCTGGGTGACTTGGTTAAGTGTCTGCCTTTGACTTGGGTCATGATCCGGAAGTCTTGGGATCAAGCCCAGCCTCATGCTCCCTACTCAGTAGTAGGAACCCTGCTTCTCCCTCTCCCTCCTCTTCTCCCTTCTGCCTGTGCTCTCTCTCTCTCTCACATAAATAAATAAAGTCTTTACAAAAATAAATGTAAACTTCACAATGGACAGAGATTTTTATTTTGTGTACTGCTTCTAGAACAGTGGCTGACACAGAGCAAGCACTTTTTTTGTATTTACTGAATATATATAGCATTTAATGGGTCAGCCCTGTTCTAGTGCTTTTACACATACTAATATGTTTTGTTTTCATAAAAACCCAGTGAGATGTCAGTATTATTTTAAAGCTTAAGAGAGTGAGTTATAGAGAGGTGAAGAAAGTTAGCTGGATTCAGACAAGCTGCAAAGTCTGGGCTGTTGATAGTACATCATAATGCCTTAGCATAGGGAGAATGGATAGTTCTCTATTGAGGATTTTTTTTTTCTATCACCAGTGTGTAATACCACTGAGACATCTTTGCATCTTAAGTATTTTACTAGAGATAATAATAAATTATTTAAAAACTACATGACTTAGTCTTTACAACCAACACATCTATTTATAATGTTATAGTTAACAGAAATTTGATTAAAGTATAAATTAAATTATTTGCTTCATAAATTTAGGTGTAGTTATATGTTTTCCATAAAGATAAGAATAGGTTGGGGAAAAAAAGGTTAATACCTTAGAAGTCTTTCTATTTTTCCTTTTTTTTTAAGATTTTATTTATTTATTTGACAGAGAGAAATACAGCTAGAGAGGGAACACAAGCAGGGGGAGTGAGACAGGGAGAAGCAGGCTTCCCACCAAGCAGGGAGCCCAATGTGGGGCTCATTCCCTGGTCTCTGGGATCATTACCAACTGAGCCACCCAGGTGCTCCAGAAGTCCTTCTTTTAAGATAATTTTTTTTCATTAAGGGAAAAAAAAACCCTTTCAAGAAGTCCTACTTATTTTTATTTCCTTCTTGAGATGTTAAGAATACTTTTGGGGGCACCTAGGTGGCCCAGTCACTTAAGTGTCCTGGGATCGAGCCTCTCATCTGCTGGGCTCCCTGTTCACCAGGGAGGCCGCTTCTCCCTCTCCCTTTCTGCTCTTTTCCCTGATTGTGCTTTTCTCTCTCTTGCACTCTCTCTCAAATAAATAAAAATCTTAAAAGAATACTCTTGGGTGTTTTTTAAACTTGGTATTTGGGCCCAGCTTTTGGCTGTTACTAATAATGATGCTGTGAACATGTGTGTACAGATATTTGAGTTCCTGCTCTCAATTCTTTAGAGGGTATACCTAGAATAGGAATTGCTGGATCATGTTGTAAATCTGTTTAATTTTTTTTTTTATTAAACTTGCCTATAAATGGGTGACTTTTACATAAAGAGTGGCAAGAGCAATTTAAAAAAAATTGCTTAGGACTAACCCTGCATGCGCAAAAGGTAAAAGTCATATTATTTTCTTCTTCCCTTTCCTTCTTGTATATATGTGCTCTTACTCCCTAAGGCTAGAGTTAATGTTTTTTTATCTTATGTTTAAGCTGTGTTATGACTTTAGTTGTTAACCTCTGGTAGTCATAATTCCAAGAGTCAGGAGCCCAATCCAGATTGGTTTAACAAAGGAATTGGTTGGTTTAATGTGACTGACAAGTTCAGGGATCTGAGTACTCAGGAAAAGTGTTAAGAATTCCTTTTTCCTTGTTTTGCTTTCCTTTCTGTTGGTTTAACTCTCAAGTAGTCTGTTTCCACATGGTAGACTAAGGTTATGTTTTCTCAGGTTAGCTTCAGCAGAAAGAGAACATGTTTTCCCAAGAAGCACAACAGAAATTTTAGGATTGACTTTTGTTAAGTTGGAATAATGATGCCAGATCAAATACATATTTCTGGACCATAACATGTGTCCAGCTGCACTGTAACTACATGGGCATGACACTGAGAGAGCTGTAGTTTTGGGTCTGCTAGACAGTGCTGGAATAATAACTCCCGAATCCCAGGAGTTTTTTTATACAACTAAAGCTTACTTGCTCATGCAGTGTCAGCTACAAGTTCAGGTGATAACTCTCTAGGATAGCCCATGTGGTAATTCAAAAATCTAGACTACTTCCATTTTCTGTCTCAGCATGAAGCCTCCAGGTTGCTTCAGCAAGAAACAGGAGAACCCATAGGGTTATGCATGAGCTCTCAGTGCTTTAGTCTGGTAGTTACATAGAGCTTTACAGCCCACTATACAGAATTAGCCATGTGGTCCTGCCTAACTGCAAGGGGGCTGGGAAATGTACAAAATAACGTGTTTTTTTGATGAGCAGAAATGCGCCTGCCAGAAGCTGTTAAAAAAATAAGGAAGGCTAGTGAGTGATGCAAAACAACTAATGTCCATAGGCTAGGATTCTAAATGGCACTTAAAATGTTGATATATAAAACTTTCAGAGTTGAAACTCCTTGCTCTTTGAAATGTTCTTTGCCCAAGTTTGGCCTTTTTCTGTTTAATTCCTGGATTTATGGTTGAAAATCACTAACTTTTTTTCTTTTCTTTTTTGGGGGGGGGAATCACTGACTTTATAATTTCTAGAATATAGCACATTTATAGGTTGGAGACTGTCATTATCATAATTAAGGTTCTCATAAGTTAGTTACCTTGTAATTGCTAAATTCTATTGATATTTTTGATACCAGTGTTTTTACATCTCTGATGAACTATTTCTTCTTAGAACTTAAAAGAAAAAAAGACCATCTTTAGTGATATGCTTTTGTGGGTTTTCTGGGTTATCTCTTTTAGGGGTAGGAAAACTTTTTTTAGAAGTGCCAGATAATAAGCAATTTTGGCTTTCTACGCCATGTGTTACAACCATTCAGCTTTGCTGCTATTGTTCATCTCTGCTGTTGTAGTGCAAAAGCAGTCATAGACAATACTTAGTTGAATGAGTGTGGTGTGTTCCAGTAAAACTTTATTTATAAAAACAGGCAGCTGGGTGGACCATAATTTGTTTACCTCTGATCTGCCTGACTCCTCGCCCTTACGGCTCCTATGGAGCAGTTTGTCCTTCCCTCTTAAATGTGTATTTCTAGATTGTCATTAGCTGCCTTCTCGTTTTGTACTTTTTGGGTGGCCTCATTCTCATTCATTATTGTTTTAACCATCTTAGGTGTTGGAACAGATTTGAGGTGGGGTTTGGTATTGTCTCCCCCCCACACACACTTTTTTTTTAAAGTGGGGGATGGGGCGGAGGGAGAAGGAGAGAATTTTAATCAAGCTCCATGCTTAGCACAGAGCTCACCTAAGGGCTGATCGCACAACTCTGAGAGCATTATCTGAGCCAAATCAAGAATTGGACTCTGTACTGAATGAGCCATCCAGGCATCCCTGTTGTTGTCCTTTATTAGCTATTTGACCATGTTTGAGTCCTATAGAAAAGGGCTAATAATACTTGCTTGTAGGTTTCTGTCAGTATAAGATTATAGAGTGCTTAGCATAGAGATTAGTGAATAATATGTGGATGATCAAATGGTAGCTCTTGTTTTTGTTATTGTTGTCTTATGTGTTAACTCTCACATATGTATCTAGATCCCAGACGTTTCTTCAGTGTTCTAGTTTTTACTGTATTTCTCTGTTGGATGTTTTTATTCAGCTCTTCTGTAGTTTTGGTTAAGAAGCTTTCCTCTTCAAGTAAGAGTCTTCCCACATTACAAGAAGTTTATAAATGGGATTCTAGAGCTTAGTGATGTCAGTGGCATTATGAATTTCTTGATCATGGTTGCAAGATGTGGTATAGCTTCAGTCATCCTATCCTCACATGGCTGTATCCAGAGCAGTAGCAAAGTGTGAAGAAGGGAGTTCTTCTGGGGTAGTTTTTTTCCTTTTTATTATAAAAGAAGTTAAAAAGTCAGGAAATACAATCTTTAGGACTTGAATACCTTATGGTGGGAGAGACTTGATATGTAGGGTGATTGCCAGATTTTTGGCTGAAATGTCTAGGTTGATGGTAGTAACATTAATGTAAGAAAAGAATAAGGTTTATAAAGAAGATAAATTCCATTTTAGACTTGTATTTCATGTACCTGTGGCAGATGGGCTGCTATCCTGTAGCCAGTCTTCCTTCTGTAACTGCTTTGTTGAGGTATCATTTATATACCATAACATTTATCCTTTAAAGTATACAGTTCAGTGGTTTTTAGTGTACTCACAGAGTTTTCAAACCATCATTATTTAATTTTAGAACGTTTTTATCATTGTAAGAAGGAAACCCCTATACCTATCAGCAGTCATTCCCCATTCACCCCTCCCTCAAGCCCTGGCAACCGCTGATCTACTTCCTGTGTTTGTGTATTTGCCTATTCTAATTAACCACATTTTTTTTTCTGTTGATACAGCCTGATGTAATTAATTTGTAGCACATAGATCTGCTCATGTTTGAATTAGTTAAGTAATTCATCCACAAAAATGATTTTTGGTGGTATTTCAGATAACCATGTCTAAGAACCACAGGTAAAGGGTATTTAGTTAGACTTCCTTAATATGACATAGAAGGGCCTCTGCTGCTCCTCCCCCACCATATACCTTTCCAGCCTTACTGATTACCATTGTTTGGTTCATGGTTGATGTTCCAGCAATCAGAACCCATTCATAGTTCTTCATAAATGCTGCAATTTTTTTTCTTTCGTGTCTATACTTGTTAGATCTTCTCTATTTAGATTCATCCCAGGGCTTTCTGGTTGTCTGTCTAATTCTTGTTCACCTCAGACTTTCTCCTCTGGGGAAGCCCCTCTGTAGAGTCCTCTGTTGTTCTTACCATATTATATTATGTAAAAGTGTTTTATATATTTGATTTCTCTAGACCAGAGATCTCTGAACTTTTTATTGCTTATCTATAAAAACTGAACAGTGCGTGCATTATTTTTTATAAATAATGTATACTAGTATAGTAATGTGTTAAATATTAATAAAACTTCTAAAATTTATTTATTTTTAAGATTTTATTTGAGAGACAGAGATAGTGATAGAGTTAGCGAGAGAGAGCACAAGGTGGGAGAGAGGGAAAAGCAACCTCCTCACTGAGCAGGGACCCTGATGGCGGGATTCGATTCCAGGGATTATGACCTGGTCCAAAGGCAGACTCTTTACCATCTGAGCCACCCAAGCACCCCTAAAATTTATTTTTAATTGTAGTGTAGTTGACATGTTATATTAGTTTCAGGTATACAATATAGTGATTTAAACATGTATATTCATTTTATAATACTCTGATAAGGGTAGTTATGGTCTGTCACCATACAGTTATTGCAATAAATTGACTCTTGCCTATGCTGTACTTTAAATCCCTGTGACTGACTTATAACTGGAAGTTTGTACCTCTTAGCTCTCTTATATCGCCTGTCTCCTCCATCCCCTCGTCTCTGGTAACTACCAGTTTATTCTTCATATTTATAACTCTGTTTCTATTTTATGCGTTCTTTCTTTTTTCCTTTCTTTCTCTCTCTCTTTCATTTCACACACAAGTGAAATCATACAGCATTTGTCTTTGACTTATTTCATGTAACATCATATTCCTTAGGTCCATCCATGTTGTCACAAATGGTAAGATTTGATGCTTTTTTATGGCTGAGTAATATTCCTGTGTGTATGTGTGCACATGTCCCACAGCTTCTTTATACACTCATCTATTGATGGGCACTTTTGGTAGGTTGCTTCTGTACCTTGACTATTATAAGTAATTCTGCAGTAAACATGGGTGTGCATACATGTTCTTGAATTAGTATTTTCATATTCTTTGGGTAAATATCCAGAAATAGAATTACCGGATCATCCAACATTTCTATTTTTAAAATTTGGAGGAACTTCCGTACTGTTTTTCACAGCGGCTGCACCAATTTATATGTTCACCAACAGGGCACAAGGGTGCCCTTTTCTCCATGTCTTCACCAACACTTGTTTCATTTTCTTTTTCTTTCTTTCTTTTTAAAAAATTAACAGATAATATATTATTTGTTTCAGGGGTACAGGTCTGTGATTCATCAATCTTACACAATTCACAGCCCTCCCCAAAGCACATACCCTCCTCAATGTTCATCACCGAGCCACCCTATCGGTCCCACCGCCCTCCACTCTAGCAACCCTCAATTTGTTTAACACTTGTTTCTTATCTTTTTGATAAGAAAAAAGATACAGGTGTGAGGCGATTTGTCAGTATTTTGGTTTTCATTTCTAAGATGATTAGTAAAGTTGATCATTTTTCATGTGTTTTTTGGCCATCTGTGTCTTCTTTGGAAAAATGTCTACTTAGATCCTCTGCCCATTTTTAATCAGACTGTTTGGGGTGTTTTTTTTTTTTTTTTTGATGTTGACTTGTATGCGTTCTTTATATTTTTAGGTATTAACTTCTATTGTTACCAGTTTGTACATTTCTTCAGTTTAGTAGGTTGCCTTTTCATTTTGTTGATGGTTACTTTTGTTGCCTTTGCCTGAGAAGACAGTTCCAAAAATAAAATACTAAGACTATTGTTTAAGAGTTTACTGCTGATGTTTTCTTTTAGGAGTTTTATGGTTTTGGGTCTTTAATCCATTTTAAGTTTATTTTTGTGTATGGTGCAAATAAGTGGTCCAGTTTCATTCTTTTGCACGTAGGTGTCCATTTTTCCTAACAGCATTTATTAAAGAGACTGGCTTTTCTGCATTGCATATTCTTGTCTTCTTTGTCAAGGATTAATTGACCATATAAACATAGGTTTATTTTGGGCTCTCTTTCTGTTTTCTTGATCCATGTACATATGCATCTATGGTATCTAACAGTTTTGAGCATTATAGTTTTATGGTATATCTTGAAATCTGGGATTGTGATACCCCCAGCTTTGCTTTTTAAGTTTGCTTTGGCTAGTCAGGGTCTTTTGTGGCCCCATACAAACTTTAGGATTGTTTATTTAATTCTGTGAAAAACTGTTATTTTGATAGGGATTGGATTGAATGTGTAGATTGCTTTGGGTAGTATGGTCATTTTAACAGTATTAATTTTTCCAGTCCACGAGCATGAAATATATTTCCATTGATTTGTGCCATCTTTAATTTCTTTTATCATCTTTTTACAATTTTCAGAGTACAGGTTTTTCACCTCTTTGGTTAATTTTATTCCTAGGTAATTTATTCTTTTTATGCACTCATAAATAGGATTAATTTCTCTTCGTGCTACTTTGTTATTAGTTTATAGAAACACAACAGTATACTAATTTTGTATCCTGGGGCTTTACTGAATTCATTTATTCTTAGCTCATTTATAGTTCTTGGTAGAATGTTTAGAACTTAAATGGTATTATGTCATCTGTCAGTAGTGACAGGTTTTCTTATTCCTTACAAATGATGGATGCTTTTTATCTCTTTTTCTTCTTGATTACTCTGGCTAGAACTTCTAGTATTATGTTGAATTAAAGTGACAAGAGTGGTCATTCTTGTTCCTGATCTTAGAGGAAAAGCTGCTATTCACCATTGAGTGTGATGGTAACTGTGGGGTTATCATGTATGGACTTTATGTTGAGTAGTATTCTCTATATATCTACTTTGTTGAGAGTTTTTATCCTGAATGGATGTTGAATTCTTTTACTGCATCTCTTAAGATTATCATATGATTTTTATCGTTTGTTTTGTTAATGTGATATATCAGTCTGATTGATTTGTGGATTTGAGCCATTCTTGGATCCTGTTGTAAATCCCACTGAATTGTGTTGAATGATTTTTTTTAAGTTGTTGAATGTAGTTGACTCATTTTATTGAGGATTTTGCATTATGTTCATCGGGAATATTGACCTCTAATTTTCTTTTTTTGTAGTGTCTTTGGTTTTGGTATCAGAATAATGCTACATAGAATGAATTTGGAAGCCTCTAATTTTTCTTTCTCTAATATTTTGGAATAGTTTGAGAAGGATGGGTATTAATTCTTTTTTGTTTGGTAGAATTCACCTGTGAAGCCATTTGGTCATATACTTTTTTTGTTGTAAGTTTTTTTGTTGTTGTTGTTACTGAGTCAGTTAAATTACTGGTAATTAGTGTGTTCAGATTGTTTCTGCCTGATTCATTCTTGAAAGATTGCATTTTTCTGGGAACTTGTCCATTACATTGTCCAGTTGTTGGTATATACTTTTTCATAGAAGTCTCATAACACATTTTATTTCTGTAGTGTTAGTTGTAACTTCTCTTTCATTTCTGATTTTGAGTCCTCACTTTTTTTCTTGATGAGTCTGGCTAAAGGTTTATTGTTTATTATTTTTTTTTTTTTTTGAAGAGCAAGCTATTAGTTTGATATTTTCTATTTTTTTAAAAGTCTCTATTTCACTTATTTCTGCTGTGATCTTTATTACTTCCCTCCTTCTGTTAACTTTGGGTTTTGTTCTTTTTCTAGCTCTTTTAGATGTAAGGTTAGATTTTTGAGATTTTTCTTATATCACTCTAAACTTTCCTCTTTAAAGAAAGTGTCAAGTTAACATTTTCATTTTTCTCAAAGTATTTTATTATTTTCTCTTTGGTTTCTTTGTTGACCTGTTGGTTATTTCGTTGCATATTATTTAGCCTCCATTTTTTTTTCCCCAGTTTTTTTTCTTGTGATTGATTTTTAGTTTCATACTGTTGTGGTCAGAAAAGATGCTTGATATGATGTCAGTGTTTTTAAATTTATTTGCATTATATTCATCGGGAATATTGACCTCTAATTTTCTTTTTTTGTAGTGTCTTTGCAAAGCCAGTGTTTCCTTACAAATTTTGTGTATACATGATGTAGCTGTTGATGTAAGTGTGGTGCTATAGTCCCCTACTATTTACTGTATTTCTGTCAGTTTCTCCTTTTATGTCTATTGTGTGACTTACATATTTAGGTACTTCTGTGGTGGGTACATAAATACTTATAGTTGTATGCTCGTGTTGGATTAATCTCTTTATCATTATGTAATGGGCATCTTTGTCTCTTGTTACAGTCTTTGTTTTAAAAGGCTCTTTTATCTGATGTAAGTATTGCTACCTCAGCTTTTCTTGTTTGTTTGCATTTGTCTGGCATATCTTTTTCCATCCTTTTACTTTCAGTCTGAATGTACCTTTAGGTCTGAAATGAGCCTCTTGGAGGCAACATATAGATGGGTCTTGTTTTTTTTTTTTTATCTGTTCACTCACCTTATGTCTTTTGGTTGGAGTATTTAGTTTATGTAGATTTAAGATAATTACTAATATGTATATATTGATTGCTGTTTTATTAATAGTTCTCTGGTTATTTTGTAGTTCTTCTTGGTTCTTTTTTCCTTGCTTTTTTCTCTTGTGATTTGGTCACTTTTTAGTGTTTTGCTGGATTCTTTTTATTTTTTGTGTATGTGTTACTGGGTTTTGGTTTGTGGTTACCATGAGGTTCATATATAATATGCTATGTTTATAGCAGTCTATTTTTTTTTTTTATATAGCAGTCTATTTTAAATTGATGGTCACTTAAGTTGGAACACATTGTAAAAGCACTACATTCTTCCCCTCCTCCCTTTGTTTTATGTATTTGACATAGATCATATATTTTATACCTTTTTATTTTGTGTATCATTTAATTATTGTAGATAAAATTGATTTTACTACTTTAGTCTTAACTGTCATACTTCTATGAGTGATTTACCACTTTTACCATATATTTCCTTTTTATTAGTGAAATTTTTTCTTTTCATAATTTTTTTCCAGTTGTGGCCTTTTCTGCTTTAAGAAATCCCTTCTTGTAAAGCCAGTTTAGTGGTGATGAAGTCCTTTAACTTTGGGAAACTATCTCTACTTCAGTTCTGAATGATAAGCTTGCTGAGTAGAGTATTCTTGGTTGTAGGGTTTTTTCCTTTTGCAGAGTTTCTGCTGAAAAGTCAAACAATAGACTTAGGTGGTTATTCCTTGTACATAATATTTACTTTTATGCCTTGCTGCTTTAAGATTCTCTATTTTTTGACATTTTAACTATTATGTGCTTTGGGGTGAACCTCTTTGGGTTTATCTCCTTTGGGGCTTTCTTTCCTTCCTTGACCTGGATACCTATTTCATTCCTCAAGTTAGGGAATTTTTCAGCTATTATTTCTTGAGATAATTTTTTTCCCCTCTCTCTTTTCCATCTGAGATCCCCAAAATGCAAATGTTGGTATGCTTGATGTTGCCCAGAGGTCCTTAACCTATTCTTTTATTTTTATTTATTTTTTAAAAAAGGATTTTACTTATTTATTATTATTATTATTTGAGACAGAGGTAGCAAGAGAGGGAGGGAAGGAAGAAAAATCTCAACAGACTCCCCACTGAGTGTGGAACCTGATGCTAGGCTTGATCCCAGGACCCTGAGGTCATGACCTGTACTACCCAGGTGCCCTGACTATGAGTTTTTTTATTAATCCAATAAATATTAACCTTTCTCAGTGCCTTGCCTGTTCTTTCTTTCCTCCAATATTCAGGGCGTTAAGACCTCTTTTGTCTGTCTTAGCACCCTTTGTTACCTTTATCCTAGCATTGATTATGCTGTATATTGTAATTATTGGTATATGCTTCTCTCTTTTCAACAGAGTATAAATCTCTTGAGCCTGGATACTTTCTCACTTCTAATGTTCCCAGTATTTGCACAGTGCCTAACATATTAGTAGGTAATTATAGAATGAATAACCTGAATTAAATGGAATGAATTGATGATTTGAGAATAATTAAGATAATTCCTTTGAAGTATTTATTTGAAAGACCATAAGGCCGTTAATTTAAGTTTCCAATTCATGGTGTATTAATGCTTTTGTAAAATACAGTAAACATTTAATGCTAGGAAAATACCAAAAGGAGACATAAAATATAGGCACCAATTTTTTTATTATTAGAGTCAACAGACAAAATTACTCTCAAGTTCTGTACTTCGTTTTTTGTGGATTGGTAACAGAGTCTGTGCACCTTTATTTGTCCATTGACCATATTTTGAGTATTGTACAAAGTACTGGTAAATGCTTTAAAATATTGTCCACTTTAATTTTCATAACCCTATAGGGCTTAGGTACTGTTATTGCCATTGATAGTAAACCAGGCAAGTAAATTACCTAATAAGGACACATAGATGCCACACAGAACAGTAGGATTTAAACCCAAGTAGTCCAGTCTGACTTCATGATACACGTTCTAGTCTCCTTCTGAGTTTGCAAAAGTGAGATGAGGTAGCATTTTAGGCTGAGACTGTGTAGACATGAACATGGATGCAGGCAAAGTAGTTTGCCTAAAAGAGAGAATGTTAAGGATCATATAAAAGCAGAGTTATAGAGGATGCTATTCTTTTTTGTTAGTGAGCCTGCATCTGTTTACCTGTTATCCTTAGTTCATACTAAAATTCCTGATTTGCCAAACAGAAGTGATGATATTTCTTTGAAATACGTGTCTTTATGCTGTGGCTCAGTTTAGTAGACTGAAATTTGTTTCTTCTGTTCTTTGTACTTTGTTTCTTCTCACTGCTATTCTTACTTGATAGCATACTCATCTAAATTATTATGATTAAACTCATACAAACAAATAATATTTCTTTTTACAGGTATCAGTATTTCAAAAACAAAGTGCAAGGATCATATGATGTTAATGGTAGTAGAGGATTATGTTGCTGTCTTATGTTTTTAAATTCTTGATATGAAATTTGCAACTTTTAGAATATTTCAGTTTCAACAATAGTATTTTTTATACATTAAAACATTTTTTTTCTTCCTGTAGAAATCTGGTTAAGAAGTACTGTCCCAAACGTTCCTCCAAAGATGAAGAACCAAGGTAAATTACCCGTTTGTTATTGCATATTAAAATAAAAAAACTTCTATTTTTGTTATTTAATAAAATAACTATGCTGGTAGCCCTTGATAATGATTTTTTAAAGTTTTAATTTAAAAAATCAGAGGTTTTTGAATAAGGAAGTATTTGTTCTAATAAGAAAGAATATTTCATTGGGCTCAGTTTTCTGAAATAGTTGGAAGTATGGATTTCCAAGTAAAATATGGACTGGGACTTTACTTAAGTGATTTAGTCGTCGAAAGGAAAGGGTATTTTCCCCATACTTTATTTTGCAGTTGTTAAACCAGTTTGGCTGGTTTAAAGGGATAACAAAAAGGAGTGAAGTTTTCAGGGTAACTTTGGAACTCTGAAAAAAGTTTAGCAGCTGCTAATGAGCTTTTTGTTGATCTTAAACAGGGATATGTGGATGGTTGTAAAATACAGAAACAAAAACACTAGACTTAAAACATCTTTGTGTATAATTGTTAGTTGTTAGGATTCTTTTTTTTTTTTTTTTAAGATTTTATTTATTTATTTGACAGAGAGAGATCACAAGTAGGCAGAGAGAGAGGTGGAAGCAGGCTCCCCGCTGAGCAGAGAGCCTGAGATGTGGGCCTTGATCTCAGGACCCTGAGATCATGACCTGAGCTGAAGGCAGAGGCTTTAACCCACTGAGCCACCCAGGTGCCCTAGGATTCTTAAGTGTAATGTTAATGGAGTATTACCTGAGTTACTTGCTTTCAACTGAAAGAGTGTTCAGGCAGTGTATTTAGAGGAGATCTATACATTTTAATACAATGATTCTCTGATTGTTTCTCTCCTTCCCTCCACACACATTTTTTATCCTTATTGCCCTTCTTACCCCTCTGGTACCAACCATAATGGCACTTTACTTCCATTCAGGATGTGGGCAGGCATAAAAGCAGCTGTGTCCAGAGCTCATAGCAAAATTGTTCTGTAGATCAGCCATCAAGATGCATTGGAGTGGTATGATTGGCAGGTTCTGTCCTCGAGAGCAAACGCATCATCTCTGCAACAGTGTCAGCTGCCAGTCCTAGGAATCCCAGCTCATTCCCCAGCTCAGGCCAGTCAATTGACTAGTTAAGAGATTCCAGTATACCAAAAGAGCCTGTAGGTAGTATTCTTACTATTTTTTGACCCCATATATCCCTTTATTTATAAATTAAGACTACTTGAAGATATACAAACATCTACAACGTGAGCTAAATATGGTATCCTTTTCATACAAAGTTAATTTGGAGCTACTAGCAGAGGGTTAGGTTGAGTATGTTAAAATTTGTCAAGTGTCAGACTCAATCCATACCTCACGGAAAACACTTATAAGGAAAAAATACATAAATTTCACCATTTTTTAATATGTTTTTATCAGGTTTACCTCGTGTATAGCCTTTTTTAACATCCTTAATGAGTTAAATGACTATGCAGGACAGCGAGAAGTAGTAGCAGAAGAAATGGCGCACAGAGTTTATGGTGAATTAATGAGATATGCTCATGATCTGAAAACGGAAAGAAAAATGGTAATTATTGTTTTCATCCAGTTATATAGTACATGAAATATTTTCACATAATTACTTTGCCTTTTTTAAAGTAATAGTATAAACTGATTTACTATTTCAATTTATTTTAGCTAAAATTATCTTAAGATACTCTTGCTAAATTGTGATCCTTTTGGATTTAAGACCAAGATTTGGTAATCTACAGCCCATGGGCCAAATCTAGCTTACTGTCTCTTTTTCTTAGTTCTCATACGCTAAGAATGGTTTGAATATTTTGGATAATTAAAAAGAAAATTAAAAAAAATATTTCAAGGGATGTGAAAAGTGTTTGAAATTCACATTTCATTGACTATAATTAAGGTTTTATTGAAACAGACCCACACTCATTTATTTACATATTTCCTGTGGCTGCTTTTGTATTATATCAGGAAAGTTGAATGCTTGTAACCAAGACCACATGGCTTGCAAAACTTAAGATATTCATCTGACCCTTTATAGAAGACATTTGTCAACCTCTATTCAAGACAAACCATGTCCTTGTCTAGAGATTGTATTGGTCTTAAAGGATATACTTAAAGTATTCAGATAATACTTATTAAGTGCATTTTAGAGAGTTTTGCCTTACTAATAGTCTTCCTAGTTCTTGATAGAGTGATGTAATTAGTACCTTCCAAAAATAAAGTGAAAAATAAAGTTTTGGGTTGGGGGGATTTAGACTTTTAGTATTTAAATGTAATTTTTTGTTTTATTTGTTTTTTGGTTATGCTCTTCAGCATCTTCAAGAGGGACGGAAAGCTCAGCAGTACCTTGACATGTGCTGGAAACAGATGGATAATGTAGGTCATAGTGTTTTCATGCTTATAAATTTTTGTAGACTAGTTTAGTCCCAGATTCTCCTATCTCACATCTTTTGAGTTTAATATTTCTCCATGTACTTGTTCATATTTGATTTTGGTGTAAAGAATGTGAGATCATTTTGTCATTTTTCTTTTTTTCTATATCGCTTTATACTTGTACCAACTCTGTAATCTTCAGATAACTCTAAAAGTTTAAGAATATACTTTTTGATTTTACAGTATTGATAGAGGGTATTGGATATAGGTAGAGGGTGGGGGTAGGTGGAATATTAATAGTGATGTATCTCAGAAGACCACTTGACAGATACTGAGAGGAACTAGATTCTAGTTCTGCCTTTTGATTTTTCTTGATTTCATCTTTAGCATATGAAAAATGAAACAGTGGACTATATTATATATTATATGAAATGTGTCTTCCAATTCAGTGATTCTGTAATAATGTAAATGTTCCTAGTATTGGGCTCCTGGTCATAGACCATTCAAATTGTAGGAAAGAAAATACTTGATAGTATTTATAGATAGAATTATAAAAGTATAACAATTATTTATTAAAAAATTTTCCAAGGGTGGGGGTGCCTGGGTGGCCTAGTTGGTTGAGTGGCTCACTCTTAATTTCAGCTCAGGTTGTGATCTCAGGGTCCTGGGACGCAGCTGAGCAGGGAGACTGCTTGAGAAATTTCCCTCTCTCTTTGCCCCTCCCCATGCTCACTGTCTCTCTCTCAAATAAAAAATCTTTTAAAAAATCCCCAAACTTCCAAGGGTGCTTGCTAATGTGCTTTCTCTTAAATATCCTAGCATATAATCATTTGAAAAACAAGATGTCTACAAGGAACATTGTTTGCTTTCCTTAAAATTCTCTATCACATGGTGTTCTACAGTTTAAGATTAATATTCTTTCTGGGGGCACCTGGCTGCCTCCGTTGAGTGTCCGACTCTTGGTCTTGGCTCAGGTTGTGAGATTCAGGTGTGCTGGGCTCTCCACTGAATGCAGAGTTTGCTTTAGATTTTTTCTCCTCCCTCCCTCTCCCCCTTTGCCCATCTGGCTCGCTCTCTCCTAATACACAAATAAAATCTTAAATATATTCTTTCTGAACTCTCAGGTTAGCAAGCAGCATACTCTTTACTCTTTTACTTGCATATTTTTATTATGGACACTGTATTCCTTGAAAATTATGCTAAAGTGAGTTTTTCCACATTAAATTGATTTAGTTTGTGTTAATTTAGTTTAGGAAAAGAACTTTTAGGTTTGAGATTTGAAAAACCTCATGTATATACATGTTTTTGGCCTTTTTTCCTTTTTTTAAAGTCTTATATTCAGAGCTTAAAATCACATATTCTAAGAGTAAAGTTCTGCTATATAAATGTCATTGACACAAGGTTCTGTGCACTAGTGCTAACTGAGAATTCTTAGTTATATTATTAGTCCCTTTCATTTTTGTTTTCATTTTCATTCTAATTGAATTTAACAAGACTTTTAGGGAGTGTTTACATTTATTAAATTTTAAATTGCCTTACTAGCATTCTTAGTATCTGCCACCTAATGAGTGTGTATGTATGTGTGTTTTCATTTACACATAATAACAGACTCCTACACTCGTGAGTCACTGGTCCCTTTAAAAACTTGTGTTGACACAAATTATTCCTGTTAATATGTGCTGACTTGACTTTAGGACAGTTGGCAGTTACTAAGCAAAATTTAGAGGGGTCATAAGAAAGAAGCATCGAAAAAAAATGTGAGAATGATTTCTTTAAGGCATTAACAATACCATTAAAGGTGAGTTCAGCTCAACTCATGTTTATTGAAGGCATCATTGACATGTACTGAGTCATGGTACGAAAGTGAACAGTGAAAAAAAAAGTGAATAAGTAACATCGTTCTTGTTTACTGAGGGAAACAGACAAAATTTTTGTGGAATTGTAGAAACCTGTGCAGGATCCGATTTCTTAATTCTGTATCTTCTGTTTAATCAAGGAAATGAAATTGCAAAATTCCTAGCATTTTTTAAATAATTGAGAGACTTAAAGAAGTGGAAGAGGCAGGCTGAATTAGTGACAGAGTTTTGAAAATTGAGGAAAATATTTAAAAAGACAGTTACAAATCCCAGGATAATGAAAATCGGCCACACTGGCACTGAAGATAAGGGCAGAAGAGAGTAACCTGCAAAGATTATTTTGAAGAAATTGTGAGAGATTATCAAGATAGAAATATAAAAGATGCCAGGTCTATCAGATGGCTCAGGTAACAGTGTGCAGATTTATAAAAAACAGAGCTCAGAAATGGAGCAGTTTCAGCATTGGTCAGTAGCACGGTGATGTCACTAAAGCTGCTTCTGCTTTCTGTGTCCACGTTTTTTTTTTTTTTAAGATTTTATTTATTTATTTCTCGGCGCGTGTGAGTGAGCGCACAAGCAGCAGGAGCAGCAGGCAGAGGGAGAAGCAAGCTCCCGCTGAGCAGAGAGCCTGATGTGGGACTCGATCCCAGGATGCTGGGATCATGACCAGAGCCGAAGGCCCACATTTAACCGACTGAGCCACCCAGACGTCCCTCTCTGTCCACTTTTTATGTCTTGACTATGTTGGCTTTATTTCCTCAGGCTTGTCCCCTTATGGTCAACAGCCAACTTAAGCCAGGTACCACATCCTCCCAGTTGCATGCGGAAGCAGGAAAAAGAGGGCACTTCTCTTTTAACTGTTCCTTTTTATCAGGGAGGGAAAACTTTCAGAAAACCCCCGGCAGACTTCCTAATGGGTGCCTTTGACAGGATTAGATTACTTGACCATGCTCCAGCTATGGGGAGCCTAGTAAAGCAAGTATCAGCTATTTTTAGCTTTTACACTGGGAGGTGGGCTCTTCTAAGAAGGGGTGTGGGAGTAGAAGTGGCTGTTGATTAGTCCATCACGTAAAGAATGAAGGAAGGAATGTATTCCTATATTGTATACTATCAGGGAAGGAGTATTTTTAATATTACTGTATTAGTATTTTTAATATTGTACTAGTGATTCTGTTGCACTGAAATTAATATTTTTTTCATAAGTAATAAGATACCTAATATAAAAGTACTTTTGTATATAGTAGCTTCACATTGAAACAAAATTAGTAACCTGTAGCCACTCAATTTGAAAACACCATTCTGTACTGAGTTTCAGAGAAGTAAATGTGGAAGTTTATTTTTAATTGGAAATTTGATCTTAATAGGAAAGTGACATTTTGAATATTATATGCATTCAGATATATTTATGTGCTTTGAATAAATTGTACATGTTTTATTTGATATTTTTATACTAATCAAAATAGTACATTTAAAGATTTTTATAAAATTTCCTGAGCACATTTATTTTATGTAAATTGTACAGGTGTGTCTGGTTCTAGGTATTTGACAGTCTGAGCTAACTCAGAAACCTCTTTGCTACAAATACTTAGATATAACAGCTAAAATATTTTTATTGTATTTTCAGTTCTTAGAGCTAAGAGAAAGGGAAATCTGTAACTGCTAGAAACTAGGGTAAACTAGAAACCAGAGCAGTAGATATATGAGCCGATACAATGGCACCTGAAGAATGAAGGCAGAGGTATTGGAGTTTATTGGACCTTGCTAAGGGCTTAAGTTTTAATATACAGGGACAGAGATGATGTTTTAGCTCTATATGTTGTAGAGAGTTGGAACTGATAACCATGTGTTAAGTTTTGAACCTTCGAAGGACTAGCCCTTTAGTAAAACATGGACTATAAGAACTCTGCCCACTGGTCAAGGGAGACAGCAGAGAAACTTACCTCTATCTGAAGATCAAAGGAGGAGAGGTATGTTGTGAAAATTTTAGACTTTGACCTTGTAGTTATGAGGTTTGGAACCCACATTTGTCCCATGTATACTTTTGTAGTCCCCAAGATAAGAAATTGATATCTACCTTGTTCTAATAAGGGTGTTAGATACATAGAAAATGTTGACATCCTCTGCTTTCTTCTGAGAGTGATTCTCAGAATACAGGTAGTAAGGGATATGTTTTCTAGGTAAGAAATTGAGACATCTTCTCTGGGGAATCTAACTAGCTTGAGAGAAATGACTTACAGGTAACAATAGTAGGGTTTCTCCGAGGAAACTGCCTGGCCATATTACCCTAGAGGAAGAGACAGTAATCCACAAGCCCCACCTGCAGAATTTCCAGTTGGCTTTTAAAATGAGAACAGAGAGGCAAGAATCTCTAGACATATAGAGAAAACAACTAATGTAATACTAAAGACCAAAACTATTGGGGGGGGGCAGCTTTGAAGAGACAATGAATGTGGAAGGAAATAGAAAATAGCAAAAACAAGCAACAAAACATTTGAAACACTATTAATATTCTGAAAGGGAATAGAGAAGATACTGTATCTGTGATCTGTCAAAGAAGGAACACACACACACAAAGAGAAACTTTAGGATAGCAGAAATGAAAAAACTCACTAGAAAAAATAAAATTGAAGAAATCTCTTAAAGTAGAGCAGAATGATGGAAATTGAAAATACAAGATCAGTAGAGGATTTGTCCTATAGGTTCATTTTCAAGATAATAAGCATTCTATAAAAGAGAAAACATTGAAAATGGACAAAAATAATTCAAGAAGATTTTCCCAGAACAGAAAGATATGTTTCCAGGTGGATAAGATTTTTAGGTGCTCAGCACAGTGGACTCAGGCCAAGACATATCTTCATGAAATTTCAGAACAGTTAGGTGAGAGAGGATCCTTACCAGCCTCCAGAGTGGAAAACAAAACAAACATGTTTTATGCAAAGAATCAGGAATAAGAATAGGATCAGGAAGCTAGAAGATAGCGGATTAGTAAGTACTTTTATATTGCTGAAGGAAGACAATTTCTGACAGCATTATACCCAGCCAAATGTTATCAATTAAAAGTGATGCTAAAGGTATTTCTGGCCATAGAGGTGTGAAAAGTTACCTCCTGCAAATCTTTTAGGAAGCTGTTGCTGAGTGTGTTCTAGTAAAATAAGGAAATAAACCAAGAAAGGGGAAGGTGTGGAATTGGGAAATACGAATTTCAAATCAAAGGAGAGGTGAAGGAATTGGCAATGATGGTGAAGGGGATTTTTAAGGAAGCAGCTATGCAATACGTCTAGTTTGTGTACGTAGTCCAAATTTTTTCTTAAGATTTTATTTATTTATTTGAGAGTGAGAGAGAGCCTAAGAGGGGAGAAGGTCAGAGGGAGAAGCAGACTCCCCATGGAGCAGGGAGCCAGATGTGGGACTCAATCCTGGGACTCCAGGATCATGACCTGAGCTGAAGGCAGTGGCTTAACCAACTGAGCCACCCAGGTGCCCCTGGAAGAGATTTCATTAAGAAAATTAAATGGATAGAATTCTGAATATGTTTGAATTAGCTGAGAGAGATTTTTTAAGAACTGTACACAGTAGAGTGGAATTAGAAAAAAATATGTTGAAAACTAAGCAAAGGTAAAAAATTAAGTCCAGGAGTAAAAAAAAAAAGAAGTATGCCTGAAATTTGGTACATATTGCACAGCATGGTTGTGAATAGCTTTTGCAAAGTCTTAGATGGTCATTTGAATTAAGCCAAAATTTTAAAGGCCTGGTTCTGAGCTAACAGTATTCCTGGGACACCTGAAAGAAACAGTATGAAGCCACTTTGGAGGGACTTTTCCACATTCTACCACAAAAAAAAAGAAAACAAGCAAACACCAAAACCAACCAGCTAAACAAACCTACAAATCCAAACACAAAACACCAAACAAAACAAAAAGTCCTTCTGAAGGTGAGCTTATAAAGAATTACAAAATACATGTGACTTTTTCTTACTGGCAAATGATGAGGTATATTATAAATATTAACTCAGTCATGCCTATGATTTTTTTTCCTTCACAGTCTATAACGTCTGATATTTAAGTCATGTAGCTTTATTGTAATACTAATGTTTCTTTTCTAATTTAGAAAAATTTCATTTTTAGTATGTAATTCTACATAATATACAGTGGCAGCATTTTAAATTTATTTTTAATGAGATAAATTCTATTTCTCAGCGTGATATTTTAATTTTTTTAAACAGAGTAAAAAGAAATTCGAAAGAGAATGTAGAGAGGCAGAAAAGGCACAACAGAGTTATGAAAGATTGGATAATGATACTAATGCAACCAAGGCAGATGTTGAAAAGGTAAGAAATAATCCAAATTGACTTTGATATCAAAGTATCATTATTTATGTATGGAGGGTAGTTACAATATTTGTGTTGGTAGTTTCCCCAAGAGAAACAATATACAAATATTTGTATACATCAAATCATAAGTTAATCTGAGAAAGTAGTTAATATATGTTACTTTATTTTATTGTAATGTCTTAACTGCATTTAGAATACATAGGAAAGACAGAGTTGCTATTGAGAATGAATTTGTATCCTATTCCAAAACAGAATAGAAAGTCTAAGGTAAGTTGATGGGGTGTGCAAATGGGAGTCGGGTAGTGTCCTTCCCCATCTTGACACAAAGCAAAACAAGATCCAAGTGGCAGGCGTTTGTGATGTTAGCTGTTTATGTGTTTGTTTCATTCATTCATTCATTCCTTCATTCATTTGGGAAACTGACCTTTTTGTCACTAACCGATTTGGCTCAGATGTTCTGTAATATAACTCTTTGTACGATCAGCCCTGTAACTACTGCTGCTTAGTTAGGCTTTCCTTCTCCCCTGCTGTATGTTCCTTATCTTAGAACATTTGACATAGTGATAGAGCCGAAATGTCGGGATTTTGAAATACAGGTGAACCTTACTCCACATTTTTGTATATACAAAGACCCACCATTTGTGTATTTTCAATTTAGGATTTTATAATTCTCTATAGGATTTGAGTAGGAAAAAAGTAAGAAGGAAGGGGGGAGTAATTTATTTCCTGCATTCCTTTTTTCTTTACTACTTAAAAGGTATAAAATTATGTAAAATCCAGATTTTACAATTACCTTAAAGGCCTTCTAGTATAACTGGTGATGCTTTTATTTTTTTGACCTGATTTTTAATGACTTTAAACCTCTAACGATGTTAAATTCTGTCTTGTTGGAAATACACAGCCTTAAGGCAGTTCTCTCCCCCCCCCCACACACACACACTCTAGCATTTCCTTATATTAATCCCACTCATTCTTCTGTTGAGTTTTAATTTCTTTGAGGTACTAAAAGGGTATTAAATCTATATTTTCCTCATAATAGCTTTTTAGATATTTGTAGCAGATTCTCTACCTTTAGCTAAACCATTGTGTTTCTTTATGTAGGAAATAGCTTCAAGTTACCTTTCATTGTAACTATTTTCCTTTGGATACCTGTTAATTTGTTAATAAAATAACATTAATAAATTATGTTACTTTCAGTTAGATGTAATAATACAGGTATGGTCTTATTAATCCTGAGTTTGATTGCCTTCCTTGTTTTGAACACCAAATTTGTGTTAATTATGGCCTAAATGTATATTGACTTTTTGGGCAACCACTTGTTTGGATGGACTCCCATTGAGTTTATGGTTAACCCAGTGTTTTTTTTTCACATACGGTGTGGTATGAGAATGTGTATCTCAGAGCTTGTACTCTTGGTATTTTAAATACATATATATGTCTGTATCGTTTATTAGATTTTGGATCCTAATTTTGATCATCCATATAATCATTTCCTTCCCAGCATCATGTCCTGCGTATGTCGTTATTATTTGATAAAAATGTGGACCTGACAATAGTTGGAAACAGCATTGTTTTATACATGGGATTCATCCTTGCTGGTTGATAGTGGTTCCTTAAGAACTCCTTTGACTAAACATTGATTGAATGCATAGTTTATGTAGTAGACAAGTTAAGGAACTCTTTAACTGGACTCTCATTTAACTTATTTTTTCATTTGGTCTGTAAAGATACCTTTAGAGACTAATTAGATATTTTGAAATCCAGATATAACATGTTTAATAGTTTGACCTAACTTAAGAATTTTCATGTTCAGAGTTTCCTTTTTTATGCTTATTTGTTTGCAGTTCCCTTACTTACTAGAATATTTAGAAAAGTTTGAGAATTTGCTTTAGGAACTATGGAGCAGAGGAGTTCTATTGTAAGTGACCAGGGAGGAAAGGATTCATAGTTTCAATTGAGCAACTACTGATAAAAGTTAAAGGAAAAAAAAGGGGGAAGAGGGTGCAAACCAGTTACTGATTTTCCTAAAGCAGTTGCACAATGTGAGTATACCATGACACTCCTGAACTGTTCACTTAGAAATGACTAAGATGGTCAATTTTATGTTATGTGTATTGTGTATTTTACCACAATTAAAAGTGTAAAGAATGTGTAATGCAATATTAAAAAATAAAAGAAGGCAATTACTTTCTAGTCCCATACTCCTACATACCTTGCTGAAATCTTTGCCCCAGTTTTTGGGAATCACAGCCAGTAACTTTGAAACAGAAGCGATTTCTCCTGATGGAGCCATTGTGGTAGGAAATAATTTGGAATACTGTGTTTCATCATAGTTTGTGGGAGCCAGGAGAAAGGGGGGAAAATAAATGAATGTGTACTTAAGGTTTCACGTTGGAACTTCAAATGTATTTTTTTGTAGAAATACTTTGGGCTGTGGTGTTTAGTTTCCATAGTACTTAAGTATCGTAATCTCCAAGTACACTGGATTACATGCATTTTTGTGGGCTTATTTGGTGTCCTAGCTATCATGTGTTTCCATAGGTCAGTTTGTTCCTGAGTTCAGAATAACTTGTGGACCTACTGTTAGAAGGTTAGAGACTACATTTGCAGAAAATGGGATTAAAATAATGAGTTTATTCACAATGTGCTTTACCATTTCCAGAACACTGTAGTATAACATGATTTATTCCTTGAAACACTGAAAAATTGAGTTAAATTCTTATTTTGTTTTTTTCTTATTACTTTAGAACAATTGAGAAATTTATTTGGATTCCCTTTCATTAAATCTAGAATTAATGATCTTAAGTTTGTATTCTAACATTCTTATCAGTGTAGATGATGCTAACCTGACTCATTAAAAAAAAAAAAAGAATACTTCTATAAGAGCTTGAGATGAACAGAATATTTATATTCTAAATAAACATTCCTTAAAGTATATAAACCTCTAGTTTTATATAGAGATGGAAATCATTGTTGAGTATTACCCTATCCACAGTTAACATTTTTATCATTTGATTTCACTGTGGTTCTAGTTGGATATAAGTGGATTATGTTTGAAGGACTGTTTCTCTACTAACTGTTTGAAATATTTCTGTACTGTTTTTCCCTTCTGATTAAGAGCATCCTGTTTCAAGTCAAGCCGTAATGTTGTCATTTATTTAACGTAAAACAATCTGGATTTGGTGAGGAGAAACTTTATTTGAACAGATTATTACAAGGAGGAGGATACTTTTGTAGTAAGAGAAAGGGAATGTTGCAAAGGACAGTGCTCTGGCTGGAAGATCTATAAGCATCTCCTTGAATTTTAAATGATATTAATATTTTGAAAAAGTCTAGTTTTAGTGGAACTTTTAGAAAACCAAATTAGGTACTATTTTCTAATTATTTTTGTTGGTAATGGTTTGGACCAATTTGTCTCTAGGCCAAACAGCAGTTGAATCTGCGTACACATATGGCTGATGAAAATAAAAATGAATATGCGGCACAGTTACAGAACTTTAATGGAGAACAACACAAACATTTCTACATAGTGATTCCTCAAATTTACAAGGTAAATTTTAGATATATGAAATTAATGGAGTTTTAGAGTTGGAAGAGCTCTTCTTTAAATGTAAAACTAAAATTTCAGCAATCAACCAGAATATTTCTGTATTTATTAGTCATCAAGATTAGTGATAAGAACTTCCTTTATGGTTATAGACTTGAAAAGTAAATTTTTCCTTACTTTGAAATTACAGATTTTCCTATAGATTTATTATTAATGTAATAAATAGTCTACTAAAACAGTGACATTTTCTAGGTAAAGTTCAATACCGTGTCACTGAGCAGTAGGACATAGGGGAGAATTCACTGAAATTGTACATTGTAATCTGCTTAACAAGAATTGGGATGCATCTTTTTGACACTGTACCGGAATCATTGACATTACTTTATGTGGCAGAAATAAATCTTATGAAATGTATTTGCTATCCTAGTTTTTGCCTGCTTGTCTTCCTAGCTGCCAGATTATAAATGTAATTCAGGCCATAAGTTTGCTTATAAATTCCACCCATTATCACTTGGTGATAAATAGTTGCCAAACAAGACCCAGAATTTCCATGAAAGTTAAATTATATCACTTTATTACAGAAAGAAGAGAATTTAGAGAAAAGGGATTAAGTGAAATGGTGTTGAAAGTAGTGTATGGGAAAAACAGAGCTTATGTGGAAAGAGTTATGAGCCCAGATATATTTTCTTTTTCTTTCTAAGCAAGTTACTAGTGCAAAGAGAGCATAGTTAGAGGTAATGGCCTAGAGTGCGTATCATATTCCAGTCATTTAATCCAGAGTATCTAGCCTGCCAGTCCTCATTTTGGGTGCTTTCTTGGACTCCAGCTAACCTTCGTGTTCTGGGGAACTGTTAACTTGGAGATCAACCACTTTCTGTGTTTTGGGTCTGATCCTTTTGTTTGGACCAGGCTATGGAGCAGTCTTGCCATTTCGTAATGCTGGAAACAGTTCATTTTGTGAAAATGGGTGTCAAGCCCACAGGCCTCGGGAAGTAATTAGGAAAAACTGGTATGAAGGCTGTGAGTTTGGGGATTGGAGTAGTGTAGTTGCTTCCTAGGAGAAAGAAAGGCTTTACAGTATTGGCAGATATTTTAAATGTCAAAAATGTTACATGGAGCACTTTGTGCGGGGCATAAACAATGAATCTTGGAACACTGAAAAAATAAATTATTATTAAAAAAATAAATGTTAGAAATGCCGTTAGCTTATTGCCTTCGCTTGTCACAGCGTAATTCTCAGTGGCATGTGTCAGTGAATTTTGAACTGTGGGGATTCCATTGTATGTACCATTTTCACCATATGGCTTCCTGTTTTTCATCTTGTGTTCCTAATCCTTTGACAGTCACTGAACTGTAGACTGACTGGTAGGGAGTACTTGTTAGTATTCAGTCAACTGTGGATCCTTAGTCTAGCCAGATCTTACTGAAGTAGTCTGAACTAATATAAGGGCTTAGAGGTCTCAGATTTATATATGTTATAGGCCAGTTGCTTAAAATGGGGGTGGGGAGGGCGGGAAGGCATGAGAATTCTCTTTTCAAGTATAACTTTTTCCTGGATGTATAGATAATTGCTCTGACGAAGAATGAAGGGTGGAGGTGGTAAGAGGTAGGGAGCTGGTAGCCTGTTGGGGGATGCCTTTAAAATACTTGAAAACTAGTGTCACCTGGCTTTAAGATGTGCTAAAAGGCTGAATTTTTTTTTCTTTTGTTATAGAACAACTCTCAACTTTTAAGTATTTTGAGTTTGTAACACTGAAAAGGTATTAACAATGTAACTATTATGGTAGAATTCTTATGGAGTTGGGATTTACTTCAGCATAAATAGGAAATTCAGTATTCCCTTTTTTAAAAATTTTTCTGATTATTAGCAACTGCAGGAAATGGATGAACGAAGAACTGTTAAACTCAGTGAGTGTTACAGAGGATTTGCAGACTCAGAACGCAAAGTTATTCCCATCATTTCAAAATGTTTGGAAGGAATGATTCTCGCCGCAAAATCAGTTGATGAAAGAAGAGTAAGTGCTATATAATTATATTTGAATATGTGTATTTGGTTTAGGTATGCAGCTGGAATTGGTGAAATGAACTGGGAAAGGGTCGAAGTAATTGATGAGTAGCTGATTCTAAATTATATTCTGTTGAAGTCTGGCAGTAGATTGGACTCCTTTGGGTTTTAAAGACCATTCTAAACACTAAAATTCTGGTTATTCGGAAAGAAGAGAGTTCTAATCCTTCTCCCCTCGCTAAATTTTCAGTTCTACTCCAAGAATATAACGTAAGCTGTGAACTGTAGGTTACAAATCGTATTATATTCTTACTCTAGTGAAAGTTAAGAGAAAGCAATATATCTAGAATTGCTGTAGGAATTGCTTTTAATATAAGAGCTGGCACTTGAATCGTGCGTAGTGTTTGAAATAATGGCCCAGGGGAAAAAGGATGGAGGGCATTAAGGAGTAGAATGAATAGCATAGCCCTGCTCCCAAGGAATTATATCCAGTCACATTTTGTCTTGATTAAAGTCTAGTAAGACTCTTGTACCTATTCATTTCTCAGTAAACGTTGATTGAGTGACCAGAAAAGATGGTTGGCAGAAACTGAGGTTATGAGGAAAAAGCAAGAGAAGAGAACCAGTGTTTGGGGAGTACCAAATATGTACCACATATTTTAGTCTTCTTAGCGATTCATATTACATTAATTAGCATCCTTCCTGTAACACATAGAATTCTAACTTAAATTTTAAAAATTAAAGGGTTTTTGGGGTACCTGGGTGGCTCAGTTGGTTAAGTGTCAGACTCTTGGTTTCATCTCCAGGTTCAGGTCATGAGATTGGGGTCCTGGGATCAAGCTCCATAGCGCCCCGCCCTTGCCCCATGCTCAGTAGGGAGTCTGCTTGAAAACTCTTCCTCTGCCCTTCCCCCTACTCCCCAAAATAAATTAATAAATCTTAAAAAAAAAATAAAAGGATCTTTGGGTTCTTTAATTGGGGATTCAGAGATCACATCTACATTTCAGTATGCCTGGATGCAAGATGACAAATATAGTTAAGTCCCTTCTCCTTTCTCATATTGGTAGAGGTAACATAATGACAGAACTGAGGTGTGATTTACGGATAACATTTGACTAAATGACAGATAAAATGCACAATTAACAGAAACAGGCCATAAAAGAGAAGTGGTTAGATGTCAGGTCAGGAGGAGTTTGTAGAGATAAAGTATTCTGTTTGGAAGTAATGAGCGTAAGGTGTCGGTAGAATGATGGGATACTGGTAGGTATGTCCAAAGACAACATATAGTAGTTTATGTGAGTTTTAAAATCTTAGGGAAATCATACTGAACTTTATATTTTTAAAGTTGCTTTTTGTATTTAATATTGTTCATGAGATCTTTCTCTGATGCTCAGTTAACATTCCTGAGTATGTCTTTAAGATATTTTGTTTATCCTTTTGGGTGAATGAAAGCCTTTCTACTTGTCTTTTACTCTTTTACAATTAGATGCCCTTTTCCTTTGAAACTTCTTAGAATTTCTACTTGAGAAAAACCTCTTCTTGTATTCCTTTTGTCAAATCTGTCTTATCAGCTAACTTGTCCTTGGATGAATTTCAGTGGGTTAATGCTATGAAATAAAAACACTCATGAATATTACAAATTAATTAAGTATTAATTTGATTGTAAATTGGTATTTTTATTGGAATTTAAATATTTGAGGTTTATTACTAATTCACAGGAACAAATTATTCACTTTATTTTTTTTTTAAGATTTTATTTATTTATTTGACAGAGAGACACAGCTAGAGAGGGAACACAAGCAGAGGGACTGAGAGAGGGAGAAGCAGGCTTCCCGCTGAGCAGGAAGCCCAATGCGGGGCTCGGTCCCAGGTCTCCAGGGTCATGACCTGAGCCGAAGGGAGTAGCTTAACCAACTGAGCCACCCATACGCCCCACAAAGTATTCACTTTAAACCTTTAATGATAACTATAAAATTATTTCCTTTAAATCTTTGTTGTTTTCTTGAGGAAAGTTTGAAAGATAATGGTCTTAAAAATAAATGGTTTTAAAACATGTTTCATGTATGTAGGACTCTCAAATGGTAGTAGACTCCTTCAAGTCTGGATTTGAACCTCCAGGAGACTTTCCATTTGAAGATTACAGTCAGCACATTTATAGAACCATTTCTGATGGGACTATCAGTGCATCCAAACAGGAAAGTGGGAAGATGGATGCCAAAACCACAGTAGGAAAGGCCAAGGGCAAGTTGTGGCTCTTTGGAAAGAAGCCAAAGGTAAAAGTCATCAAATTCTTCTATGCTAATAATTTTATTTTAGTGTGTCATTTAAATCAATGTAGGTGTTGATTGGATAATGACTTACTATTAATAGAGAATAAGCGTTTTTATTTGAATGATTCAGTTAACTTTTCATTTATTAGAAACAGTTCTGTATCTTAATAGTAAAAATTATTTCTGGATTTAACATTTGAATACCGCTTGATAAGTAAAAAAATTAAATAGTTGTTAATATCTCATGAGTTACATACTTTTGTAGTTTCACTTGTTTATAGTTTCAGTCAATTTCTAAGGAACCTTTATGATTTAATCGTAAGACCACTAAAATTGGTTTCTCTATTAGAATGAATTGTTGACCATAGCAATAATTCATGTCATATTAGGTCTTATAGATTATAGTAATAACGTTATTTTCATCATCCATGTGAATATTTAATGGGAAGGGCCCAATGTTTGTGGTTATTTGAAGTTTAAAAGTCTCTAGTTTACTAAGACTCTTGGAATCCATTTTTTGGTGTGTTGTATATACTAGATGAATCTAGCTCAGTAAATGAGCAAATGGCATAGATGAGTGCTTGATCTTACCAGTTTAGTGTTTATAATAGTGTCTGTCTAGTTCGAGAATAGATAGTACATTTAATCTGGTATGCTCTATAAAAGTACGCATGATTGTAGTTCATTTTTCTGTTCTTGACATAAGAATGTATATAAATTTAACTTAAATTCTCAAATTACAATATACCTATAAATATCTTTAGAAGTGCACTTAGAATTAGCTCTAGCATTATTTGCTTTTAATAAAATTTTCCAGGCAAAAAGTTGAGAGGCGAGACTTTTTAAAAAATCAAATCAAAGTAGATAGAGCTTAGAAAAACAAGGACTACTGAATTTTTTTTTAAATGAGGTGTAATAAGGATGAAATAGAAACAGTCTGAGAGCAAAACCACAAACGTAATGAAATTTGCCTGTTTGTGATAATAGTCGCAATTTTAATAGACATTACCTATTTAGATAACTTTACCTGTAGCTCCCACCTTTATGTCTGACAAGTACAGGTTAAGTATAACCAGTTAAGTAGTGCTATAATTCTAGAAACCAGAAGAGACTTTTTTTATGTAGGCTATAGTGCTTTCTAACATTATAATTTGTGTACTCTATATTTTTAATGTCAACTTGTAAAAAGTGATCAAATGAAATGGTACATTTTTAAAGTAAATTTGACTTTTTAAAATGACAGTTTTGGCAAACTATGTTAATTCTCTTATTTTTATAGAAAACTTTGAGATTTATTTTGTGAAAAGTATGTTGCCAAAAATAGAAGTTTCATTTAGGAAAAAACTATGCACATTTGGCTTATTGATTCCTTTCTTTATTTCCATATTAGCCACAGTCCCCACCCTTAACCCCTACTAGTTTATTCACATCCAGTACTCCTAATGGGTCCCAGTTTCTCACATTCTCCATTGAGCCCGTGCATTATTGTATGAATGAAATAAAAACAGGGAAGCCCAGAATTCCTTCTTTCAGAAGCCTCAAAAGAGGGGTAAGTTTAATAATGGGTTAAAATGCATGATGGCCTATTGTGTGTGTAGTGTGGCTTTTAATACTCTCCACCCTCATTATAAGGCTCTCTCCTTTAAATAATGTAGTTTAAAAACACCACAGAATTAAGTATAGCTACCCTCAAGTTAAAAACAACTCCTCTTTATAACATTTGAAATGCTCAACCATAAAAGAATGGTATTATAAAGAGGGTGCTGGGTACAATCATATTAGCTATTTTTTTGTTTATGTGAAATCATATGTCCACCATTGTCTTGTAATGTATTTACATTTTTAAGACTTTCAGTAATTTGTCAACTGGAGTTACTTATGTAATAATTTGTCACTAATAATGACTTCTGCAATTTAGGAAGTATTTTGTTGACAATAAAAAAATCAAGTTAAATTTCAATTGCCCTACTTTTAGAAATATAAAAGGAGTTTCCAGTAGTTAAATAATTAAAGATAGGTATATTAAATATCAGGATCATAGATCAAAGTAAGATAATGCATTAGTATTTTATAAATTAAAAAGCCTATAAACTACTAGATATTGAGTAATATTTACATGGAATTTGTGTTCTTGACTAAAGCAAAAGCACTTTTTGTCAGAATTTTTCCTTTAAAAAAAAAAAATTGGCCCGCTTCTGATGTTACTTAAAACTGTTCTCTGCAAATGAAAAATTTTTAGTAGTAAAAACAGTATTAAGCTATTTTTTAGCAACACCTGTTATACTACTGGTAAATATTACTGTTATTCCATTATGTTAATGAAGGTAATTTCTCCTTTATATTTGATTTTCAGGTTGTGCTTGTAATATTCATAGTTCATAATTTAAATATACTTATGAAATTTGAGCATTTGTTTGGACATATGAAAAACATGGGTTTGAAAGCCCATAGGTGGGAACTCTTGAGTGTATCAGTGCCATAAGAAATCTAAACGTTAATGGTGATACACTATAGTTGGGCTCTTTTTCTTGCTGCACACTCTCCCTCACTGTCCCTTCTCCTCCCTTTCTCTCTGTCTTTATTTTTTGTGTCTTCTCTTTCTCTGTCTAGCCTTTCTGGTTTTAATATGTTTTGTAGCCTTTTCTTCAAATTGCTTTAGTTGAGTTTGTCTTTTGGCCATATATAGAACAAGATATATTTGTTTAGGGCAAAATTACATTTTTCTTTGCATTTCCTTTAAAACAAGATGACAAACTGAAGTGATTGTCCGTAATGCAGCAGACATGTTCTAGTGTATAGTATCCCTTTTTGGACTTCCTTTTTTCCTATAATGTCATGAACATTTTTACATCTGTGAATGTTGATATAGGTAATTAGTGATGTTCTGAAAAGTCACTAGGAATGAGTCTATGTTATACTTACAGGCACTACAGGTACCTGTATTCATTTTTAAAAACCCTTAACACTTGTTTGAAGGACTTTTAAGAAATCATATTTGTGATTTCTGTTGAATGAGTTATGAGCGTAGAATTCCCACTTTATTCTCCATGATGATTTAGGCTTAATTAAATATTATGTGTCACATAAATCATGAAAAATTACTATGTATAGCTATAGTTTTATAATTGTGTATGTATCTTACACACTGAATCTACCAGACCCAGTTACAGCCAGACCCAGTTACAGTAATCTACACTGTATAGTTATAGAGATAGGAAATAAATGTAGTTCTGTGAAAAAAATTTAGGAAGTTAAAACTGTGAGCCCTAGAGAGAGAAGTTTAAATATGTGACATCTTCATTCTGAACTGAATAAATGTGTAGGTGGAATTTATAAACTGTAGAACTTAAAAGTATCTGCTTAGCTGTTATTTGTTTTATTTATACTTACTGCTTTAATTTTAAATATTAGTACATTGTTCTGGGGCAGGGGCAGTTCCAGAAGGCCAAAATCTTCCTCCTTTTGTTGTTATCATAGCGGAGGAAAAAAGCAATATGCAAGGTAGAAGATATGACAGATAAATTGACTGACTCTAGAGGATTAGAGGATAGAGCAGAAAAGAAAGTTTATTGAGAAATTTTTCATCTTGATTAGTATTTGGTAGTTTATCATATTGTTTCAAAATTAACCTGTAGAGATATTTTTCTGCCACTGAAGAATTTTCTCAACGTAGAAAAATCCAAAAAGAAGAAAAGCTTTAAGAAGCCAGTTTTTGTTTTTGTTTTTTAAACATGGATTTACATGTCCTAAAGCTGATTTGTACCTTTCAAATAAGAAGCTCCTATTTTGAACTATGTTTGCTACATTGTTTTTCCTAAATGCTTACTTTTGGCTTTTTTTAAAAAATAATTTATTTTTTCAGTGTTCCAAGATTTATTATTTATGCACCACACCCAGTGCTCCATGCATTACGTGCCCTTCTTAACACCCACCACCAGGCTCATGCATTCTCTCACCCTCCACTCTTCCAAAACGCTCAGATTGTTTCTCAGAATCCACAGTCTCTATTGCTTCGTCTCCCTCTCTGATTTACCCCAATTCACATTTCCTTTCCTTCTCTTAATGTCCTCCATGTTACTCCTTATGCTCCACTAGTAAGTGAAACCATATGATAATTGACTTTCTCTACTTGGTTTATTTCACTCAGCATAATCTCTTCCAGTGCCATGCATGTTGTTATAAAAGTTGGGTTTCATCCTTTCTGATGGAGGTATAATATTCCGTTTTATATATGGACCACATCTTCTTTATCCATTCATCTGTTGAAGGGCACCTTGGCTCTTTCCACAGTTTGGTAATTGTGGCCATTGCTGCTGGGAATATTGGGGCGCATATGGCCCTTCTTTTCACTACCTCTGTATGTTTGGGGTAAATAGCCAGTAGTGCAATTGCAGGGCTATAGGGTAGCTCTATTTTTAATTTTTTAAGGAATATCCACAGTTTTCCAAAGTGGCTATACCAACTTGCATTTTCACCAACAGTGTAAGAGGGTTCTCCTTTCTCTACCTCCTCTCCAGCACTTGTTTCCTGTCTTACTAATTTTGGCCATTCTAACTGGTGCAAGGTGGTACCTCAGTGTGGTTTTGATTTAAGTTTCCCTGATGGCTAATGATGACGAACATTTTTTCATGTGTCTATTAGGCATTTGTATGTCTTCCGTGGAGAAGTGTCTGCTCATGTCTTCTGCCCATTTTTTCGACATGATCATCCTTTTTTTGGGTGTTGAGTCTGAGGAATTCTTTATAGATCTTGGATATCAGCCCTTTGTCTGTAGTGTCACTTGTGAATATCTTCTACCATCCTCTGGGTTGCCTCTTTGTTTTGTTGATTGTTTCCTTTGCTATGCAGAAGCTTTTTATTTTGATGAAGTCCCAAAAGTTCATTTTTGCTTTTATTTTCTTTGCTTTTGGAGACATGTCTTCAAAGAAGTTGCTATGGCCAATGTCTAAGAGGTTACTGCCCTGTGTTCTTCTCTAGGATTTTGATAGATTCCTGCCTCACGTTGAGGTCTTTCATCAGTTTCAAGTTTATCTTTGGGTATGGTGCAAGAGAATGGTCCGGTTTCATTCTTCTATATGTAACTGTCCAATTTTCCTAGCACCATTTATTGAAGAGGCTGTCTTTTTTCCACTGGATATTTTTTCCTGCTTTGTCAAAGATTATTTAACCATAGAGTTGAGGGTTCGTATCTGGACTCTACTGTGTTCCATTGGTCTGTGTGTCTATTTTTGTGCCTGTACCATGCTATCTTGGTGATCACAGCTTTATAATAAAGCTTGAAATCAGATAATGTGATGTCTCCAGCTTTTGTTTTTCTTTTTCAACATTTCCTTAATAATTGAGAGTCTTTTCTGGTTCCATACAAATTTTAGGATTGTTTGTTCCAGCACTTTGAAGAATGCGGGTGGAATTTTGATCGGGATGACATTGAAAGTATAGATTGCTCTGGGCAGTATAGACTTTTTAATGTTTATTCTTCGGATCCATGAGCATGGAATGCTTTTCCATCTTTCTGTGTCTTTGATTTCTTTCATGAGTGTTCTGTAGTTCCTCAAGTACAGATCCTTTACCTCTTTGGTTAGGTTTATTCCAAGGTATCTTACAGTTTTTGATGCTTTAGTAAATGGGATCAATTTTCTAATTTCCCTTTTTATATTTTCATTGTTATTGTATAAGAAAGCAATTGATTTCTGTGCATTGATTTTTGTATCCTGCCACATTACTGAATTGCTGTCTGAGTTCTAGTAGTATGGGAGTGGAGTCTTTTGGGTTTTCCGTATCAAGTATCATGTCATCTGTGAGGAGAGAGAGTTTGACTTCTTCTTTGCCAATTTGAATACTTTTTTATTTCTCTTTGTTGTCTGCTTCTGTTAGGACTTCTAGCACTATGTTGAACAACAGTGGCAGGAGTGGACATCCTTGTCTTATTCCTGGCCTTTTAGCTTTTCTAAAAAACTATCATTTCTTTTTCTTTCTTTCTTTCTTTCTTTCTTTCTTTCTTTCTTTCTTTCTTTCTTTCTTCTTTGTTTTTTAAAGAAACTTAGTATGTATAGTTCCTAATATTTTTAAGGATTTGAGAAATGTTATATTGAACTGATGTTTTTGACCAGTAGACCTTTTCTGAGGGCTGGCGGTGTCTAATTTCCTTCTGTGAAATCAAGATCTAACCATTAATGGGTATTTGGTGCACACCTAAAATTAACTACTTCATATAGAAACAAATAATTTTTACTCTATAAGTATTTCATTTGAGATTGCTGCGTAATCCTTTTTTGGAGGGGAAGATTTATCTAGCAATAATAAGTCCATGTTTTCTGTCTACATTATTCATGGTCTGAAAAACCTAGAATCATATTTGTAAGGTTTTATTTATTCAGAATGCAGTTATCAGGATTTTCCTATCTTTAAATGAAATACATGTAATAATTGTAATTGCCTGATTTCCTTTTTAGTTCCTTTGTCTATTTATTAAGGTGTGGAGTTATATGAAACTTTCTAATTATAAGTACATGATAATTGCTTATGAGACTAAGAAGGTATTTTGCATTGAACACAATTACTTAAAAATACTTTTGATGTAGTTCTAATATTTTTATAAAGAACTTGAGTTTTTTGTATCCCCAAATCTAAGGTTATTGAACTATAAATTAATCTTCGAATTGATAGGAAACTAGATTAACTAAAAACTGAAACATTTAGGGGTGCCTGGGTGGCTCAGTTGATAGAGCGACTGCTTTCAGCTCAGTTCATGATCCTGGAGACCCAGGATCGAGTCCCACACATCGGGCTTCCTGCACAGCGGGAGGCCTGCTTCTCCCTCTCTCAGTCCCTCTGCTTGTGTTCCCCCTCTCTCTGTGTTTCTCTCTGTCAAATAAATAAATAAAATCTTTAAAAAAAAAACTGAAACATTTGATAATTCATTTATAATTAATGTTTTCTTTAAAACAATATAGAAACTGGAAAAATAACTTATTTTGCTTAGAAATTTAGCTGGAAAAAATTACAAAAGATACATTCAGCTACTTAATGTATTTTGTTAACTTGTGCTCTGTATAATTTTGTATTGATAAAATTAAAGATTATCAATATCTTTTTAAAATTTAGTCCTTTTAGGGGTGCTTGGGTGGCTCAGTTGGTTAAGCAACTGCCTTTGGCTCGGGTCATGATCCCGGAGACCTGGGATCGAGTCCCACCTCGGGCTCTCTGCTTGGCAGGAAGCCTGCTTCTCTCTCTTTCTCACTCCCCCTGCTTGTGTTCCCTGACTAGCTATGTTTCTCTCTGTCAAATAAATAAAAAAAATCTTAAAAAAAAATGTTTAAAATTTAGTCCTTCTAATCAGGAATTTTGTGATACCAAAGTTAAGTTGTGGTTTTGTTCCCTGAAACTACTGACAGTCTAAAGAATGTTAAGCTTAATTTGGAAAGATAATGGATAGTAAATGTCATCTTTCTTACCATCATACCCATTCTATATATAGCTAATTCATTGGAGATAAGGGGTAGATATTTTTGTCAGTTATTTATTAATGTTCCAATTTTTTAATGCGAAATTCTTCCTGACATCCCCCACCTTTTCTAAAATATGATGATTTAGATACTAGGGAAAAATAAATTTTAGTGGTTGCGAACCAAACACAATGAATGTGAAAATTAACTTTGTAAAGTTGTGTTGTATATTGTGGGTCACAAGGGGTACGTGTGTGTATGTGTGTGCGTGCATGCATGTGTGTGCATGCATAAGCATGCACATGTGTGCACACGTGTTTACTGGGGATGTTTGATAGATGTGATGCCAGTTGTGGAGCCCTGTGCATATATATATGCCAGTTGTGGAGCCTGTGTGTATATATATATATATATATATATATATATACACACACCCACACACACACTAGTGGTATATATACTATGAGAGCACTCTGGCTATGTCATATCATATTTTCAGAAATTCTATCCAGTTTTCTAAAAATTGCCATTATATTTTTAGTGTTGCTCATTGAGCATATGGATTTCAGAATAAAATTTGAAGAATAGAAACTTGATCTTCAAAGCAACATTCACTCCATATAGTTGTATCTGTTAGGAAGTATGTATGGGAAACTTGAATCTGGGTGACTCATTTATTATATTTTGATAATGTAATTTAAAAAAAAAAAAACTTAAAACTAAAGTAGAAATGTTACCTTTATCTACCCTTGACATATTTAAATTCAAAATAGTATTTTGAACTATAAAAATTTCTGTGATGGTTTTTTGTTTAATGCAATGGGAAGACCCTTTTTCTAAAATACTTAATATTAAGACTTTTTTTAAATGGCTAATATTAGATCTTTATAGTCAGCTCTTCAGATATTAGCATTTTGAGAATAAGAGCTATATAAGTGAATTGACGTGTGGAAAAAATACCTTTTAAAGAAGAAAATAAATGATTATTAATCAGATGATTTCTGTTTTGAGTTTTAGTTGTATTTAGAAAATATCTGCCCATTATCGTCAGTGGTTTTTTTTTTTTTTTTTTTTTGCAAGTAATTTACTTTCCCCAAAATGTGCTTAAAATTGTTTTTCTGGCATAATTGTTTGTATTGTGAAATGTTCATGATTTATTTTAATAATATAAAGAAAAGTATAAGTTATTGCATCTTCTCTTATGATTTCATGTGAATAATTTACCATTTCTTTCTGTTTTCCATTGAACTATTCAGTGGTCGGTGAAGATGGTAAGCCTTATGTGCTGATCTATATACTGTGCCAACATGAAATTATTTCAAAACTTTTTTTTTTTTAAGTCAAAATAAGTGGTAAGGTACAACCCCACATTTTCACCTTGTATGCGTCTTTTCTTTTTATAATTTATTCCATAGTCCAATATATGCCAGTACTTCTTGATGTCATGAAATTAAAAAATAATGTGATTAACTGTAATCAACCCATTAAGTTCTTAAATGTTATTGAGTGGAGTCCTTGTCATGTTACAGAGTGTAAAATTTATAGTTAATCATTATTTTAAAAGTTACATGGTAGAACAAAAGTTCGTATTTTTATAGAAGGAAAATTAAAAATGATTTTTCTTAACATCTTTTAAAAAGATTGTATAAGCTTTTATTTGTAGTTTATCATAAGTATCATTAGATTTTCAGAACAGTAAGAAAGAAAACTTCCTACTAATTTCATTGGAGAGTCAGTGCTTTCTTCTTCTGTACTACCAAATGGGAGTAAAAGCACACATAACCTAAATTGTGTGTGCATATGTGTGTGTGTGCAATGTATGTGTGTGAAGGTCCTTTATACATTTCAAACACATAATTGGAACTACATCGTGAAGACCTAACCCCCAAATCTTTGCTTGCATAATTTCTTATTTTTTGGAAAATAGACCATTCTTTTTCAGACCACTTTCTTTCAGATTTGCAGTCTGTCCTTTCAGAGATTAATTCCTTTGTAGGAAGAAAAGTTGTTAAATGCCTTAGAGGTCTTTATATCCATAGGAAGTAGAGTGTTTAGTTCTCATATTCTATAAAAGAACAGGTTATAATGTCGAAATGGGATATTAGAAATGCGGAGGTATCCACTGTTTAATAAATTTGAGAACAAGGTTTAATTAAGGATAAGTGGAAATCTAGAAGGTTTACTTATAGGTAATTATGAATTTATTGCAGTACTGTGCAAAAAACCACACTGAAATGTATTTCTTTACTTGATTAAATAGTTTTTTGGAATTTTAAGAAAATTTTTAAAAATATAAATTAAGAAGTTTTATCTTTGGCACATATATAATAGTTTTCAAAACCTGTACCTGAAATTAGAACAAATCCGACAACTTACATTAATAATTGACCACTATATTTAAAGCACCTTGTATAGGAAATTCTGCCCTTCATTTATTTAGGTCAGATTTAGTTGATTGACAGATTCTTATTTCTGCTATCTGGTAGGTTAAAAAACAAAAACCACTTAAACAAGATAGCCCTGTTTTTTTAAAGGGAAGCTTGTTAAATATCTATAATGTGTGGGCCACTTGGGGAAAATTCTGGCGATTCTGTTTAGTAATTAAATGTTACCTTTGATCATGGCTCCTTCCAAAAAGTGAGTTTTTTAAAAGTCAGGGAAACATTCTTATAGACGGTGAAAGAAAGCTACTTAGCATATGTTATACACATAAGTGGCCTAAAGAGCAAGGATGCATTTCATTTCAACAATACTTGAAAAATTGAACTGGCATATTCCTAAAATCACCAAAAGAAAAATGTCACCAGTTTTTGGAGTGTATAGAAATTTATGATGTAAATATGGGTTTATAGTAAATGGAATCAGTACTTGCTAATATTGGCTCTGTTGTGTAAGTTCTAATAAGAGTGACATGATTAACATTTAAGATGAGAAAGACATAATTTGAATCAGAAGTTTACATCTAAATACTAGTACTTTTTCTTAACTGATAGTTTCTTGAATTTTATTAAAACATAACTATTTCAAACATCAAGCATCTTTCCTAAAGAAGGATCCCATCTTATTTTGGATTATGGCTTTCTTTCAGGAATAACTGAGGGATGCTACTAGGTTGTACAAAAGCATAATTGAAAATAAACTCCTTATTAGAATAATTTCTTACACTTCGCACAGGGGATAGTTATACCTTTTGTTTTTTAATAATCAGGTATGTTTTGGTTCTAAAGAGTGGCTTAATAAATGTAATCATTGTAAGATTATGAAATAGCAAAATTCACCAGTTAGATTATCCTCATGAGGTAAGTTGCTTATTTCTATAAACTTTCATATTGTAGTCAGCATTTGCAATATTTGATTTGGCAATGTGTTGTTATCTATAAAACAATAATTTGTATAGGTGAGAAATGTTTTGTGTTTCCATTTTGTTGTTGTTGCCGTAAGAAGGTTCATTTGTATTTATTTTAATTGCCAGGAGCTGAAAATAATATAATGGCCACTACCAGTTTTCTTTATCCGGTTATATTTTTGTGTAGTCTGTTTCATGATTTTATAAACTGACTGGAATTCAAGCTCCTTCTTCAGTACAGTTTTAATTAACATGTTTGTCACAATTTCTTCTTAAAAAGGGTTGTTTGAGGGCTAATTTGAAATTAAACTTAAAATTGGTATGTATTTTTATTTTATAGTGGGTATATTTAAAAAGTAAAATTTCCTGAAGATGTCTTTTATAATGATTTAGATTTCCTTTTCAGGGCCCAGCACTAGAAGATTTCAGTCATCTGCCACCAGAACAGAGACGTAAAAAGCTGCAGCAGCGCATCGATGAACTTAACCGAGAACTACAAAAAGAATCAGACCAAAAGTATTTTCCATTAAATCTTTTCTACCATATTATTCCTTAAGGGGCTAACTTTGAATCATGCGTTTAAATGTGATGCATAAAAACTTTAAAAATCGTATCCGAATTGAAATAGCTTTTGAGGGAAAAATAGACTCCTAAACTTTGAAAAATTCTATGGTTGCCATGTCACAGATAAAATTGAAATGTTAGTTTCTTAGTTTGGAACTTACCTGTTGGATGTCTGTGGTCTGTGCTTTCCCTAGTATTGCAAAATAGTTGGAGGATTCATTATTAAAAATTGTTTCACCAATACTAACCATCGCTTACACTTTGATACATTTCATTTTACTTCAGTATATAAATTTTCTGTTGAAACCTAAAGCTATAATTATTTTGTTTGCAGCAAATGGGTTGGCAAATAGTACTTGATTACTTATAGCTTCAGATTCATGGATTTGTAGCTGTAATTTTTTTTCAATTTTATAAAAAGTTTCCTTAGTTCAGTTTTGTTTTCATGAACAGATAGTTATGATGAATAAAAAGTTATAAAGTGAATTGGTGCCTACTATCTGCTTTTATACTGAAGATAAAATTGGAGCTTAAACTGTAACATGAGTGATTAAAGGTTTTTGGGGGGTTTATTTTTGTTTTTGCAGCTCAGGCAGTTTTATTCCAGATATAGTGTTTTGTTTTTCTTGTTATTGAAGTATAGTAGACACACAGTGTCACTTCGGTTTCAGGTGTAGAAGTGATTGCAGTTTTGATCTTAAGAATTGTACATTGGATATGATAGAATGCCTAATCATAAATATTATAATGTAGTCGATTCTCATTTTTTGTTGTAGTTATTTTCTATAAAGTCACTGTGAACACTGAAGTATAGGTTTAAGCTTCATCTAGCCTCTGGTCACACTTTTATCAACTGATCAATTATAACCTTTTTTTTTTTTTTAAGATTTTATTTATTTGAGAAAGAGAGAATGAGTGGGGGGAGGGGCATTGGTAGGGGAGAGCGAAATCTCAAGCCGACTCCCAGCTGAGGATGGAGCCCAGCGCAGGGCTTGATCCCAGGACCCTGAGATCATGACCTGAGCTGAAATCAGGAGTTGGATGCTTAACCCACTGAGCCACCCAGGTGCCCAGTTATAATCTTGTTTTATGTGTGTTTATGTTTGAAGACATAATTTAATATATACTGTTCATTCATTAACTTTGAACTAAGGACCAATAACACTGTAACTGAGGCATGAATAAAGCCTATCTAACCACATGTATTCTCTCTATAAGGCATCTCACAGCCTTCTTGCACTTAAAAGCACTAGATAATACTTTACTACAGTTAGGGGCTTATATTAAAAAGAAAAATCAACACAGAGTACACAGTTTAAAAAACATGGCACTAGACGGACCACAAAAAGAATACTTACTTGTTCAGGGTATCTAGAACTTAGGAAAAAAAGACGACTGGAGATATTTGAGTATCCTCTGAAGATAGTAAGAATCAGTTATATCTCAATAAAACTAGAGAAAAAACAGACCTTTTTCAAAAACGAGTGTCGGATGAGATGAGAAGAAAGAAACCTTTGTCATTTTATGTAACACACATTTAAAGTTTGAACAGAAGTGGAGAAGGAGCCAGGGAGGGAGATGAGACAGTAGAGGTGAGACGGGAAAAGAAAATGGAACCTCCAGGAAATTAAGGTGGAAAAGATTATTAGAATGTTAGTCAATAATGTCAGATGTTAGAGGGAGTCACAGAGTGCTGATTGAGGTCTAGCTGGCAGTGATGAGAATCAGAGAAAAAGAGATGAATGAACCAAGAGAGGGGCAAGTGAAAGTTGGCATTCCTGTTTCTAGCATGATTGAGTGAGAGGACAAAGATGCTGTGATTTAAGATGAGGCACAGTGGGGAATGTATGACTGCATGGGGATATAATGAATTTGATTTGGGACATGAATTTATGAATATTGAGGAATATTCTTCCAGGCCTTAATTTAACCTATATATGTACAGAGGCATATATAATATATATACACACATATACATACACCATATGCATACATACAGTATGTATTTATACTATATGTATAAATCTTATGAGAAACAAGAAATTAGAGATCTATTTATTCCAAATATTTTAAAAGACTGTCTCCATAAATTACTAACTCTGTATACATTATCATAATGCAGATTATCATTAGCTGGTAATGTTCGACTAAATTTAAAGAGATAGGACTCTTTTTAAGATTAAGATTAGGCCACATGAGAGTTCCCAGAATCAAATGAGACTCTTTTATCTGGGAACATATGAAGTGAATATGTAATTCTGTAACTTCCTTCGCATTTCCAGAGAAGCACTCAACAAAATGAAAGATGTGTATGAGAAAAATCCACAAATGGGGGATCCAGGGAGTTTGCAGCCTAAATTAGCAGAGACCATGAATAACATTGACCGCCTGCGAATGGAAATCCATAAGAATGAGGTAGGTTTGTTTTGCAGTTGTCTAAGGTAAAGTCATTTTTATAAACTTCATTATAATTGGTTTTTACTACAATTTCATCTTCAAATTTTTATGTAATTTTTTGGGTTTATGATCTAAAAGGAAGTCATTATGGTATATAATCTTTAGAATTAGTTCCTCATTCATGTTTCTTACCAGCGTAAAGTTGGTCATTGATCAAACTAGAATAAAGATTTCTCTAAGAATTACATAATTATAGAAACCTTAAAGCACATTTCAAACGTATACTATCTCAGGAACTTTTAAAAATATTTATTGAGATCAGTTTTACTTATTTTTTTTCCTAAGGCTTGGCTCTCTGAAGTTGAAGGCAAAACAGGTGGGAGAGGAGACAGAAGACATAGCAGTGACATAAATCATCTTGTAACACAGGGACGAGAAAGGTCACTTTTGCATTTTATTTCTATTTCTTCGTTTCCCTCAAGTTTTTCTCACCTTTTTGTCCTAAACTTCCTACAGTTCTTCCCTAATTTAATAGGTGTGGCTTTTAATAACATTAGTCTTATGAGTCTTATGACTTTGTTTCTTTACAGTAGCTACAGGTAAAATATGAAACTTCCTATTACTGGTCTTATTAGATTGTCATGCATCCAAAAATAGGTAGGATTAGAAAATTTGTGAAGCTAGAGTCTGGAGGCATAGGCTCCTCTGACCTGGGAAGGTTCCAAGGTTTAGATGGAGTCGGGTGGCTTATGCCAAAGAAAAACTTAATTGTTGAGTTGCTTAAAGTTCTGTGAAGGGAAAAAGAAATCTGTGCTGTTTGTTTGAATCAGAGCTTCCAAAGGCATTTTGCTAAGTTTCCATGTTTTCATACTGTTTATGACATTCCTCCCCCATGTGTATGTCTTTCCCACTCCCCCACTAATGTCCAACAAATTAGGATTCTCCTTAGAATTTGAGAGATCTAATATCAAATCTTGGTTTACTACTTAATTATAGTGTAATTTGAACAAGTTTTTTTTAATAATCTGAGTCTCAGTTTCTTAAAATGTTAAAAATAGATTAAAATACCTATCGTACAGGGTTATTAGTAATAAATGAAATAATGTACATAAAGCACCTTGTAGTAAAACACCTCAGAATAGTATGTGCTTGGCAAATGTTAGTTCTTCTCTTATGTTTACTTTTGAAAGAGTGCCTATATACCTGTGTTTGTTACTAGGTAAAACCTAGATTAAAATAATATAATCTCTGTTTTGTGTGGCTTCCAGCCATATTGAAAGTGCTTTTAAATTTCTAATAATACAGATTTTCCCATTATCTTATTCAGCCATTTGATTCTTTAGCAAAAATTAACATTTTTCTCCTTTAAAATTTTTAAGGAAAGGGGCGTCTGGGTGGCTCGGTTGGTTAAGTGACTGCTTTCGGCTCAGGTCATGATCCTGGAGACCCGGGATCGAGCCCCACATGGGGCTTCCTGCTTGGCGGGAAGCCTGCTTCTCCCTCTTTCAGTCCCTCTGCTTGTATACCCTCTCTAGCTGTGTTTCTCTCTGTCAAATAAATAAAAATAAAATCTTTTTTTTTTTTTAATTTTTTTAAGGAAAAAATACCTTTGGATTACCTGCTCTTTTGAACTTTCTGAGTTTTACTAACTTCCTTGTTAGCATGATTAATTGGAAGTTAACTTTATTAGGAGTCTTTTTGCTTTCAGTGACAGAATAAATACTCTACCCATACTGGCTTAAACTAAAAAGGGAATTTATTGGCTTGCTCTAGAGAGAGCTTGATCTAGGAACTCAGACGATAGAACTCTTTTCTCCACCTCACAGTTCTGCCTTCCACTACATTGGCTCCATTTGAAGGCTTCTTACGATGATCTTCCAAAGTTTGGGCCTCATATTTCTTTAGGTTCAAGTCCAATGGAGAAGGTGGGGAGGGAGCTTCTCTTCAGTCCTAAAGAAAAATCTCTGTTGGGTCTGTTCTACCTGATTGGGTTATAAGCCTCCTCGTGAACTGTTCACTCTGACCATATATGTGCTGTGCTGAGACAGGCCCTGTGGAATCAGGACAAAACTCTACGTGAAACCTGGGAACTGAACATGGGTCTGGGTGGGTCCTGTATGAAATTTTAGAGTTCTTTTGCCAAAAGAGGAGGTGATAAAACTAGGGTGATGAAAGACAAGTGTCCCCTACATTTCTCGCATTTTATCTCTGGACCCAATGATAGTAAGACATTTATTGAATGCATGCCATATGCCTAGAACATTGTAATTTTTTAATTTCAGGAAATATGACAAAGAAGCATTTTGTATTACCAACAATTTATGTGTATCAACAAGATTGAAGAAAATAAAGGCTTAATTTGGAACTATGTCATTGATATTTAGTTCTCTGAATTGATTCTGAGGAGTTCAACTTGTAGATAGCATAAAAAGTTCCCATGTTTCTGATACTTTTATGTTTTATAGTCCCGAGGGAAGTTACACTGATGATGCAAACCAAGAAGTCCGTGGGCCAACCCAACCACATGGTCACCACAATGAGTTTGATGATGAATTTGAAGATGACGATCCCTTGCCTGCTATTGGACACTGCAAAGCTATCTACCCCTTTGATGGTATGATTTTCTGTTGTATTTGATAAAATGGTTCCTTAGGCACCTGGCTGGCTCAGTGGGTTAAAGCCTCTCCCTTTGGCTCAGGTCATGATCTCAGGGTCCTGGGATCGAGGCCCACATCGGGCTCTCTGCTCAGCAGGGAGCCTGCTTCCTCCTCTCTCTCTCTGCCTGCCTCTCTGCCTACTTGTGATCTCTCTCTCTCTCTCTCTCTGTCAAATAAATAATTTAAATCTTAAAAACAAAAACAAAAACTGGTTCCTTAAAGTCTGTGTACTTTGAATCATGCATGTTAGTGTCCTTAGTTATATAATTCATTGTCAGCAAATTGTAATCCCAGCTCATTAGTATGAATATTTTTGTTTTAACTTATTGCAGATAGAAGTTTTTCTTCTGTGCATAGCACTGAAAGAAAATTACTTGTGTTATCAGCATCCTAGTATGGGTAGTACTAGGTAGATTTTAATTATCTACCTAGATAATAGATTTTAATTATCAGATTTGTTCAATACAGAATTCCGTTTCCCCAAAAGATCTTATTAATACTACATGTACTCATCACAGCTGAAGCAGCTCTAGCATGTAGCTCAACCTAGGAAATGGAAGGCTAGCAGATGCCACTTTAAGCTCTTCCTTGTAAGTTGCTATCATTGAGAGACAGGTACAAGGCACATGGCATAGCTGAATGTCCCTACTATACCCAGACTCTGTAGGCCCTATTTTCAAGTGAGAAGGAGAGAATATATGGTCACTTCTGACTATGCCATCCTTCTGCTCTAATGGTTAGAGAACAGTACCTGTGAGGGAAGGAAGACACTGTGGTTCTCTCTTATAGATTTTTTGTTGCCCTTCCCTCTCTTGAACTGTGAAAAATCCTTTTCCTCAATTCACAGAGGAGCAGAACAGCACTTTCACAGTCATTTGTTATAAATGGCATATGATTTAAGGTCCTTCACCACCCAACCATTGTATTGGTTTCAAAGTTGAGTGAAGTTTTTAGTTACTCCTCATTCTTTTTTTTTTTTTTTTTTTTAAGATTTTATTTATTTATTTGACAGAGAAACAGCAAGAGAGGGAACACAAGCAGGGGGAGTGAGAGAGGGAGAAGCAGGCTTCCCGCCACACAGGGAGCCCGATGTGGGGCTCGATCCCGGGTCTCCAGGATCATGACCTGAGCCGAAGGCAGTCGCTTAACCAACTGAGCCACCCAGGCGCTCCAGTTACTCCTCATTCTGAGAAAATAGTATTAAAGATAAGATCTTGTTCTAATGTTACCTAGAAAATTTAGCATATGTTAAATGAAGATTCATTCATGAAAACTGTTACTGCTAATCAGGTTGGAAGTGGTTGGTAATGGAGAAGAAAGAGAGCCCTGAGTCTGATGAGATTTTGAAGAAAGTTTATGCTTTGTGGCTATGACTATTCTGCCTTCACCATCACCAGAGTTGAACGTGTTTTTCTCTACTCTCCCTCCACACTATATTCTTTTCTTCTTTCTTCCCACCCTCCAGTAATATTTTCTCATGAATTTTCACACCTCATGAATTTTCTAGATAGCAGCGCCACTCGAATTTGGGAAAGGAGGGGCACCTGGGTGGCTCAGTCATTAAGTGTCTGCCTTTGGCTCAGGTCATGATCCCGGGGTCCTGGGATTGATCCCCGCATCAGGCTCCCTGCTCAGCAGGGAGTCTGCTTCTCCCTCTCCCACTCCCCCTGCTTGTACCTCTCTTGCGCCCTTTCTCTCTCTTTCTCTCTGTCAAATAAATAAGATCTTTAAAAAAAAAAAAAAGGGAGGGGGAGGAATTAAAGTAGTGAAATAAGAGAGTAATTCTGTCAGATCATGTAATGTAGCTCAGATACGTCATCTGTTACATGGGGGG
>PITA01000406.1:22859-170780 GCA_004023965.1 Spilogale gracilis | reverse complement strand
CGGGAAGCCTGCTTCTCCCTCTCTCAGTCCCTCTGCTTGTGTTCCCTCTCTGGCTGTGTTTCTCTCTGTCAAATAAATAAATAAAATCTTTAAAAAAAAAAAAAAAGCATCATAGAGCTGTTGCTAATGAGTCAGTGGACTCTTTGTTCTAGGTACTTTGAAATCTAGTTGGTTTTCATGTTGTTTTGTATATATGTAACTTTTATTTGAAATTATTAATCATGCTTGTGCTATGAAAACTCTCATTTAGGGCATAATGAAGGTACCCTGGCAATGAAAGAAGGTGAAGTTCTATACATTATTGAGGAAGACAAAGGTGATGGATGGACAAGAGCTCGGAGACAGAGTGGTGAAGAAGGCTACGTTCCCACATCATACATAGATGTAACTCTAGAGAAAAACAGTAAAGGTGCAGTAACTTACATCTAAACTAACCAGGCAGCTTTGTGATATGTATGACATAAAAACAATAATATAAAACAAAAACACATTCAGTGGGTGGGAAAACAAGAAAACTTTAGGCATCCAAGATACATATGTGAGCTGAGTATAGGCTCAATCTTGAAGATATGAATATTACCATAAGAAACTGTTCTCGTGATGTTTTATCATTTGAGTGACGTCAGTGTGAAGCTTTATTGATGCCTTTGCTTTATGTCCTGCTTAAGTCTCTGTGAAAGATTTTGTGTTTTTCTGCCTTGTAAGTCACAGAATTTGATCTGTTGGGCAGGAATCCAGATATAGGAAGCCCTCCTCCCTTAGCACACACTTTGCTTCAGAAAACACAGTGACTATAAGTGAATTCAGATAAGTAAAACTGCTCTGAAAGCTAACTCCCAAAAGAGTGGTTTGGCCTAGGAGTTTGAATTTTTGTAGCTGCAGTTTCCAGGAAGAAAAGTAATAGTTGGCTAATTGGAAAAATCTACAATCATTTTCATTTTTCTCTCTATTCTTAGCTTTCATTTCTTAAAGGAAGAAGACAAACACCTTGAACATAAGTCTATTTTAGTAGTAGGCTAATCAAGAGACCTATAAAATAAATCAGCCTGGTCTAGCCCTTTGAATAAAATGGTTTTCTTTTGAGACCTGAAAATTTTTTCATCTTGAAAAATGTCTTTTGAGAATACCACTTTCGTGATGATTTAGCATTTAGCAGTTATACATAGGAAAATAGATTCTAAATAAACAGGAAATCTTGAATGGAAGGAAAGCATTGGCAAATTTTACTTTGAAAAGAAAAAACTTTTTTTACTAACTGGATTGCAGGACTATGTACCACTGTTTAGTACATTTCCTCATTTTAGCTCAGTCATCAATTCAAGATTGTTTCCAATTAATTTCAACAAGCATTTGCTTGAAAATACTGTGTAATTAAGGATTGTGCACTGCTAGTCATGTGGGAGGTAAAGTGAGGAAGCAGTTAAGAGACTGGTCCTTTGCTCATGTCCACATTTTTCTGGTGTTTTCACATAGATGACTATTAAAATGATTTTAGACATTTGGGACAGACACTTTAAACTGAGTACCCCTTTTGGTCTTACCAAAGGTCTTCAGTAATTGTTCTTTTCTTTTTCCTCCTGGACTACAGGTTCCTGAAGAGGGTTTCTGAGGAAATGGGCAAGATGTTGAAGGAGGTTACATGCAGCTGCTTTTAGGGGGAGGGTATTAGAGTTGTCAGGCCCAGAGAGTGAGAGAAGCAAGTTGCATGAGTGCATGCAGACTTTTTTTTTACTAACTTCATTATCATTTCCATACATTGTTTTAAAGAATCATTGTAATACCAGTGCTTAAATTCCTCATTCATGATTATTCACTTAAAGGGAAAAAAGCCCAAAATGGGCAACTTTTTTTCCATTTCTTTTACTGATGTTTAAATCAGAAAGAATATAGAGCGGTCATGAAATTTGTCTTACATTTGGCTATCTCAACAGGACAATCTATCCCAGCTCTGTTTTAATTGGCTTTTAGACCCCTTGTCTCTTAGAACCCTTGCCATATGTCAGTGTCTGCCTACGCCACCTTTGTGCTTGCTTAACATCCTGTTGCATGTCTAGAACGATTGGGCTAGAGTTTTCAGTCATGTCTTTATAATCCCTTGTTCTTGTCAGAGTCTTTGTTTTGTTTTACATTTGTAGTGCGAGTCCCTTTGTCAGACATCTCCAGCACTAATGTTTCCATCCTAGTATTCGTGTACGCTGCTATAACTTCCTCACTGCAAACATTCCAGTTTTGGCATTAAGAAGAAGTAGTTTGTGAACCTGAAGTATTTATGATAAGAAAAAGAAAACATCTCTGCTCTAGCATATAGCCCCAGTTGAAAGAACTCTGAAACGTGATACATCTTCACCTCAGTCTGAGAAGAATCTATAGTCGCACTGAAATCCTGGCATAATAAACACAAGATACTCACCACCTCAAGACAAAGGACTGTTGTCAGAAGTCAGCTGCTTCCATTCAAATGCTGCCTTAAACTAGAGTGCCTCAATCTGTTGATTGCCAACACTACCACTACAGTATCCCACAAAGGGCTTTATGTGTCAGCTCAGTGCGACCTCCTTTAACTCGGCAGCGCTGCTGCGGATGCCGATGTAGCCTTGGTAGGTGGCTTTTAGAGCACTACCATGTTTGATGGTGCATCTTCAAATTTATGCATCAAGCTGAAGACATGTCCAAGTCCATTTTACTTTACTCAGTGTTTTTATGAGAAGTTTTAATGGACCCCCATTGTGTTTTAATTTGGGGTGACCGTGTTCCTATTTGGTTATTAACGATAGTCTGTTTCCAAGTGATGCTTTTGTTTGAACCAGATAAAATTTAGTGAAACTTTGTAATGATCTATGTGCACTTTTACTTGTAAAATGGAAATTTCCGTATGTTTATATTTGTAAATATAATTGTCCTTAGTGCCCCTATTGCTCATGTTGTCCTGCCTCGCATTTGTGATTCTGTTAATGACTTGTATCTTAACTGGTTTCTTAGTGGTGTTTTAACAGGGAGATGGGCATGGGTTGAGGGGGGTGGTATTTGTACTACAGAAGCTTCATTAGTTTTGTTCATTACTGTTTTGAGGGAAGAAAGAATGTGAAATGGTCATGTATTATTGGATTTTAAGCAATATTTTAGAAGCTGTGTGACTGCTTTAATAATTTTTTCCCCAGTGTTATTTGAATCGTACTACCAGTTATACTAAAGCTGAATGACAATTGTGTGAAAGTTAATGCCTTCATAAGATCAAGTTACACAGCTGACATACAGTGTGTTACCTTTGAGGCTAGTAAACTATATAGTTTAGACTTTGAATCTCTTTACAGGGTTATTTATATAATGTGACATTATTCAATACTGACAGACTACATAAAGTAGTTTTAAAATCTAGTGCTATTTTTATTTTAAAGGTTAGCAGTGAGGAGGAAATGTGATCTGGCTGTGTTTGTCCCTGTTCAAGCTGAAGTGCTTGTGTTTTTTTGGCTGACAGCCACAGAGGGCGAAGGTTAAGGCTTTCTTGTAAGGACTAACTGTTCTTTTCAAGCTACTGTTTGTTTTTCTCAAAGCAGGATTTGCTTCTGAAGGAGGCAAGGTCCTTCAAGTGGAAAGTGCAACCTATACATGGGTTATTACAATAGGACAGACATTTGTACTTGGACAGTTTAAATCATTCTTAAATCATTCTTAAATTTTGAACATGTGAATTTCCAAAAGAAATCTTTAATTTTTCAGTAATTTTTACTCTTTTTGTGCACATGTTGATTTAATGGTAACTGCTTTGTTTGAGATCGTGTTCTCTGTTGAGAATATTTTCACGGAATAAAACAGTCTTTTCATGGTCAGTTTAAGGTGTATAGTGTGTTATCTCTTATTCCTATGTGAACCGAAGAGATGTCGTGATTTTGTTCTGGTTGTGCTGAATTCCCGATGATTACAAAGCAGGGACAAGGTCCGTAAGTGGAAGTATCTGCGTTGGATGACATTTTTTGAAAGCAGTTTTGGAAATTTTATTCTAGTTTTAGTTTCTTTCAGACTTTCCTAAAGGTAAGAAAAGTTAACTTTCTTTAGTTTTAAATTGAGTGTAATAATTTGGATCTTTTAATCTATTTTACTGTAGCTGTGTTGCACAGACTTTTCTTTTACACCATCTTATCCTCTGCATCCATAAAAAGTGTCCCTATACCACACAGCTGGATCAGCCCACATGCTGGTCAGCATTTACTGTGCTTCTTGAATTCCTGAGCAGAGAGCACCTGTATCTTCCTGGCATTTCAAAGCATGGGAAGGCAATGTGTGTCACAATAGGGTCACATCTATCATTTTAGGAAGTCTTAATTTCCGAAGACTCAGCTTTTAAAAGGGCAAATACGAAAACATGACTATTAACTTCTAGAAACCCCAGGAGATACTAAAACTCTGTGTTGATCCTGAACAGTGAAGGGTTGTAATGTTTGTGATTAAAATTTAGAGATCCATGCCAACTTTGAAGTAGGGACACATACAAAATAGCAGGAAAACGGTGTCAACAACAATAACTCAAAACAATGAAAAGGGCTTTTACTATCTGAATTGAGATCAGGGAAGTCAAATCCTACTTGCTAGGGAAAGATAACATCCTTATAACAATATTAGCAAGAGAGAAAGAATCTCCAGACTTGTTGAAAAGGATAGATTTTCTTTGTGAGAAGGTATTCATTTATACTAAAGAAACACCAAACCTATTTCAGTGAGCACATATACCTGGGGTCAGATATATTCCCAAGTATAGTTACTATGAATAAGAAACTATTGTAAATTTAAGAAGTGCCAAAAGATTAGATTATTTATTAGAAAATAAAAACGTGAATAGTAAATTCTGGGAAGTTTGACAAGTCTTAAAAGTACTGGGTAATTTTGCCAACATTTAGGAGAAAATGTAATGGGCAACTGACCTAAATCCTATGAACAGGACACATCAAATTAGCTTCATTCCTTTCTTTAGATACAGTTGGGAAACTCAAGAGTCATAAATGTCTTTATGTCAGCACAATTTCAGGACTTGACAGGATTTCTTACTCATTTTTATAAGATGATGATAGCATTGTTATAGAAAATGGAAGCTTGCAACAAGCTGATACAGTAAACCCAGAATGTCAACCCTGAGAAAAACTTCTTGTGGAAAAATATGTATGTCATGAACCATACATAATAAATGTAAGTGTATCACCCAATTTAAATAGAAAATTACCATCTTACTCTCCTTCAAGGATAACCACTATCCTGAATTTCTTAGTTTTTGTTTTCTTAGTTTCTCTTAGTGTTACCACAAGGGTATTTTTTCCTGATTTGCTTTCCATGTGCCTGAGTAAAGATGTTGTCATACTCTGTATGTGCAGGCCTCATACTGAGCTAGTGCACACTGATATAGCCATGGTTAATGTTAATACCAATTGGTAAACGGTAATTCCAGAAACTAGTAAAACCAAGTTCCAGTACATGTCGTTTCTCAGAAACCACACATGATACTTTGTGACGTATTTATGGTTTGAGCAATGGGGACTAAGGTGAAGGGATTGCTAGAGATATACTATTATTTATGGTTTGGGGAAATCTTATCTGGTTTTGTAAGCCCTGGAGTGGGAGAGGAACCTGGGCAAGCAAGCTGAAGACGATCTGTTCTGTTCATCCTCCCAAATGCCTCATCCTGCTCAAGGGGAAATGTCTAAGCTCTGGTAGTAGCTGGGAGGATTGGGAGTGTGGGTAAGCATAAGCGTTAGGGACATAGCCCTTTGTGGTGCAGTGATAGCCCTGTAGATGGTTTTTTATAGTTTGGCAGCTTATTTTGTGGTGGAGGGTGACCTGCCTTGTGTACTAAAAAAAAGGTGTGAGGAGAGTGACTGTACCAGGATTCTCATACCCAGAAGAGTGTGCTGTCCCCACATGATAACACAACTCCTGCTGTTTTATCCCCCCTCTTCCCTTGGCTGGTCTCCAGATAGGAGTATCATGTTTGCCCCCTTCATCTCTACTGGTTTACACTCACTGGCCTGACCAAGCTGCTCCTTCTCAGGGCCAGCAGAAGCTCTGGCAGACTTGCCTAGTTTTTATTCTCTTTGCTGTTGCTTCTTTGTCCTGAATCACAACTGGCATCCGACCAGTCACTGGTTCTTTCTTGTTTGGGCAATAGGGGACCGAGTTTTGGTTATGGAATGAGACAGACCTAAAACACAAGTTCCCAGTTCTGGCAACCAAGATCATCAGTCGCCACCCAACTGGTCCCTCCCCCCCCTTTCCCCCCTCCCCCCGCCCCGCCACTATTCTTTCCTCTAGCTGAGAGCTCCCACCACTGGCTCTTGGCATGTAGCCAGCACCCAGATGGCACTAGCCTCTCCAATGAGGTAAGATGTGGATCAGCAACATGTCCCTTCTCTTTAGGTGCCAAACAGCACCTTAGTAAATTAATGACTATCAGTTGAATGGGGGAAGTCACTGGAAGAGTTTGCAGCCCTATGTCAAATAATGACGGTATCTTTTAGCTGGTGAGAGCCATGTCAAAAAAAAAGTATGTCAGCTCAGCTGTTCAAATGGTTTGGAAAGTATTAGTGATTGCTAAATGGTTTGTGCTACTTTTATCATTTTAGATTTAAGTTTTATTGTGTATAAAGGGATTGTTTTACTAGATTTGCACATTGATGTGTATTAACTTATTGGTTCATATGTGATTCATATTATTAACATTCTACTTTTATATATTTTGAATATGACATGGTATCTTCTGAGACTTGCTTTTTTACTCACCCCCCTTAAGATGTATCCATGTTTATGTATAGTTCATTTTAGTATGCATAGTATTCCATTATATAAATACATAATATATCCATCCTGTTGATGGACATTTGTGCTTTTTCCTATTCTTGTGTTGCTATGTACATCCATATGCATGTTTACTGATAACAAAATTTCTGCGTTGCTAGTTTGTGGGTTATATTTATCTTCAGTATTTAAAAAATGCCACCTTTTCCTTCAGAGTGATCGTAACAGTTTTACACACCTACAATTTGTGTATAAGGGTTACTTATGCTCCATGTCCAGAACAACAGGAGTTAGACTTTTCAATTTTTGTCATTTCAATGTGAATGAAAATGGCCTTTCATTGTAGTCTGAATTTGCTTTTCCCTGTGTATTGATGAAGTTGAAAATCTTTTGTGTTTTCTTTTCTGTGAAAAGCCAATTTATATTTTTTGCCCATTTTGTTTTAGTTGATTGTCTTTCCATACTCATGGGAATTCTTTATGCATTAAGGGTGCTAGTTATCTTGCTATGTAGTATAGCTGGTGACTGGCTCAAGTTCTAAGGAGGTTGCAGTCATCTCAAGCCTTCACATGATTCACATGATTGTTGGCAGGTCTTAGGACTTTGTCACATGGGCATCTTCATAGGGATGCTCAGAACATGGCATCTTGCTTCCCCCAGTGAGGTATCCAAGAGAAAATAATTCGAGACAGAGGCTGTACTTTTTATAACCTAATCTCAGACATAATATACCATGACTTCTGCCATATGTATTTGGTGATGGAAAGCAAACCTGGTGCAGTGTAGGAGGGGAAAACAGAAGGACGTGAATATTAGGTGGCAGGGAACAGTAGTAGTCAATGTTGGAGGCTGCATTTATAATATGATATCCTTTGATGAAAAAGGAGTTTGTTTTAATGTAAACTGATCAATGTTTTATAGTTAGTGCTTTTCTGTCTAGTTTTAAAAATTCTTCTTTGATTCAAAGTAAAAAGTAAAACATTCTGGATTTCCTCCTAAACATTTTGCAGTTTTGCCTTTCACATGGAGGTTCTTACTTCATCTAGATTTCATTTTAGTGTATGATAGGAAGCAAAGGGTCATTTTTCTCCCCTTTCATTTGCTTAACCAGTTGTCCAAGAGTTATTTATTTAAAAAGTTACCATTTCCCCCACTGATTGTGAGTGTTATTTGTGTCATATCAAACTTCCAATGACAATTACTATAGCTAAATAATGAACTTTTATATCTGGCAGAACAGATTTCCCACCACCACCACTACCACATGTTATCTTCCTATGATGGTCTTGACTATTTCTAGCCATGTAAATTTTAGGAAAACCTTATCAAAGTAGCTTGAACAATCCTGTTGGATTTTGGGATTGCATTGAGCTTATGGGTCATTTTAAGAAGAAGTATCTCTGATATGAGTTTTAAAATCTAGCAACTTGATGTTTCTGTTTATTTTTCTAAAGGGGTTTTCAGATATTTAAAGTTTAAAAATTTCTTCAAATTCTTGTACATCTTTTGAAAACATTCCTAGGTATCACATATTTTTATAACCTTGTTATAAAATACACATTCACAGAAATGTATGAATGTAAATGTACACTTTAAGTTACTAGAAAATCAACACTTGGGTCAAGAAATAAACTATTACCAGCACTCCAGACACACTGCATCCCCCTAATCACACCCTGTTCCCCTATAATTCACCTGACCTTTTTACATGGACTTTTAAATTTTTATGTTTTTATACTTTTTTTCTTATAAAGAATATAGGTTTCATTTTCTTATTTTGGGGAGAGAGAGAAATACAAGGGCGGTGCGATGGAGGGGGAGAGACTCTTAAGCAGGTTCCATGCCCAGCATGGGACCCACTGTGGGGCTTGATATTACAACCCTGAGATCATGATTGGAGTTGAAATCAAGAGTTGGTCGCTTAACCAACTGAGCCACCCAGGCGCCCCAGATTGTTTTGTTTTAAATGTAGATGGCTATCTCTGACTCTTCACTGGCAGATTCAGTCAATTTGTATTTACAGTGATTATTGATAAGTTTGGAGTTTGAGGGGTTTTTTTTTGTTTTTTGGGGTTTTTTTTGTAAAGCAATAGAAAGTGGTAGGGGAGGGTAGATAGGTGTGTGTGTGTTGTGTGGAGGGTTGTCAGGAAAGGTCTTTTTTTTTAAGATTTTATTTATTTGACAGAAACACAGCTAGAGAGGGAACACAAGCAGGGGGAGTGAGAGGGAGAAACAGGCTTCCCACCAAGCGGGGAGCCCAGTACTGCGCTCGATCCTAGGACTCCAGGATCATGACCTGAGCCAAAGGCAGATACTTAATGACTGAGCCACCTAGGCGCCCCACGTTTAGAGTTTTTCCTGACATATCTGTGCCTGCTATTCATCTCACTTTATCTTTTGACATGTATTTTTTTGTTTTCTCCATTTTTTCTCTACTAGTTTGAAACTCTGATTTTGTTTTAATAGCATTTTTGTTCTTACAGCATTTACCCTTGTTCTTATAGTATTTACCCTTGACATTTTACAAACTTAAAACTTAAAGCTCAACAGGATCTTTAATCCTGCTACTGATTAGAAGAAAACACTTTATCAGAACTCTAGTAACTGATCACCCCATTCCTGGTTTGTGCTACTGTTCTAATTGCTTTTTTAACTTCACACAGTTATATTGTCTTAATATACCTAAAAGATTACCTACCCATTTCACCACTCAACAATCCTTAAATCTCTGCCCTTTTTTCTGGATGAATTCCTCCCCACGGCACTTTCTTTCCTTCTGGAGTTCCGATGAGATGCTTTGGGTCATTCTGTTGTGGTCCTTTAAATCTTTTCATCTCCGTCTTCTGCTTTTCCTCTCCTTGTCTCTGTGTATTCTGGGCATGGTCTTCCGAGTTCACTAACACTTCAGTTGGATCTGGTCTTCTGGGTTTTTGCTGTTTGTTTTTTGTTTGGAGAGAAAGTGTGAGCATATGGTTGGGGACATGGCGGGGGAGAGGGGACGACAAAGACAGAATACTAAGCAGGATCCATACCCAGTGTGGATCTGAGGTAGGGCTCCATCCCGTGACCCTGAGATCATGACCTGAGCTGAAATCAAGTCAGACTTGTAACTGACTGAACCACCCAAGTGTCCCAAGACCTAATCTTCCGTTTAAGAGTAGTATCCAAGGGCGGCCTGGGTGGCTCAGTTAAGCAACTGCCTGCAGCTCAGGTAATGATCCTGGAGACCTGGGATCGAGCCCCGCAACAGGTTCCCTGCTCAGCGGGAAGCCTGCTTCTCCCTCTCTCCACTCCCCCTGCTTGTGCTCCCTCTCTTGCTGTGCTTCTATCAAATAAATAAAATCTTAGAAAAAAAAAAAAAGACTAGTATCCATTGATTTTTTTTTATATTAACATTTCTAAAGGATCTAAGTTTCTCTTAAAATCATTTTTAATACTCATTTCCTGTTTGGGTTTATTTTTTCTTTATACACAACCATATATGATTCTTTTGCATTCACAATATAATTCTAGTATCCGAAGGCATTGAGGTTTTCCCCCCAGCATTTTATTCATGATAACATTGCTTCTGCTTGCTTTTATATATATTCACATACAAATATATATTTAATTTTAAACATTATTTTCTTCATTTTAATATGTATTTTATCAGTATGAATCATGCTTTCATCCTGAGAGGATGGGTTTATCTGCTAGGCTCCAGGGATGCCAGCAACCTAGGACTGTTGTAAATCGGTTTGGTCTTGATCGATTTTAGAATAGGCTTATAGTTGCAAATCCTCGCCAAAGGCCATTATCATTACAATTTTTTTCTTCTAGCTATATGTATAAAAGACAGGCATATTTCTTGGTAATCTCTCTTTGCTAGCAGATGGATTTTTTTTCCCCCAGCATAACAACAGGGACCTTTTAAGGATCCCTACTTAATAGAGATATTTCGTGTTTGGCCAACCTAAGACACTTCCTATTCACTGAGGTGATGTTCAGTATTTGCCTTCAGGGGCCACCATAAGGTTTTTAAATTCTCTTACAGAATTTATATTTGCTGATCTTTTTGGTAGGTGAGGTGGGATGGGAAGGATTCTTTCTTGGGGATTTCCCTTTCATTCTGTCAAGTTTAACTACATTAAAAGGTAAGTTTATTAAAATTTATTGATTTAGTTATAATGAAAGGGTTTTCCAAGAGCACCTAACCACAATATTGCCAGAAATAGAATTGTACTTTTGGGGTTTTTTGGTGGTGGTGGTGGTGGTTTTCTTCCCCCTCCCCCAAATAAACAATAGTAATGTGGTGGCTCCTTTGGGGGGGAAAAATGAGAGAGGGTCTCATGATCCTAGGTCACATTAATGGAAATGCAGAGAATCAGGATTCAAAATTAGTATTTCCCTTATAATAAATAGACCATAATAAGAGGCTCATAGTTCTATTGGGCGTATTTAAGATGGAAGGGAAGTGGTTAAATTATACTATAACTTATGTAACCAATAAATTGTATTTTTTCAAAAGCTATTTAACATGATGGAGAAATTATTGTAACTTGTTTGAGGAAAGTTGGATATTCTGTATGATCCCCAAATTATTTAGAAGACAAAGAAAAAGCAAATTGGTAAGTGCTTGCAGTTTGTGGCAGAGTGATTGAAATTTATTATTTTATTTTAAAATTTTGTATTCCATATTTTCTATAATAGAAAAAAAATGAGAGGGGTTTTGATAAACTAGAAATATCTGCTTTGTGAAGTCAAAAGCCTAGAGAGTAAGCCTAGAAAACTTAACCAGCTAGAGGAAAAAGTAACTAAGTTATTTTGATTGGAATATTTAGACCATTTACATTTAAAGTAATTATTGATAGGTATGTACTTAATGCCATTTTGTTCATTGTTTACTGCTTTTTATAGTTCTCTTGCTCTTTTGTGATGACTTTCTTTAGTGTTATTCTTGGCTTTCACTTTATTTTTTGTGTGCGGATCATTGGTTTTTGGTTTGTGGTTTCCATGACATTTGTATGTAACATCCTAAGTATATAGATGTCGTAGGTTTGTTTATGGCCACTTAAATTTGAACACTTTGTAAGAGAACTTTATTTTTACTCATCTCCCCTGCATGTTTTATGTATATGTTGTTCTATTTTATATACTTTTTTAAATGAGTCCCTCTTAACTGTTTAGATACAATTGGCTTTACTACTTGTCTTTTAATCTTCATACTGGCTTTGTAAGTGATTACTGCCTTACTGTATATTTACTATTACTCATGTCAGTTTTTTCTTTTCATAATTTTCTTAGTATGGCCTTTTCTTTACCACTTAAAGAAGTCTCTTTAACATTTCTTGTAAGGCTGGCTTAGTGGTGGTAAACTGCTTTAACTTTTGTTTGGGAAACTCTCTGTCCTTCAATTCTGAGTGATAACCTTGTTGGGCAGAGTATTCCTGGTTGTAGCTTTTTTTCCCTTCACCAGTTTGAATGTATCCTGCCTCTCTTCTCTGGCCTGCAAAATTTCTGATGAAAAATCAACTGATGGACTTATGGGGTTTCCCTTGTATGTTACTAGTTGCTTCTCACAGCTTGTAGAATTATCTATCTTTAATCTTTGATATGTTAATTGTGTGTCATCATATGGATCTTCTTGGGTCTATCTTCACAACTTTCTTTGCTTCCTGGACCTGGATGTATATATCCTTCCCCCAGGTTAGGGAAGTTCTCAGTTATGTTAAGTAGGTTCCTCCCCTTTCTCTCTTCTCCTCTGGAACTCTTATAATGAGAATACTTGTTTACCTGATGCTGTCCAAGAGATCCCTTAACCTATCCTGATTTTTTTCCCTCCCGCCCCCCCCCTTTTTTTTGCTGTTCAGCTTGAGTGTTTTCCACTCTCTGCCTCGCAGATTGCTGATCCATTCTTCTGCATTATCTAATCTCTTGTTCATTCCCTCTAGTGTATTTTTCAATTTCAATGATTGTATTCTTCAACTCTAGTTCTTTTTTAATTGTCTCTTGGTTAAAATCCTCATCTACTTTTCTATCCAGTCCAGTGAGCATTTTTGGACCATTATTTTGAACTATCAGGCATATTGCTTATCTCTCTTATTATTTTTTCCAAGGTTTTGTCTTTTTCTTTTGTTTGGAGCATATTCCTCTGTCTCAGTTTGTTGACTATTTTTGTTTCTATGAATTAGATGGAACAGCTATTTCTCCTAAATTTGAAGGAATAGTCCTATGTATGGTTGTGCCCTGTGTAAATTGTGTGTGCCTGGTGATTTTGGTTGGCTGGAGCTGTGACTGGCATGAACTAGGGGTTCTGGGCACTCTGCTAGGCCTGCCCTTGTGCCATGGCCGGAGTTGAAGTGGGTGTGGGCCAGGGTGGTCCCAGGGTTTTCTGTGCAGAGGACACCTGGCAGGAAAGCTGAAGCTGAAATTAGTACAAGCCTTGGGTACCAGGGCACTCTGTGCAGAGGGCACCCTGGCAGGGCAACTGAAACTAAAGTGGGTATAAGCTTAGGTGTCCCAGGGTGTTCTGCACAGGAAGAGCCGTGGTGGGGTAACTGAGCCAGAGTTGGGTGCAGTCCAGTGTCCCAAGTGATTTCATAGAGAGGGCACCCTGAGCCATAAAGGGCATGAGCCAGGATGGCCTGGAGCATTCTGCCCTAGCAAGTTGTTTGGAGCCAAAGTGGCATGGGGCTGGACTTCTTTGGGGTGCTTTGTGCCTGTGTCACCTTGGTGAGACAGCTGGAGCTATAGGGGTGCTGACCAGAAGTGTCTAGTATGTGGCACACTGAGGCCACTCTGGTGGGATGGCTAGGGGCCAGGGGCTTGTAGAAGCAGTAGGCTTCTCCTTTCCATGCTATAAAAGTGGAGGGAGAATGTAAACAGTGTCAGCAGCCCCTCTGACCAGAGAGCACTGTAGCAGCTCTCTGCCGTTTGGTGGAGTTTGAAGGTTCGATCTTTTCTATTCTAGTTGCTTTTTGAAACTACAGCTTTTTTATGTACATCAGGGCATTTGGGGCTGGTGTGGGCTAGAGGCCTGGAGCTCACTGAGGTGGCAAGCCAGCTGTGGTGCCAGGACCATGCTCTGTCTTGCTCTGTGAAGGGGAAACATAAACTGTGGTGTTCACCAGTCCCTCTGGCCCTCTAGAGTTCCAGCAGTTCACCCACTATTTGGCAGGGTTCCAGGGCTGGTTCCTTTATGTTCTAGTTGCCCTTTAAACCATGGCTTTTCTATACTCCAGGGCAAACAAATCTGCTGTGGTCCTTCAGTACTATCCCTCCCCACTGCAGTTTGCAGCTTTGGGAGTTGGGGTTCCCTTTGTTACTGTGTCACCATCCCTCTTGCTGTTTTCTTTATGGTCTTGTTGGAGAGAGGCTATCCCGTTAGCCCTCACTTCTTTAGGAGGAAGTGCCTTATAAATAGGTATAGATTTGGTGTATCTGTGGAACAAATGAGTTCAGGATTTTCCTATGCTGCCATCTGGTACTGGAAGCTCAGCAGTTGGTTATTTTCAAATGCATGAAGTGTTGCCATCAAGTATACTAGCATCTGGGTACTCACTCTATACCAGGTGCTGTGGTGCAACCAGAATATGAGGAGGTTAACTTGACCAAAGTACAACCCCTAGCAAGCTCCACAGCTTCCCTCTGCACCTAGGTCTTCTGGAGCCAGGTGTGCCTTGTGTCACTATTCACCTCTGTCGCCATGCCAAACCTTACATTTCCCATATCACTCATTAATTTTGGTTTATTAGGATATAGTATCTAGGGAAGAGAATACCCCAAGAAGGTAGAAGGTATAATTCTTGAACTATGATGAGTTATTTAATATAAAAAGTTATTTAATATAAAAAATATTAAAAGAGGCCAGATACAATTATTTCACAAAAAGATATATTTTCATATGCCTATTTACATTTTTCATATTTAAAGAATATCATACAACTGATACCTTCCATAATGTTTCATGCTTTTAAACTCTTTAATATTTACAATTATCTGACAAGAAATTTAAACCTAAATGGTCAAATACCTCAAAAAAATAAAGGAACCAGCCAGCATAGCTAGGTCTTCTCTTAAATTTGCTGGTCAACATTAGCAACAGTTACCTTCATAATAAATTATTTTCATTTTAAAGTCAGTAGTAATTTTAAACAATTCATAAATAAGTGTGCTCTGTGCAATTTACATGTTTAATATCCTGTGGATACTAAAAACTTGTATACTGTCAGATTTGCACATTATTACTTTATCAAATAATAAGCCTTCCCAGAGAAGAAACTGGAGAAGCTTCAGATAATAGCCTATGGTTTTCTGGAGAGTTATCAAAGTTCTGCCTGCTTTACAGGAGGAGGTTCCAATTTACGTGAGAGTGCTGTTAAAATCTGGTTGAATTTCTCGTATCTCTCTGTCTGATTCACTTGTGCACCTTTGCTGCCCCATAGCAAACGCATCTGAAATTCAGTCTTGAAGATTTCACTCATTTCTTCATCTGGTTGAAAACCTAGTAAAAAACAACAAAATGTAATGTTGACAACAGACTGTAAACCTACTTGGTTAAAGTCAAATCAAAATGAACTTCACCTTTTAAGAGAACTTTAAAAATGCCCCCAAAGAAAAATATAGGCTCTGCTTTATATAAGGAAAGGGCAGAGCCCCATTCTCAAGGACCTAAAAGCACCTTCGGAGAAGGAATACCAAGTAAACTCACTGAAACATGATAGGATAAAATTCGTGTGTACAAGAACACAGTGGGAAGGACTGTTCAAAGAACCTTGTTTTTTTATAGCTTTACTGATTATGATTCTCCTATTTTAGCTGCAGTTTGATATATAATAGTAAGCCTGTACAAGTTATACATCCATCACCACCAGATTTACAACATTTCCATTCCCCTAGAAAGTTACCTAGTACCTCTTGGCTTTGTATTGCCTTTTCTAGAAACTTGATATAAATGGAATCAGACAGTGTGGACTATGTCTTGTTTTATTTAGCACGTTTTGAAACTGCTCCATACTGTTACAGGTTATCAATTCATTCCTTTTTACTGCTGAGTAGCATTTGGTTATACGGACATTCCACATTTAATCCATTCACCAAATGATGGACATTGGGATTGTTTCTAATTTCTGGCTCTTATGAATAATGTAAACATCTGTAAGTCTGTATGTGGATGTGTGTTTTCATTTGTCTAGGAGAGGAATCACTGGGTCATACAGTAAATATGTTTATTTTAAACTGTCAAACTCTTCCAAAATAGCTGAACCATTTTACATTCTCAGCAACTCCAGTTTCTCCATAAGCTGCCAAATCTTAGAATTTTTTTTTAAGTAGTCTCCATGTCTAGTGTGGAGCCCAACATGGAGCCTGAACTCATGACCTTGATATCAAGAACTGAGCTGAAATGAAGAGTCAGACACTTAACGAACTGAGCCCTCAGATGCCCCAGTATTATTCTTTTTAAACTGTAACCATTCTAAACAGTATGTGGTATTGTCTCATTGTGGTTTAAATTTACATTTCCCTAATGACTAATGCTCTAAACATCTTTTCATGTAGTTATATGTCATCTGCAGATCTTCTTTGGTGTATTATCTATTCAAATCTTGTCTTCTCATTGAGTTGTAGTTCTTTATATAGTCTAGATATATAGTCTAGATGTAAATCCTTTATCAGATAAGTGTTTAGCAGATATTTTCTTCTATAGTTTGCCTTTTCACTTTTTTTTTTTAAAGATTTTATTTATTTGACAGAGAGAAACACAGCCAGAGAGGGAACACAATCAGGGGGAGGGAGAAGCAGGCTTCCTGCTGAGCAGGCAGCCCGACGCGGGGCTCAGTTCGTTAAGTGTCTGATTGTGAGACCCGGGATCATGACCTGAGCCGAAGGCAGTCGCTTAAGCAACTGAGCCACCCAGGTACCCCTGCCTTTTCACTTTCTTAATGGTCTCTTTTGAAGAGCAAAATTTAAAATTTTATCAAAATTATTTCTTATGGTTCATGCTTTTTGTGTCCTAAAACAGCTTTGCTAATCCAAGGGCACAATGAATTTCCCCTATGTTATCTTATAGGAGTTTACACTTTAGCTCTTCCATTTGGACCTATGATCCATTTAGGGTTGATTAGTGTGTATGGCTAAGGTAAAGATCAGGATTCATTTTTTTTTTTCTTTTGCACAGCATATCCAATAGTTCAGCACCATTTGTTGAAAGACTACAGGCAATGAATTACATTGGCACCCTCCCCAAAAATATATGGATAGGCATAGGTGTGGATCTGTTTTTGTGCCTCTCTTCTTTACATAAAAGATCTGTCTACTTAAAGCCAAGGATACTCAGTCAACTATTAAAAGGTAGAAACCTCCAGCCAGAGTCATATTCATGTGGTTTTTCTGGTCCTTGGTCCTTGCTGGATTAATGTGCTTTATCCTTAAACCTCTTTCTACCATCTGGATTTATAGGATCTTTGTAAAGAAAATAATTTAACCCAGGGGAGACAAACCATGAGAGACTGTGGACTAAGGGAAACACAAACAGGGTTTCAGAGGGAAGGGGGGAAAAGGGGGATGGGTTTGCCCAGTGATGGGTGTTAAAGAGGGCACATACTGCATGGAGCACTGGATGTTATATGCAAACAAGGAGTTATGGAACACTACATCAAATATCAGTGATGTACTATGGTGACTAACATAAGAAAAAAAAATAGAAGACTTCTAGTCCATTTTTCCCTGTGGTGCCAGAATATCTTTGACAAGTTAACATACCAGAGGCCAGCTGATGATTTCCAGTCATTCAATTAATATGCTTTTGAGTCCCTACCTTGGGAAGATGTTGGTGAGCAAATCTCTTGCCCTTACTGGGTTCATAGTTAGTTAGTTCCAGCAATAGAAACTTGCTTCATAAACCTGTAGCAGGATTAACTGAGAAATGTCTTTAGATACCTTTAAAGTGATTTGCTGTAGAGCAGCTTAAAGCCCTTTTATCAAAACCCATCCTAATATATTGGCTTAGGCAACATCCAACATAATGTAGTTATTAGCTTTGTATAAGCAGGCACTCTAATATCTGGTGAATTCAGTTAGGTGCTTTTATTTTCTGAATCCTACACTGCCAACCCTAGAGAACTTTCTGAGGAAAAAACAAAGATGTATGTAGTTCTTAGGCCTATAGCAGAGATTATAAACTGTTTAGTCCCAAATCCTGGTTCTGGAGCAACAACTTTGTTTTAGGATGAAATAAATAGGCCTCTCCTGCCCTATATACTTATTTCTTAACCTTGTGGGCGAATCTTTGGGCCCTTGAACAATTTTAAAAATACACTTTAGAAAAGAGTTATTCCTAATAACCACCTTGGTTAAAGCCCTCCTTATCTTGCTTCCGAAATGATCTTTTGCCTGGAAGCCCCAGCCCTCCCACAAACAGATGCCAAATTTAAAACACAAATCTGACCATGTTCATGTTTAAATGTTTATCCCATGTTTAAAACCGTTCACAGGCTCTTCCTCAGCCAGAGTCCTACATGGAAGGCCTTCCCACCTATAACCACCTGCTTCAGCCTAGTTGGTCATTCCTTAAGACACACTTACACTAATACAAACCTATGTACTGATGGTTTATACTTTTCTCCAAGCTCTCTCAGCATTTGGACCCTCTGATGCTAAAAGCAGGGGATCTCACCTCCCAATGTAGGGAGAAATAGGAATGCAGATAAATGAAGTCACACAGAACTCTTAACTCCTCATGCTGGCCCACCCTCACACAGGCCCAATCACAAATACAAATGGTAGGCAAGCTGACCAGTTCCTTCTTGACTCTTTTTCTCAGTTTATTCTATGTCACTGACAGAACAGATGGAAAAGGAGAAACAGGATTCTCAAGTCACTTAGGGACTAAGAGGAAGTAATGATCAATCATAAGAAAGAGAATTCCATGCCTTAATCTTTCCTACTTTGTCTTTTCCTAACTGAGAGCATCCACGCTCTTTTGTTCCTTTAGTCTAATTACTGTGCAGTGTAGACAGCAGCTTACAGAGAACAGCTCTTACCTTCCAGGATCCTCTCAGCATTCATCCGGTAGCTGTCTGCAGTTTCTGCCATGTGCCGGGCTGTGGCCAAGTGGTTCAGCATAATCTCACAGCTTTCATCATTTTTTTCCCACATGTCAATTCCTTCAAAAGTGACAGTCTGGCGCTCCATCAGGGTCACAAGAGGCATCAGTAGTGGAACTGATATTTTGTTGGGGGGAGCACACGTAGACTCTGAAAAATGAGGCAAGGTTTTCCATGTTGTAATTTTTTTCAAAGTTAAGCAAAGAGAGTTCCAATTCAAGATGGTGATGTAGGAAGAGCCTGTGCTCAGCTCCTCCAGTGGACACACCAAATCTGAAGCTAAATATGGAACTTCCTCTGAAAAAAACCTAAAAACTAAGCAACTTCTACATATCGGGTAAACAAGGCCCACATCAAAGAAGGTAGGAGAGGCCAGGACCCAATGTCTCCATAAACCTCAATCCTGGCACAGTTGGGAGAGAACTCAAAACTTGGAGCTTTCTCCCTGAGGAGCAAAGGTGGACACCCCAACTTTAAAACCTTCCACAGTGGACACCCCAACTTTAAAACCTGCACCTAAGAGATGAGCCCCAAAAATATCTAGCTTTGAAAATCAACCCTGTTCTCGTCCATGAGCCCCATAAGCTGTAACAAACTGAGAACGAGCTCTTTATTAAGGAGCTTGAGCGCTCAGACTCACCTGTACCAGGGCTCAGCATGGAGGCAGCAGACTGAGAGGAGCTCGTCTGCTAATGCTGAATTGTTGGTCTGAGGGACAGGCTAATTTATCACACATCTAGGGGCCCGTCGGCTGGCAGGCACCATCTTCATGCTCGCTCTTTGCCTTATTCTAGCCAGCAGATGCCGTCATTTTTTTTTTCTTTCTTTCTTCCTGCAGGTGCCATCCAAATGCTCTCCCTCTGCCAAACTGCACAGTGCCAGTATCTTCAGAGAGGAGCTTTTACACATATCTGGTGCCTCGTTTTTTGTTGGTGCTCCCCATGATACACACCCCTGATCACCTGGCTGTGAAGGCCAGGCTAGAGGAACCGTGATCCTGTATGTCACAGAACTGTTAACAATTGTAAACGGTTCTAGGCAGGCACCCTAGGGTGCTGCACAGATAGCAGACTGAAACACACCCCAGTCTTTGTGAAAGAGGCGTATTTGCTTGTCCTGGTACTTTAGCCTGAGAGGCAGGCTTCACGTCTGGCATACAACTGGAGGCCTGCAAAGATACTTTGAAGCAATGTAGGCTGATGGGTGCCATCTTTGCACTCTTCCTCTACCTCATTACTGTTTCCTGACACTGCCTAGAAGGGAGCTAGCTAATACATTTGTTTGAAGCCTATTTTTTTTGCAACTGCCGTCCATGGGATGCCACCACATCACCTGGCTCTGGTGGCCAGTGGGGGCTTATGCTTGCATTCTCACAGGACTATATATATTTGCATAATTTAAAAACCTGATGCTTCCAACTGGCCTGAATCTAGGTGCTGGCTGAGACCCTCTCCTTTGGGACACTGACAGGTCTTGGCATAGCCTCAACTACTGGGAGTCATTAAAAATAAAAGCCTGCTTAGACAATCACAAAGGTTAGAGAGACAACCAAGAACTAGATCAGGGTTGAATGATAAGGTTCATCTCCTACATGACGCCATTTCTCCAAGCCTGGGAGAGGTGGCTGTTTTATCTAACACATAGAAACCAACACAAAGAGTCAAGCAAAGTAAAGAAATGGGAATATGGGGGCGCCCGGGTGACTCAGTTGGTTAAGCCACTGCCTTCAGCTCAGGTCATGATCCTGGAGTCCTGGGATCGAGTCCCACATACGGCTCCCAGCTCTGCGGGGAGTCTGCTGCTCCCCCTGACCTTCTCCCCTCTCATGTTCTCTCTCTCTCTCTCTCTCTCTCTTTCTCCCAAGTAAATTAAAAAAAAGAAACAGGAATATGACCAAAGGAAAGAATAAGAGGAAAAAACCTCGGGAAAATCATTAATAAAATGGTGATAGGTAATTCACCTGATAAAGAGTTCAAAATAATGGTCATAAAGATGCTCACTGAATTTGGGAAAAGAATAAACACAGTGAGAACTTTAAGAAATAGAAAATATAACAGTACCAAATGGAAGTCAAAGAGAAGAAAACAACTGACCTGAAAATTACAGCAAAGAGCTTCAATATACTGGATGAGGCAGAAGAAAGGCATTGGTGAGCTCAAAGACAAGATAATGGAACTCATTCAATCAGAGCAGCAAAAAAGAATGAGAAAAGTGAAGGTAGTCGTCTTAATGATGTTCCGTAAGTCCCTTAAACTAACATTTACATTACAGGGGTACTAGAAGAAAAGAGAAAGGGGCTGAAAACCTCCCTAAGGAAAGCCCAAAGAGTTCTAAATAAGATCCACATCAACACATGTTATAATTAAAATGTCAAAAATTAAAGAAAAGGAAACAATCTTAAAAGCAGTAAGACAAAAACAACTTGTAATGTTCAGGTGAACCCCCATGAGACTCTATTAGTAGATTTTTCAGCAGAAAGAGTCCAGAAGGGACTGGCACAATGTATTCAAAGTGCTAAAAGAAAAAAAATTGGCAAAAAAACAAACAAAAAGAAAACCAAAAAACTTATCATTCAGTATTGGAGGAGAAATAGTTTTCTAAACAAAAGATAAAGGGGTTCATTACTGCTAAACTGGCTATATAAGAAATGTTAAAGGGCATTAATTAGTAACAAAACATGTAAAAACACAAATTTCACTGGTAAAAGTATATAGTAAAGATAGATTAATCACTTATAAAGCCAGTATGAAGGGTAAAAGACAAAAGTGGTAAACCTAACTAACTACAATAATTAGGAAACACAGATAAAAAGATGTAAAATGTGACATCAGAAACAAAACATAGTGGAAAGTAAAAATGCATATATTTAAAATGCATTCAAACTTAAGTTGGTATCAACTTCAATAAAAGACTGTTAAAAGTTGTATATAAGCCTCATGGTAACCGCAAAGCAAAAACCTACAGTAAATGCACAAAAGATAAAGAGAAAGGAATCCATACATAGCACTAAAGAAAATCATCAAGCTACAAAGGAAGAGAACAAGAAAGAAAAGAAATGAGCAGAGAGGAAGGATAAAATAGCCAGAAAACAATGAACAAAATGGCAAAAAGCACATACCCATCAACAATTAAATGTAAATGGACTAAATTTTCTAATCAAGACATACAGTAACTGAATGGATAAAAAAAAGATCCATCTTTATGCTTCCTACAAGAGACTAACATCAGATGTAAGGACACACACAGACTGAAAGTGAGGAGATGGAAAAAGATAATCATACAAGTGGAAACCAAGAGAAAGTTTGAGAAGCTATACTTAGACAAAATAGACTTTAAAACAAAGACTGTAATAAGAAACAAAAAAAGCATTACATAAAGAGGTCAATCCAATAAAAATATAACATTAGTAAATACTTATGTACCCAACATAGGAGCACCTAAACAATACAATAATAATAGACTTTAATACTCCACTTACTGGACAGACCATCCAGACAGAAAAGGAAATAATGGCCTTAACAACATGTTAGACCAGATGGACTTCACAAACCTATATAGAGTATTCCACTCCAAAGTAAAAGAAAACAGGGATGCTTGGGTGGCTCAGTAGGTTAAGTGTCAGCCTTTGGGTCAGGTCATGATCCCAGGGTCCTGGGATCAAGTCCTGCATCTGGCTCCCTGCTCAGTGGGGAAGTGTGTTTCTCCCTCTTCCCCTCTACACTGCTCATGTGCTCTCTCTCAAATAAAATATTTTTTTTAAAAATCGTACAATCCACTTAACAGATGTAGAAAAAGGATTTGACAAAATTTTAACATCCATTTATGGTAATTCTCAACAAAGCAGGTATAGAAGGAACAACTCTACATAATAAAGGTCATATCTGACAAACCCACAGCTAATGCTCAAGGTTGAAAAGCTGAAAGCTTTTTTCCTAGAATCAGGGTCAAGACAAGAATGCCTACTCTCACCACTTTTATTCAATGTAGTATTGGCTGTCCTAGACAGAGCAAATGGACAAGAAAAATATAAAAGGCATCCAAACTGGAAAGAAGTACAACTGTCACTATTTGTAGATGACATACACCAAAAACTGTTAGAATACACAAATTCAGTCAAGTTGCACAATACAAAATATACAGAAGTCTGCTGCGTGTCTATACACTAACAATGAACTATCAGAAGAAGAGATTAAGGAAACAATCCCACTTACAGTTACATGAAAAAGAATAAAATAGCTAGATATAAATTGAACCAAGGAGCTGAAAGACCTATATACTGAAAACTATATGATACTGAGGAAAGAAATTGAAGACGACACAAACAAATGGAAAGATATTCTGTGTCCATGGTTTGGAAGAATCAATATTGTTAAAATGTCCACACTACATAAGCCAGTCTACAGAGTCAATGCAATCCTTATAAAATTCCAGTGGCATTTTTCACAGAAATAGAACAATCCTAAAATATGGGGGAACTACAGAAGGCCAATAGCCAAAAGAGTTCTGAGGAAGAACAAAAGCTGGAGGCATCATGCTCCTTGGTTTCAAACTAGATTCCAAAGCTAGAATAATCCAAACAATATGGTACTAGTGTAAAAATAGACACCTACATCAATGAAACAGAATTGAGAGCCCAGAAAGAAACCCATGCATCTATGGCCAATTTATTTATGACAAAGGAGCCAAAAACATACAATGGGAAAAGACAGTTTCTTCAATAAATAGTGCCGGGAAAACTGGAGAGCTACCTGTAAAATAAAGAAAATGGGGCACTACCCTACACCATACACAATTAACTCAAAATGGATTCAACACTTGAATGTGAGGCCTGCAAACACAGAACTCCTAGAAGAAAAGAGAGGCAGAAGCTCCCTGACGTTCCTTTTGATGATTTTTTTTTTCTATCACCAAAAGCAGAGACAGCAAAAGCAAAAATAAGTAGGACCACATCAAACTAAAAAGTTTCTGCACAACAAAACCACAAAATGTAAAGGCAAACAACTGCATGGGAGAAAATCTTTGCAAATCATCTATCTGATAAGGGGTTAACATCATATGTTAACATCATATATATGATGTTAACCCCTTTATATATATATATAAAAGTAAGTCAACAGAAAAAAAATCCAATGAAAAAGGCAGAAGATCTGAATAGATACTGTGCCAGAGGAGATGCAGACAGTCAACGGGTACATGGAAAGGAGCTCAACACAAGGGAAACACAAATCAAAACCACAATGAGATATCACCTCACACCTATTAGAATGGCTACCGCAAAAAGACAAGAAATAGCAAATGTTGGAAAGGATGTGGAGAAAAGAGAATGCTCATACACTGCTGGCATGCATGTATACTAGAACAGCCACTACAGAAAATAGATTTGAGATTCTTCAAAAAATTAAAAATGGAACTATTATATAATCTAGCAGTTTCACTTCTGGCTATTTATCTGAAGAAAAACAAAAATACTTACTCAAAAAAATATCTGTACCCCACATTCCTGCATTATTTATAATAGCCAAGATTAGGGAAATGACCAAAGTGTCCATCAGTGGAGGAACAGATAACGTGGTATACTTATATTTATAACTAACTACACACACACAGTGGAATATTATTCAGCCATAAAAATAAGAAACGAGGGAGACCTGGGTGGCTCAGAGGGTTAAGCCTCTACCTTTAGCTCAGGTCATGATCTCTGGGTCCTGGGATTGAGTCCCACATCACATTGGGCTCTATGCTCAGCAGGGAACCTGCTTCCCCCTCTTTATCTGCCTGCCTCTCTCCCTGTTTGTGATATTTGTCAAATGAATAAATAAAATTTAAAAACAAAAAAACGAAATCCTGCTATTTGATGACATGAATCGACCTTGAGGGCATTCTGCTAAGTGAAAATGTCACAGAAAAAGAACAATACTATATGATCTCACTTGTATGTGGAATCTAAAAAAAAATAAAGCCCAAAACAAAAACCCCCTCAGTTCACAGATACAGAGAACAGATTGGTGGTTGCTTGAGGCTGGGGGTCAGGGATGGGCAAAATGGGTGGAGAAGGTGAAAAGACACCAATTCCCAGGTGTAAAGTGAGTAAGTCAGGGGGAGGTAATGTAAGTGCAGTGACTATAGTTACTAATACTACACTGCACATTTGAATGTAACTGAGAGTGGATCTTGAGAGTTTTCATCACAAGAAAGAAAAATTTTATAACTGTGTATGATGTGGATGTTAATTGGCTTGTGATAATTTTGTAGTATATACAAATACTGACTCATTACATCGTCCACCAACAGCTAATATTAACGTTACATATGTTACACCTCAATTAAGAAAGGAAAGCAAAGTGAGGGGACGGGTAGCCCAAGGGCCGGTTTAGCAACAGTGGGTCTGCAAGAAATGACGCTGTCCTCTGATAAAAGCCTCGACCCATCAACAATCCAACAGATACCTCGAATCTCATTAAATGTCCTGCTAAAGGCTCTGATCAAACCAAAGCGATCGGACCTAACCGTCTCACAGATACACAAGGGGCGCCATCACACCCACTCATGCTCAAAGCTTGCTCACCTCGGCCTTCATGCATGATCTTGCTGAATGGCTTCAGCTGTTTTTCATAGAGGATAGCGGTTTGCGTGTACTGGTGCCTCAGAGCAGTCCACGTTTTTTCTAACCTTGTGATCTGAAAGACAGAAAAGTGTTATCATTTTGGAAGATGGTCTTTTTAGAAACAAGTCAAAGCAGCGGAAAGCAGTGCATAGAAAAAGGCTAATCCCTGCCCCGTTCTGTGTTGTTCTAACAGCCCATCCCAGAGACAACTCATCAGTTTCTTGTATGTGTCCATGTATCTGTGCATAGGCATATATATGACTTAAAAGGCATATTCCACATTTTTCAATGTTTTGCTTGGAAATCATTCAAGTATGTATAAAACAGCATAGAACAGCCTTATTTTGTTAAACTTCTGTACGATGTTCCAGTTTATAGATAAACTAAAGTTTACCTAGTCTTCCATAGAGAAGAATTTTACAAATTTTTTTCCATTATGAAATTACCCTGTAAAGACCTTGCAAATGTACAGGTGTGTGAAAATATCTGGGGTATAAATTTCCAGAAGTGGTACTACTGGGTCAAAGAATACATGTATTTTAACTGTTGATGGGAACTGCCAACTGTCCACAGAAGTTATACTAATGAAAGCATGTAGGAACGTAACATATAGCATTTTCATTTTCTCGTAAGTAATAATGTCTGAAAGAAACAGAAGATTGCCCAGGCCACATGATGTCACTCCATTCATTCCTTTCATTCTGTTCCTTTAGAACAGTTTAGTTAATGCCGATATGTCACCAATTCTGACTGCCCCAAGACAGACAACCCCCACTCATACCATAAAACCAGCAAGCTGGAGTGTCTGTGAAGTTTTGTTTCTGTTTTTGTTTTGTTTTTTATGTAAAACAAGAAAGAGGAAGAGCACTAGTATTGGGGGAATGAACATCAATTCTCTGTGGTGTATTTGAAGAATTTCATTTAATCCTCCAATGCCCTATGAGGCAGTATTTTGGCCTCACTTTACAGATTAGAAACCAAAAGAGAATAGTTAACTTGCTCCAGGTTTTATAGCTGGTAAATGACAGAGAAGAGATTCATTCCTTTGGCTCTAAGAGCCACATCTTCCCAGAGGAAGGAGAGAAGCGATCAGCACCAGCAGGTCTGCTGGGACAGATAGGAAGCAACTTGTCTTCCTCTAGCCACCCTCTACCCCATGCACCTCTCTCTTCTCCCTGTCCCTTCTCTTCCTCACCCTGAAGCATCTGCCTTTCCCAAAGCAGCCCTGGTCTCTCATCTGGGCCCAATCTGCTGGATGCTCTTTCTTGAGATTAGAAGCTAAGAGAAAGCACATGAGCCCGTAGTATAGGGTCACATTTGGTTGAGGACACCCAGGAATGGTGTGAGTCCCCTCTCAGCCTTCCCTGTGTCTGCCACCTCCTTCCCCCGGCAGTGACAGTGCCCTTGCTCACTGTGGGGGGCCCGAATGCCCTGAAAGGCTACACGCACTCACTGCTAAGGGGTTCAGCAGGAAGGGTCTGGTGCTGCTGGAGGCGAGGGAGCCCCCTGCACAGGCATATTCAGGTGTGCTAGGAGAAGTCCCTAACCATGGATGGCAAGCATACTCTCAGAGGAAGCTCTGGGCTGGAGCACTACACAAAGCTTAGCCTGGTGCCTCAGCCTTCCAAAATTACAGGCCATTCTGGGAGAGAAGAGATAAGCATGATCCAAATGAAAAATACTTAAATGAAAAATTATGACCCCTATTAGTATAGGAGTCAGTGTATCATGAAAATACAACTGGATTTGCTTATTTCAGATATGGATCCTATAAAATTCCAGGACAACTAAGGAGTTTTCAAACTCTTAGCATATTATAGTTGGACTTGATTCCCCCCAAATTTTCCTGGTAAAGGCCCTAAGTTGTTCAGCTTGTCTTCAAGTTGACCTGCTTTAATGCCAAGAAATGACATTCTTAACATGCTCTGGCTTGCAGGACATGTGACTGTGGGATCTTCCCCAGCGGCAGTGGTAGCTTTTCAGTGAGCACCCAGCAGGCTTTCAGAGACAGTCTGCAGTTAGCGAACAGCCAAGCTAATGACCAGTGGGTTTGGTCTTACCAGTTGCAGACTGGGTTTATAGGACTAGAGGACCCTGGGAGCGAGATTACACACATCTAGAGTTTGTGGGGCAGAACTGAAATGGGACTGCGGACTCTGGGCAATCAAGATGACAGAACGACTTTCCTCTCTAAAGGTTCATCTGACTTTCAATACAGGCTTTCAGGTTTGACACACATCTTAAAAGCAGCCCATCCAAGCAGATAAATTCAAGGTGCTGGGCGCGCCTGGGTGGCTCAGTTGGTTAAGCGACTGCCTTCGGCTCAGGTCATGATCCTGGAGATCCGGGATCGAGTCCCACATCAGGCTCCCTGCTCGGCGGGAAGCCTGCTTCTCCCTCTCTCACTCCCCCTGCTTGTGTTCCCTCTCTGGCTGTGTTTCTCTCTGTCAAATAAATAAAATCTTAAAAAAAAAAAAATTCAAGGTGCTGGACTTCAGAAACTCTAAATAGGGAGTTAAATGGCAGATGGACTAGATATCTGAATTTTTTAACAGAAGTCTGTATTAGGTGACCTAAGCAACATAATTTTGAAACAAACCACTCTGGGGATTCTAAGAGATAAGCTCTCCAATTGCCTGGCGACACAGATGGACCAGCCTCTTTCTCCTACAACACACGTCAGCCAGATGTATCTGCTAATTGGTTCTATTTTTTTTTAATACTTTATTTTTTTAGTGTTCCAAGATTATTGTTTATGCACTACACCCAGTGCTAATTGGTTCTTAAGGACTACCAATTGTTCTTGAGGATGCCTCCTTTTCTGGAACACCAAGGAGAAAGTATGCACCATGAACAACAATCCAGTTTCAAAAAACAGAGCTGAAACACTTAAGACACTGCCTCCTACCCAAAGCTGCTTTCACTAAGATTTAGTCTACCTTTCAAGATTGACAAAAAGCGTGAGTGCTTTACTAAGCCTGGGCTTGCAGACCGACTCTCAGAACTCTTAAGTTCACACAGGCACACAGGGCGCACCGGTCCAGGGGAGACTTACCTGCGGCATTTCCAGGGCTTTCATAATTGCCGAGAAGGAGTAGAGGTCCCCCATGGAGTCCTTCAGTTCCACCGCCACCTGGATGATCCTGTTGAGGGTGGCCGCTCTGTCCTCCAGAGTGCCCGTGCAGCCCAGAATGTCCACTGCGATGCCGATGGCCATCGTGTTGTGTCTGGGAGGGAGGAGACCAGGGGTCAGGCCCAGGGCAGACAGGACTAGGAGGAAAGGAAGGCAAACCAGCCAGGACAAGGACTAGATTGGTGCTGTTTGCTATTCTGCCCTACCAGGTGCTGGCCGCTCAGACACTCTGGGTTGCTGATTCAACTGTGAGACCCACCCCTCCTCCCCCCAGAGGCTGACAGGGCAGGGCCCTGGCTAGGCCTCCCAGGGTGCACTGCTAGGGGCAGGAAGGCCAGCTGCCCCAGGACAGGGCCATGTCCAGCCCTGCATCTGGGGCACGAGAGGTCCTCTTGGGGTAAAGCTGCTCAGAAGTATGCAGGGACTCCTTGTACCTTGCACCGTGAGAGGTCTGGGGAGACCCCCGGTCCCTCAACATGCTGGGGAATCCCATCCTCAGGGAAACCCTGGGCCCCCTCCACTGTGTGCCCCGGACTGGGGAAGGAAAGTACAGAAAAATGAGAGCGTATGTTTAACCCAAGGTGATGTCATGGGTCTTGGCACTTAAGAAGAGATGAGGAGCTGAGAACAGAGAGTCTGGTCCAGAGGCCAGAAGGTGCCTGGAGATGTGGACAAAGACTGCATGGCGCATGGCTAACCGACATAATTTCCCTGTAATGTTAGACCCTAATAAAAGAGAAATGTTGTATCTGCCCACAATCCTCCCTTTTCTCACCCTGTACTACCCGGGTCAAGCTCACAGACCCACAACAGGAAGTCTCCATAGGACAGAGCAGAGCAGTCTCTGCTGCTGGCAGGCAGCACAGACCTCAATCCTTTCCTTCCTCCCTCAATCAGGACCAGCACGTTGCCTGCATCGGGCCACAATGGCTTCTGCTAAGTCTCCCTCTGGCTGTGGGCCCAGTGCCAGAGGTGAAGCCCCATCCATAGCAATGGTCACCAAAATACAACATGCTTTTGACGCTCTGGGGCCACCTTGTTCTCCAAGTTCACAGCCAAGGATGTCACTCCAGGCCATGACCCTCTCTCACAGAGGCCCACAGTGTTGGGCGCTCTCTTGGGGCCTTGAGCCAATGGGGGCATGATTCATCAAGTGGCCGGGCCCACCACTTTCTCTAGTAATTAGAAGTGATGAGCTCTGCTGTCTCCGAGTGTGTGTGGGTGTGGGTGCGTGTGGTGCTTACTCGCAGTGTGACCTCAGGCTCTTACCTAACTGCTCTACTCCTCCATTTCTTCACTGTAAAAATGGGAGCAAGCGTTGTGAGAAAGACAGAGGGTGTGGGGGTGTCAAAATCAGAGTTCCTGTCACCAGCAGGCCTCTCGCAAATGGTAGGTGTGACCACAACTGTCTCCGTGTGTACATCTTTCTCTGCATTCTCATCCATTTTGTCATTCTACCTGCCTTTTTGCTCTCTTCTTCCTGAAGCCTTCATTCATAGATCCTAAGATAAAGTATATTTTTATTACTTGCTGAATTTATTGAAGAGTCTTCTTCTTTGCGAAGTGTTTAGGTTGAGCTGAGCATTTTAGCTGTTGCTTTTAACTAACAGTAAACTGGCTTCCCATGCTGCCTTCAATTGATTCTTCTGCTCACTGTTTTTCCCCATGTTTTAAACGGCCCTTAGTAGAAGACTGGTTCTCTATCTAAGACCAGAATGGTTCTATCCACTCATTCACCTAGTGGGTGCCTCTGTGCCTAAGACCTCCGATTTCCACCACTGTAGGAAAAACCACTCAGAACAGCAGGTACACGGCAGACGCTTAGGTGGGTGGCAAGGAGAGACACTGGACACCCACCGTACAAAGGCCTTGTCCACTCGCTAGGACTGGAATGGGTGAGGTGATAAGTCAAAAATAAAGGGTGGTCTGTATCTGATTTTCAAACACAAAATGATGTCATCTGACCCTTCAAAATGGCTATCCTCTTAGCCTTTATTTAGTACACAAACTGTAAGGAAGAAACCCACTCCTCAGGCTCTAACAGGCAGATCCCTCAGGTCAGTCCTGGCCGGAAGCACGGCAAGGAGAGAGCTCCAGGGAAGTGGCGATGAGGAGACAGGGGAGCAAGTCCAAAAACAGCCCAGAGGAGCCCCCAGCCTGCCGACGTCCGCCTGGGCCCACGTGCATGTCCAATATACCCAACGACCAGGATAGAGTAAGGCCTGGAACCTGGGGGATTGGCACGGACATACCTCATGTGAGGAATGGGGCCACGTGGCAGTGGGGCTCACCTCTGTTGAAACCGTGACCATGGGCCCAGCAACAACAGAGGGCAAAGCTAGCTGAGAAGTAGGCCTCTGGGGCTTGGGGAGGGGGAGGGGGAGCGGTGCCTGCAGAGAGAGGCTAGAATCTAGAAAGCCTGTAGGAAAAGGAGGCAAATTCACACAATTCTCCAAAGGCAATAAATACCAAGGATGCTTGAACAAAGCGAAGGACCATGTCCTAACCTCCTGCCTCCCAGAAGTCTTTCATTAGGCATTCCGGGTATTTTCTCTCCATGGCTGGGAACCAAAGCCACAGCGACATGGTGGCTGGATCATCTGCTTTCCAGCTAGGGAACCTCGAAAGCACTGTGGGGTTCCCCCAGGCTCGCTGAAATGCGCCATCTACATTGTAGGGGCTGACACCCTAGGACAGCGCCATCCACCTGCTGCAGTTGGCTATTTACACATTAAAGAGTCCACAGTAAAATACAAAAGTGTGTCCCTCGGTTGTCACATTTCAGGCTCTCAAGAGTCCCCTGCAGTTAGTGGCTGCTGTCATAAGCTAAAGACATTTCAACTACCACAGAAGGACAGACTGGACAGCACTGATAACCTAGAATGTCTGGGTGTCCATTACGACTCACGTTTGTATCATGACAATTAGGAAACTGGCAGGAAAAACAGGACACTTAACAAGACAGTCTTGCCCAAATCAACGGTCTTCTCATGTGTGTCAACAAGTCCAATGTCTGCAGCAATAAGGGAATCTAGTCTAGCACTTCTCTTAAAAACAGACCTCATTATTTCTGTCTTCTTGACTTCTAAAGCTCCAATACTGCAGCATGTGGGTTTCAATGCACAGCCTGGCTTCTGGGAAGACTGGGGAGAGAGCGGCAGTGATGCTTCAGAGGCTGGGGGGCGTCAGCATTGCTGTCCCCTGCCCACCTCTCAAAGAAATCACCGTTCAGACTCTGTTCTTCCCAACTTCTCCCACAAACTCCCACCTACTCCTAGTGCGATCTTGAACTCCAAAGAGACAGAAGGCCCGCTGCTGGATGGCGGGGGGGTGGGGTGGGGTGGGGGCTGTAGAGGGTGAGGTGTCCGCTCCACCCAGGCCAGTGGCAAGGGTGACTTCTGCTAGCGTGGGCCAATGGTCTCTTCCGTCCTCCACCCCCTCCAGGAGCAGGGAGAGGAACGTGTTCTTTGTTCCCAGACATCTGCTATGCCGGCTACTTTGTGCCTCTCCAGGAATTCTGTGGCTAAGCCTTCTAGGAGAAGGGAAGCACTCAAGACCTGGTCGGTGCTGGGCCCTCGTCAGCTCCCAAAGCGGCTGTGCTGATGGGCCCAAAGCACAGGGGGCGGCACGGCTCACCTTTCAATTATGTCCAGGCGCAGCTGGTGGCCATAAGGCAGGGTGATGAGTTCCAGCCCTGAGCTCACACCCATTTTCTTCCTCATCTCTTCTGAAACTTCAAGTATCCTCACGACCTGCCGAGAACACAAATGGAAACGCACTGGATCAGGAAGAAGGCTCAGCACAGGCACGAATGTAACACGTGAAAAGAAGGACACGAACCCGGGACAGTGTGGATGTGCTTGCTGCGTTTCCCTTTGGGCAGCAGCAACCCCAGCTAGAGGCTCTGGACGAGATCAGAAAGATTCTAAGACACCACTGGAATCCAAAACCGGAAAGCCCCTTGCATGGTCCACAGAATCTGCTGATCTGGTGTTTCTGGCCAGCCGGACTGTAGCGTGACCCTTCCAGCTTCTGGCCACCATGGGCCGGTCCCGCTGCTGGCAGAGGGCTGTGAGCACACCTGGCGGGGAGCCCCTGTGGTGGGACAGTGACCAGGGCTGAGGGACCCACGCCTCTGCCATCCGTGTTCTCACTTCCCGGCAGGGCTGGCTGCTATTACCCTTAATTGCACCTCTCCCGGGCTCAGTCAAGGCACCATCTGTCTGGAAATCATTAGAAACATGCACAGCGATTTGAAACCCAAGGTCTCAAGCACAGCCACTTCTCCCCGCAAAGGCCTCCCTTAAAGAAAACCTTTGTTTGTCCCAGCCAGCTCTCTGGTCTTGCCTCTAGTTCTAGTGGCACCAGGTACGAGCCGAACATTTGTGTTTATCGCATACCGCCTCGGAAAGCTACAGCCTAGCCTCCGCCTCTCCCACACATGCAGGCCAGCGACTCTGCACCCTGACGTCGAACGGGGAACTCGCAGGCACCGTGTGTCTGACTGACTGGACACGAGGCAGGCACAGAACGATTCCTCTCCTCCCTCTGCTGGAGTTGTCCTCAACTATAAATGATCCCAGACATCGGAACAGTCCAGATGTCTTCCTAACAGGCCACTGAAAAACACCTGAAGCTTATCTGATATGAACAATCCCGATTCTGTGGTTGAGCAAAGGAACCACTGTCAGCCCTGAGGAAATGGACCTGTGGGAATTAGCTGGGCAGGGGCAGACTGGGAAACAGGGTGCAGGATTCCTACTGTGCTCTCTGGGCCTCAGTGTCCCCTTCTCTAATGCAGCTGCTAGATTCGCCTTTCTCACTCTCAAGGACTTTGCAAAGGATCAAATTACTTTAAAGCTATTTGAAAATATGAGTTGTGAACCACTGGCATGCAGAAGAATAAGAATTGTGGCCAGATCTCTGAAAAGGGATTTAGACCTTGACCATGGTCAGGCAACCCAGATGTATACCCCAGGCACTTGTGGTCACACACACTGCCCCATCAAAGGCTCCAAACCCAGCCTCTGGGTAGTAGGCACCCTCCAATGCACACATACTCTGTGTAAAGAGATTCAATGATTCAGTTTTGGGCCTGAAGCACTAATAACCAGAGTGATCCTTGCTTTAAGAGATAAGCCTCCAAGCTGGTTTTCCATCAGTGCAAATATGCAACTCTTGGTCACCTTCCTGGGGGTTTGCCAGGATATGCCGACACCTGCTTGCCCCGAGGCTGAGCTAGGACAAGGGGCTCCTGAGCTCACGCTGCAGAACCTGGACTTGGTCCTCTGGGAAAATGCCCAGAGCCGTGCAACTCATAGATGGAGAGGAGGGATGGACACTTCAGGGCATCTACTATGAGACGCCCGCAGCACGCAACACCAGCACTCCCCGACGAGGCATTCCAGTCTCCCTCAGCTCTTCTGACCTCTTATCCTCATGCTGCAGGATCTCCAGACCACCTGAGGGAGCTGCCGCGGTGACCCACAGTAGTGCTGGCAGCGGCCTGGCCCTCCTCCCAGCTGCCAAGGGATCTTCTGAACTGCAGTGAGGTTGCCTGGCTCTGCCCCCCATTTCAGCTGCCCTCAGGAGAGGACTCTGATCTGCCCTGTGCCCTCAAGGGCCTGTCCGCCTCACTGAACTGCTAGGTGCTGTGAAGCAACAACCTGGAAGGAGCCCAGAAGTAGAGACTCAACGTCCAAGGAAAGACCTGCGAATCCCTGCCCTGCCGTGCCCCACCCCCGCCTCCGCTGCCCGCACAGCGCCGTCTGCACCATCTGCCGCCTGCCACCCGGAAGATGTTTCTCACATTCTTCCTCTGGTCAGCTCCTAAGCAGCCTTTAAAATTCATCTCAGATGTCCCCTCCCTGAGCATCCCCCTCCTTCCCCCACGTTCAAGACCCTGCCTCAGAGGCCCCACAGTTCTTGTGCCTTCCCCTGCGGAGCATGTCCCACCTGGGCTGTGGTCTGAAGTCCTGTATCACTGCCGTCGCCCCCCCACCCCCCTGCATCACTCCATGGCCCAGCCCGGCCCACAGTAGATGCTCAAGCGAGGCTAAATACCAACACTAGCAGGCATCTAGCCTCATTCTGGTCAGGCTTCATGTGTGGAGGGCTCTACGTAAGTTCCTTCACTTAGTCTTCGTCATCACCACCACCTGGGTAGCTGGTAGGGGTCTCTTCCTTTTATAGGTGGAGGCAGAAGAACCAGAAAGTTGACAGCCTGAATTAGACTCAGGGATTTCATCTGCTGCCAACTCTCACCTACTGGGCCCCACTTCTCGATACTGCAACAAGCGGGTGGAGGACCGGCTGCAATCTGGGGAGGCCAGGGAGGTGCGCATTTGCAGGGTGGGAGGGGCTCAGTGGATTCCCACCCCAGCCCTGTCCAGGGCAAGGGGGGGAGGACTGGACACAGCAGGATGGGCAGCCTTGAGGCACTTAGGGCCACTCACTGTCACGATGGCCTTTCTGGGCATTAGCCCAGGGCTCTGCATGGGGTGGGAACCAGCACTTGGGCCCCAAATGCTGTCCAGTGCCTCTTCTCGGCTTCTGAGTGGGCCTTTCTGGTGGCCCCTACATTTGGAGTGGGTAACAACAGCCCGTCCATTTCTGTCAGAGACGCTGATTGTGTCTGCTTTGTTGGCAAAGCCTTAAAGTCAGTGGTTCCAGGAAGAGAATGAGGAAATGGCAGTGGACTCAGGAGGGAGGGAGACTATAAACAGCCCTGCCCTTGGAGACTGAAGGTGAGCATAGTCAGGCAGACTTCTGCTCCTGGTCTCTGCCTCACTGCCAGGGGGCTCTATCTAGGCCTTTTTTCCAGGGTTGCCTCAAGGCAAAGAGGGGAGAGGGGCTCGACAAGGAGGACAAAATGCAAAGAAAGAAACCAAACAAGGAAAAGGGCAGGCTTCATGTTCCTTCAGTCGAGAATAGATTTGAGCTCTAGATTCATGGCTGCCAAAGCGATGGGAACATTCTAGACCCTCCTGTCAAAGGGTAGTCAGGCATTTCACCTTCTCCTAGACCCTCCAAGCACTGTCACAGGAGGCAGGATTCGCTTCCTCCGGGGAATTAGGCTGTTCTCTCAGTCCCAATGCATGTTTCTACAAGGAGCTTCTCCTGTGGAGAACTCAGGCAGGTTCACATCAGAATCCTGGCTTACTGGTGCACCAGGGCCCAGGCTGGGAACCAGAACAGGAATCTTAAATCCTCTTACTGCCCTAACGGGTTTAGCCCACTTTCAAGTGAGGTAAGCATTTAACATGGCCTGTGAGCACTGCCCAAGGACACCCAGCCCACCACGTGAACCAACCCTGCTCTTCAGCACGGCCCTTCTCCTGGGGCGCCCCAGCCCCCTGTGACACACACCCCCCACCCCCGGGCCTGGCCATCAGGTACTGAGCGGTCCCTCAGACCCACTGCCAGGTACTGGGTTTCTGGGGCTCCGCACAGCTAGCACCTGCTTCAAGTTCCTCAAGGCTGTTTTGGGAGCCCTTCTGTCCCCCTAAGAGCTCTATCAATTCGGGACTCCCCAGGGGGCTGCTCAGAGAGTACATTTCCTGCAATGAGTCATGACCTGGAAAATTTATTGAGGAAAACTCTGTTCCTAAACAGGCCCTGAACTTTGAAGGTAATTGACTTCATTGAGCTACAAATGAATAAGGACTTTAAATCTCACTAAGGCCTTACGTGCTGCTCCAAAGCATGGATCTGTCTCTGTAACTGAGGGATAGGCTGAGCCACTCCCAGCCTGAGACACTTGCTTTCTAGAAAGATCTCTCTGAAGGATAACTGGCCAGAGGGTCAGTTATGAACAAAAGCTGCCCATATTGAAAAGATATGATTATCAAAATTGATGATGTAAACATTTAGTCACATAAAAAGAGAGTCATACTATGTTGTCTGGGTTTTAAATAGTATGTTTAGGAAAAAAGTACAATAAAATACAGTCATCTGTTTAGGCCTGTGGTAAACGCACACACGTGCATGAAATTATTTACATATATCAGTTTGCAGAGTGAATGTCAACCAGGGTGATCATCAGGAAAGTAGACCTTGTGTAATTCTTTTCTCTTAAACTGTCTTTCATAAATTTTCTAAATTGACCAAGTATTGTAAGGACCTATTTAGCCAGTTCCTGGTATCAAAGCCCAGAAAGCCCGAGAGCCAGATCAGGTGGGAGGCGCCCAATCAGTTAACCCCTTAACCTCCCAGTCCGGACCAGGTGGGAACACCCAAATGCCCTTACCCTCCTGGATCCTAAACAATGGAAATGCAAATTAACTCTAGGTAGCTACTATGACCTGGTCAACTTGTGCGTTGGGGTTTGCCCTATAAAAAGGTAGCCTGAGAAATTAGAGGGGGTGTTGTTCTCTCTTTAGAGGCGACCCTGGCCCAGCCAGTGAAATTCTAATGCTTGGCACAAAATAAAGCTTTGCTTGACCTTCGCTTTTGTATCAGCCTCGTTCCTTTGAACACGAACCATATAAGTATTACTTGGGGAAAAAAATCAAGGGTAAATTTAAAAATGTGTATTATTAAGCTCATTTGAGTAATAGTTAAGTGCATGATGTGTATATGTTTATAAAACATATCACATAAAAAGAACCTGGGCTCTGTGACTCCAGGAACCACATTTTCACCTACAGTCCTCTCTCCTTAGACTTGATTTTCCCAGTTCTGATGGAGCTGAGGAGGGGACCTCGGCTGAGGAGGACCCTGCAGCCAGAGGGGGAGGCGGGGAGGCCAACCCAGGCAGGAGCCCACCGGCCCTCCACCCGAGGGGAGTTTTACAAGCTTCCGACTGGGCAAAGGTTGTTCCGGACCTGCACTTCCCACCCTTTAAATAAATCGCCACCCAGGTGATCTTCTGACTTTTTCTATGAGTCACGCGCTTAAAGGATGAGGTGGAGCGAGGCGAGGCCTGCCCTTCCAAACTCTCCCAGGCAGGAGCCCAACCCACCAGCCCAGGCACTTACCACGCAGTCCGTCCTCAGCATGTGCTGGGCGATGACCTTGGGGTCGTTCTTAGTAAACAGTTCTTTCGCCCGCTTCAGCATTGCCATTTCGAGGGGCTTGTTCTCAGGGGGAAGGAGCTTTGACTCAAAGTCATTCGGTCTGAATGAGGAGGCGGTTTCCAGATGGGGCAGCACGAACTCTGCCTCACCCCCTTCCGGCCCCTGGTCCATCTGCACGGCGGGTGCCTCCCAAGGCCCTGCCCCATCATCATCGAGGATCAAGTAGCTGGTGCCAGAGTTCCGGGGACCCGGCCCCCCGTTCTGCTTGGCCGTCAGCAGCTCCACGTAGCTGTCCTGGGCAGAGAGCAGGGGCCTGGCAGCCCTGTCACAGCCTGCAGCGAAGGCTGGGTTCAGTTCACAGTAGTTGGCCTCTGCAGTGAGCCAGGTGGATGGAGACAGGGGAGCCTGGAGGCAGGGTGCCTTGTAGGGCTTGGGGGGCGGCTTGGGGCACAGCTGGCTGTCTGAGCCCCTCAGGGCCTCCCCTGCCCTAGCGTCCGAGGAGACCCTCCGAACTAGTGCAGGGCTCAGGGTGGGCTCGCTGCCGGTCCTAAAAACGGGTGAGTTTGGGCGGGGGCTTGTGTTCACCCCCGGGGATTGAGGGGGCAACTTACAGCCTGTGGAGGAAAAGAGAAGGTCAGGAAGAGCTCAGCTGTGTGGGGAACACAAGGCAAAACTGGCGTGACATCTCTGCCATTCATGCCCTTGGGTTTCAACTGTCATTCCCCAAAGATAACTCGGTTATCTTTGTTATAAAGCTTAAAAGCTAGCTAGCACACATAAAGCGACCCGCATCCAGAGAGAGTTCCACAAACCCCTTCTTTTCCAGCCTACTAGCGCAGAGTCTTGAGCCGTCCCCACATCAGGGGGACCAGACGGAGCAGGGAAATAGCCTGAAAGACCGCCCCACGCCCAATCTAGCATCGTCCAGAGCATCTCAGGGGCTGGCTGGCTGCATCCCACTTCTGGGGGGATTTTGAACCCCAGTGACTTCCAGCAGCTGGGCGGCAGTGTCATTTTATGGTCAGAAAGGCTAGTCCAGTCAAGGACAAGACATAGTGCCTGGAGGGCAGTGAGCAATCCAGTGTTGTCCTAAGAAACAGAAGTCTTTAGTCATATAACATGAGGGCCTGAGTCACTCTCACGGCCAGGGTGGATCCAGACAGCCTTAAGGGAGAGCCGGAGGCACCCCAGGAAGCGGGGGCAAGATGCAGAGCTAAGGGGTTCTACCTACACAGAAGGGGTTCGCCAAGAGGCATTAGGAAAATGACCCTGTGGTCCAAGGAAGGTCAGTTATAAAAATAATGAACAACCAACCATCCACAGCTCACTAAAACAGCTGCTTACGAGGTCCGCCCACCTCCTACAGCTTCTTGCTCCTCTGGCTGCGAAGGGAGAATAGAGAGGAGGAAGGGTCCCCTAGGCAGCCCAACCCAGCCCCCTCTGCACAGGGAGGGCAGATAGAGAGAGGTTCCCCTGTCAGGAAGGCTACCAGTTAGCGGGGGAACGTAGGTCGGACAACCTGGGTTCAAATGCTGGCCTCACCTCGGGCCAGATGCGTAACTCGGGATGAGTTATGTCACCGCTGCGCCTCAGTGTCCTCAGCAACGAGAAGAGGATAATCATTCCTGCCCTGAAGGTTTGTTATAAGGCTTAAAAAGCTAGCTAACACGCATAAAGCGACCCACATCCAAAGAGAGTTCCACAAACCCCTTCCCTTCCAGCCTACTGGCGCAGAGCCTTGAGCCGTCCCCACATCAGGGGGACCAGACGGAGCAGGGAAACAGCCTGAAGGAAGTCAGACTAACACGGTCACCCTCCTCCCAGAAAAGGCCAAAGACCTACCAAGTGGCAGGTAGCTTTCCGACTGGTGCGCTTTGAGAGAAAAGGCTCTTCTGTCCTGCATGTGATCCAGGCAGGCGGGCTGGCTACCGCTCTTCTCTTTATTTCTGAAACCAAAGATAAGTGGAGCAGAAACGTGTCATTAAATCCTAAAACCTTTAGGCACGTCATGGAAAGTTTTTAAGAGAAGGCTTAGGAGTACAGCACATCCTAGCAGTAAAGGAATGTCTGCTGGAGGAGGAAATTACTGCTGGGGGCGGTTAGCACAGGATCATGCCCTGGGCTCCATCCCTGTGTCCCCAGGACCAATCCTAGGATGCCTTCTCTGAGCCCTTCCATCCGGTGGAGCAGAGCAGAGCAAAGATTTCATGATCCTCTCAGGAAAATCTGATGAACTGGAATGTGCAATTTTAACAGAGTCTAAAATTACTTACAGACCCAGGAGTGACTTGTTTAACTGAAATGCGTTTTCCACCATGCCTCGTGTTGTCACTTAGGAAGGAAGCTGTGGGGCAGTCTGCATTTCAGTGCAAGTCGCCAAGTCCCCCAAATAAAGTCCCTCTCATTCTCTTGGAAGGACCAGGGCTCCACAGCTGGCCTCCTGCTGAGTTGGGGAAGGGCCTGGCGCTAGGAGGCACAGGGCACAGCCACACAGGGAAGAGAAATGTTCCACACAATTTGCTAGCACCCCTCTGCTCCCTTGCCCATTCAGACTGGGAGCTTCTCTAGTGCCCCAAAACAGAATCTCTCTTTTGCTAGAAGAGACTGTACCCCACCAGTCAAGTTGCAAGGAACTTTAATTGACCCTCCTACAGGCCTAGGTTACCGAAATCGCAAAGTTCTTTCCTACCTTTGCATGCCCCAAAGGAAAAAGCAAACAACCCCCCACCCCCCAATAAAAACCTACTCCAAACTCCCAGCAACAGAGAAATTCCAACAGCTCCTGAGAGATAAGGCAGGGCAGAGGGCAAATTCCAAAAGGCAATGGCTTCAGCCAAGCGGTATTTCTGCTGTGATCCTCCGAGCGGCCACACTCTACTGGCCCACAACCCCCACCTGGGGCACACATAAGCCGGCCGAGCGCGCACCAGCAGGCCAACCCGCGGGCCCGACGTCAGGGAAGGTGCGCCCCTCCCTCGCCCCCCACTTCCCCCAACCCCGTCTGGGCGTGGGCGGGGCAGGGCGCTCGGGGCGGTGGGAGGCGCTTCCCTGCAGAGCCCATCCCGCCCCCACACTCAGACCTTCCCCGGCTGCTGCTGCCAGTTGCCAAGAGGTAGCAGGGCCTAAAACTGCTTTCACTGAGCAATCAGAAGACAGGCTCTGTTAGGTCTGCCTCATTGATCGAGAGACTGTCTCAGTCTTTCACTTCTTATTTTAAAAAATAAATTTCTATTCCAAATCTGGGTCACTGAGAGCAGACCAAGAGGCAGGCCTTCCTCCCCAGCACCGCTCGGGGCAAGGGGTCTGGGCATTACCCAATGCTCCCTGGCTGTTCAGGACAGTACCTTCCTCTCTTCATTGGGCAGCCAAGCCCCACACTCACAAAAGAAACAGAGGAAGAAGTACTCCTTTAATATTTTTAAGGGCTCTCATGTCCATCCTTGTAACTGAGAAAAGGAGAATTTCTACGTATCAGTTCTTGACTTCCTCCCTGCAACCGAGTCCTATATTCTACTGTCCTCCAGAAAATAATACTTATGATGATTCCTGTCGACATGGCCCTTTGGCCCTGTTCTAAGCACTTTGCAAGTCTTCAATCATTTAACCCTCACGAGCTCCATCATTCCAGTTGCTGTGTCGCCAAGGGGCTGGAGGTAGGCCCCACTGCCTTCCCCGCTCTCCTCTGGACCGGTCAGACAGCAGCCTGGGCACCCAGCTCCGTGAGAGACAGGTCCTATGTGAAGACAGCACGTGCCACTGTCGTCCTGGGCAGGGGGCCTGAGCCGGGCATCCAGTTCTCTGGAATCTTCTCTCCCTGTCCCCAGATTCAGGATACAGCCCCCAGTCTCTCAGTGTGTCCCATCTTAGAATCTCATCTTTTCTCACCGCGTCAACCACCCTTTCCATGTGGACAAAGCCCAAATCTAAGCCATCAGGCCAAACTCCCCTCCCAACCCCCTAGTCTGTTGCTGGATGCTGACACTCAGAGATAAGCCTAGGGCTGTCTCTTTGATGTAGCCACTGGTTTTTCCTCTGAAGTCCACCTCTGAAGTCTGGGCCCTCCTGTGGTCTCTGACATGCCTTTCTTCCACCTTCCCCACTTGCACAAGAGTCCCAGGAAGCCAATGTCCCAGGCTCTCCTCCCACTACCCCCACACTGCCTGACCCTCATGACTCACTGATGGGTCCTCCCTCTCCAAGCTCCCTCCCCGCCCCTCCCACACAGGGCTACCTTGTTCTATTCTTTTTTTTTTTTTAAGATTTTATTTTATTATTTGTTTGATAGAGAGAGAGAGATCACAAGTAGGCAGAGAGAGAGGAGGAAGCAGGCTCATTGCTGAGCAGAGAGTCCAACGCGGGCCTCGATCGCAGGACCCTAAGACCATGACCTGAGCTGAGGGCAGAGGCCTTAACCAACTGAGCCACCCAGGCGCCCTACCCTGTTCTATTCTTGGGACATTCACCATGTCAAGTCTTTGAGGCTCCCTTAAATACCCTTCGGCCTGGCTTTATGGCCACATGATCTGGCTGGGGATCACCTCCCTGAGCCTGCCCCTACCAGTCCCTTACGCGGGCCCTTTGCTTGAGCCCCACCAATCTACCCACTCCAAGCAACTCTCATCCTCCCTGATGGCTCCACACACGCTCACGCTGAGCCCCCGCCCCCCGAACACCCTCCCCTTTGCGGTGCCTGCCCGAATTTGCCCTAGTCTGCAGAGCAGCTGGAATCCTCCTTTCTTCACAGGGCTCTTCCGGCCAAGCCTCCCCTTCCTCAGCAACTGCCTCGTCTCACGTGGGCACCAACTCAGTTGGGAACTCAGCACACACTGCCTCGTGACGGCTATTCCAGTAACACCTGGCATCCGTGGCTCCTCAGCCCGCGGGTGAGTGCCTCACCTACCCCACTAGGGCCTGGGCACGTCCTGAGGACGCCCCGGGGGTCCCAGCACTACCCAGGGACGAGGCCCTTACCCACCTGAGGAGGTTTCCCTTGGGCGAGCTCTGCTCCTGGGCCTGGACACCGCCCACGGTGAGGCTCAGCCTCTTGCCCGCATCCAGGCGGCCCTCGGCCAGGCTGCCGTAGCGCTCCTCCAGGCAGCGCAGGGGCACCGTCCTGTTGATGGGCTGGAAGATGATGGCCCCGCTCTGCTGGGAGATGGGCCGGCGGTTGCCCACGTAGCAGCGCACCAGGCCGGGGATGGAGTCGAAGCTCTCCGTCTCAAACTGGTACTGCACGCGGCTGTAGGCCTCGCTGAGCCGTAGCACGGTCCGGCGGATCTTGAAGTGCTGAGCCAGGTTCTTCCACTGACAGGTCAGGACAAAGTTGCCGGGGCTGGACAGGGAGTCACGAACCAGGAAGTCGCCATCTCGCTGCACGAGGTTTTCTGACACCTTCGGGACAAAATGGTGAGGAGTCAGAAAGGCAAGCGAACATTCCTTTTAAAAGCCGCACTGCGCTCTGCTTCCTTGGGCCGACAGAAGACAAGGCTATTCTGTCTCTTCTTCTTCAGTCAGCTCTTTATTTTCTCCAACATCAAATTCTTAGAAGACCCATGCATTTACTCAAGAGCTACCTGCCGCCCGGCGACTGCGAGCCGAGTACCATGAGGCTCTGGGGGAGGCCACCAGTGTGTACCCGCCACGGAGTGTCTACAGTGAGGGGAGAGCCTGCTACTTCGGGCAGGTAAGTCAGCCGGCCTGTCAGAGGCTGTCAAGGTAAGGAGAAAGTGACTCAGGAAGGGAGATAAGAAGTGCCTGGGAGGGGACAGGGCTGTTCCCCAAGACAGGGTGGCCGAAGATGACATGTACGCAGACCCAAAGCAAGTGAAGTGACAGAAAATAAAAGGAAGTGAAAAAGGCAGAGCCAGGGGGCCTGATCCGTCCACAACGCCAACAGGCAGAGGAGCGGGTTTTGTTGGCTGGGCGGAGGGCAACGCGGGAGCGGAGACTCCGGGGTGGTGCTAGGGACACTACTCACTGGAGAACCCGTAATCTCATCTCCCTGGAAGGGTATATATTTGCATACACAATCTAGGCAAAGCACCAGGGCAGTGCCTGGAAAAAAAGGCAGGTGCTCAAAAATTGTTAACCATGAAGATGCTGATGTTTATAGCAAAAGGACGATCTGTACTGTGTTGCAGATGGTCATTCCTATAGCCAGATCGCCTGGGTCTGCATTCTGGCTCTGCTGGATGACTCTAGACAAGTCATCGCATCTCTTTGTGGTTCAGTTACATCACCTGTAAAATGGGGCTAATGTCACCTACACAGTAGCTATAAAGATTTAATGGAGTCATGCATAAGGTGTAATGACCATTAAACAATCTGAAATGACGTACGGCTGAAAGTGCACACTCATTGCAAGTGGGAAACAGAGTCTATGATCATAATAGAGAGAAGAATGGTGGTGACCATCATCCATTTTATAAAACTCTGACATTTCTCCCAGGATACTCCAACACTGGATCAGTATGCATACAACAGTGTGCTACCGTGGTTACTTTAAAATTGCATCTTTGCCTTAAAAATATGTTTTCGCACAGAAATTCCACTTCTTGGGATTGAGCCCAAGGAAATAATTATAATTATAAACATAGCAGTTATCTTAATGCATGTTGGTGAGGGTACCCACCAAACAGTGGGGCATATACAATGGAGGATGATGGAGAAGGAAGTGAAGGAAATGCCCAGAATGTATCATTAAATGAAGACAATGGGCTGCAAAAGTCTATGTGGCCTGATCTCTCACTTGCAAAGCCTAGAAGGAGGAATTATTTTAAAATATTCACAGTGGCTATCTCTGGGAGGGAGAATTATGGGTGAGAATTTCATTTTCTTCATTTTATTGTGTATTCTACAATCTTAAACTTAAGAAGAACAAGTTAGACTAGGGATTATTTCTTTGATAGTCTGAGAAATCTGCTATGCTAAAAAAAATTGTCACAATATGATGCCCTTCCCCCCCACCCGCCCCTTTCTTGTCATGTTGTCCTGGGTGAATGACTGGCCAGATCAGGTAACGATAAAAAACCAAGAGAAATTCTACACCCTAATTCCGCACTTCTATTTTTCCATTTCTTTACTCTTAAATAAAAAAAATAAAAATAAATAAACCACTCACAGGCTGTGGGGTTGTGGTCGCTGGTGTAATTCCTCTACTTCCCAGTGCCAGACAGGGGCCCAGGCAGGGCAGGGAAAGAGAATGAATAGTCTCTGGCCCCGCGAGGGCACTGGAGGCCTCGCTGCTCTGTACCAGCCGCCCCGATGACGCCCTCTCTTCACCTGAAATTAAACTAGTGCCTTAAGAGAGAAACTCCAAAGGGGATGAGGCTGCAGGCTTCCAGCCAGGAGTTCAATTATCTGAACCACACACAGGCCAGCCTCGTACCTCTTCAGATTCTCCCCCTGCAGCCACGGCCTCCTGCCCGCTCCGGCTTTGCAGACCACAGAACACCTGCCTTTCCTCCACCCACTTCCCGGGCACGTGGAAATGTGCTTTGAGTTCCTGACCTTAGTTCTTCCCAAGGTCTCCTTGGGGACAGGCACAAGTCACTGCAGTCCACCTGACACTATTTGCTTTAAGCTAGCCAGGAGCTTGCTCCGACGTGGTGCTGGAGGGTGACCCCGCTGGGTGGTCAGGGTGGTGGTTTCTGAGGACGGCCAGGCGTGCGCTGGCAGGAAGGAGCAGGTACCTGGCGGGGGATGCGTCCGTGGTACCAGGCGTGGCTGCGTAGGTCCTCGCCGCTCAGCAGCAGCTCCTCCTCCAGCTCCTTCTTCAGCCTCTCGGGTGTCCTGTCCATGACGTGCCTCTCCTTGGAGAACTGCAAAACAGGGTCAAAGTGACTCCTACCCCGCCCTGAACGGACAGGCCCGCCGGCCTTGCAGCTGGCCGCTTGGCTAGTCAAGCCAGGTTATGCCAAAAAGCCTCGTTCAGGTGGGGAGCCTGGATAATGATTACAATTAGCTGTGACCTTTCCTTTCTCTGGCTGCAAGTATGCGGTAACATTTTCACCCACACACAGGGACTGTGGTAGGAGAGCTGGCTGAGCGGTTCCTGTCATCCATAGGTTCCCAACAGCAGCTACAGACAAGGGGAGCTAGACAGGGGGCGCCAGAGAGAGAGAACGGGGAGGGAGGCACAACTAAGCCAGGGGACCTTCCTCCTTCTCCTTGGGAACTGTCCCCTAACACAGAACCGGGAAGGACAGCCATCCTCGGCTGGCCCATGGTCCGGAACGGGTAGGACGCTGCTGCCCAGAATGCAGTCCCCTGCTGACCACGGTAACGGCCCTGAATTCTTTCTACCCACCAACTGCAATTCAGGAACTAACTTCGCCTTTAGAAACATTTAGAGCAAACAGAAGAATTTTGTCTCTTGAATCTACTAATACAAGTTGGACTTTATATTTTGCATATATTTTTAATTTCATTTTTCTGATACTTCATTTTGAGGACAGATTGGCACTTGAAACTCAAAAAACTGGTTTTATGCCTCTGAGGTTTGAGAATCACAGACAGAGGTCGCCGCACAGGGGGGCCGGGGGCAGGAGTCTGCGTGGAGGACTGCAGCCACCAGGTTCCTTTCAGAATCCACACCCACTTACAGGGGTGCTGCACTTAGACACCAGCCTGGTTCCCAGCAAAACCCGGCCTGGATCACTGGCTGTAGGTCACAGGAGCAAGAAAATGCTGTGTCCTTGGGTTTTCCCAAGTTCCCCAACTTGGCCTCAAAAGCCTCCAGGAATCACGGAATTCTCCTCATCACACTGCTCTGCTCTACAGCAAGGGAAGAGGCCCAAATCCTTCTCCACCCAAAGAAAAGGAAACAGACTGAGGATTTCTAGAGCCCTCACAGAGCAGACTCCTGCAACACAGAGATGCCGGAGCCGGCCGCATCAGCTGCCCACGGGCATTGGCTGTGCCCTTCAGCAGCCGTACGGTTATGACATACAGTTCCAGCGGAAGACCGCTCACTCGAAAGTCTGGAGTCCAGAAAGCAGGTTGTCAGCCAGGCTATATGTACTGACCATTTGTTGTCTGTCTTGCCTCCCCTTGGATTTTAAGTTTCATGAGAGCAGAAAAACCCACCTGCCTTCTTCCGTGCCGCCCTCTGGCAATGCCTGAACCTTTGGGCTCTCTGCAGTCACTGAATGGACCAATACCCCAGGACGAGGCCTCTGGAGCCTTTCTTCGTGATGGAGGTTCTCCTCTTCACTCACAAACTACTGGAAGCCCCATATTAGCTGACACGTTGCCGCACAACTCAAGGATGTCATTCCTCAATTTTCCTCCCTTAATGTCATCATGTGGCCAAGGAAAGATGCACTGCTGCTCAGGTGGATTTCTAAGCTGAGATGTGATGGCTGGAGCTCTGGCACCATCTTGGACATAAGAAGGGAGCCACATCCTCCAAGTGGGCGAGCAGAAGCCAGAACAGGCCCAGATCCCTCACAAAGATGGGGTCAACACGCCAGCCCCAGACTGCCCCCCTCTAGGTAGTCCACGTGATCGCCTGTCCTAGTCAAGCCCATATTTTGGTTGTTCCTGTTCCTGGCAGCTGAGCTACACTCCTAACCAATACTGTGACCCTAGCTTTTATTCGGCCACCCTGACAGTCTTTATGCCGAGCCTGATTCCCTTGTACTGTGCCCTGGGCCAGCTTCTTCTTGGCCTGAGCTCCGAATATGTGGTCATCAGGAGTCTTACCCCCTGAGTATCCCTGCTCTCAAACTGTATTCACCCAGACCCAAAACACTACTACAATATTTCTCTTTACAGTCAGTCTCCTTCCTCCCTGATGCCCAATACCCAGGCCACTTCACACCATCACCCCCCTCTCCTTTTCAGCATCCTTCACAAATAGCCAAGATTTCTTCACATTTTATAAACAACAATCCTTCACTCTAGAATTTGAGATAATACTGCTTTACACTTGTTACCAGAAATATAACATCTGCTATCTTGTTACTTCTGCCCTAATTCCTTAGAGGAAAATCCATAATTACTGTTCTCCACCGACTGAAGACTGCATAGATGGGGCACACTCCAGTGCTGTAGGAAAGTACCGAGGAAGGAGAGAAAAGGGGGTCAGGAAGACTGACCCTCCCTTGAGATGGAAACTCAGACTTCAAGAACTATGCCTTTAAGCTCCTGTATAATTTGTACAAAGTTAGAAGCTGACCCAACTGACTAGATCTCCAGTTGGGGTGGGGCGAGAGGGGGGAGATAAGGAGGGAACAGGAGAGGGATGGAGCCACCAAGCAACTGCAAACAAGAGGACTCTTTATCTCGAGCCGGTGAGAGCTGGTCCTACTGCACTGAAGAGAGCCACGTGGCTCTCTTGGCTTCTGGAAGCCCCCACCTCAACCTCCGAGGTGGGCAACATCTCTCAAACAGCTGGACATGGCGATTCAAAAGTCACCCGCACAGGGTTGCCCTTATGATGACATTAGTTATTTTGGGGGTGAATGCCTTCTAGAACTTTCACATACTCTTTTGATCGCACACATTAATGCAGTTTTTGTTATTTTTCTGAAGTGCCTACATTTTGAGCCCTGCCCTTGCCAACTACGGTTGTGCCACTATACAGAAGTATCCTGTTAGGTTGTCAACCTCATGGTGGGTGACAGGTGACAATATAGGAAAATTTAGCAAAATGTATCCATTTGCTTCTTTGAGAACACTGTGATGGATAGTTGTGCTCCTCAGAGACGAAGAATGATGGTCCTGCTTCACAGGATAGGTCACATGGGACCGTGAGGTTGGCAGAATTCCGTTGGCTTGGCTTGCCGCCAACAACCAGAACTTCTGCTAACAACGCACCCCTGCACTTAACCTGTGGCCATCCGGGGCAAACACGGATTTGCATCAGTCCTGGCCTCGCCTAGTTCAGGGTCTTTGGGACCACAAAAGAAAGTCTACTAATTTAGGGTAACACGGCAGTGCTTCTGCCCTTAGCAATGGCTTTATCCCATCAGTGTGGTTACCAGTGTCCTTTGAGGTTCTGACTGATTCCACTGATGCCCTAAGAAGCCTCCTGGCCTTCCTGAGATTACCTTCTGAGGAGAGAGCAGAAGAGAGAAGTTCCTATTCCCAGAGTCACATGCATTGTGACATCTTCTGCCTGGCCCCAAATTATGCACGAGATGAGCTGAAAAGTACAGGTTCCAGCACTCTAGTGCCTTCCGGTCTCAGGGGAGTAATGGGTGCACAAGTCCTTCACACCAATCTGTCCCCGTTCCTATAACCTCTTCTCTCAGCTCATCTTTCACAGCTCCTTCACGTTTGTTTCTGCAGACATGTGATGAACTCAATGTGCCTCAGAGACTGTCTGGACCCAAGTCACTCTCAGTCCTCTGTGAGCGGGATGGCGGGCTTCTGTGACAGAGGGCATTGGGACACCACACAGTCAACTGAGTAGAGCCTGGCTCTCTCCAAAAGTTTACATTCAACAGAAATGCCATCCTCATTGGCCCTTTGGATTTTTATGTTCTTCAACTACCAGAGAGATGGACAACAGGAAACCCATGAATAACCTCTACCTCACACAGATGCTACAGATGTTATTAACAAGCATGTCTGCTCCGTGCTCAAGTTCTCTAACTCCTCACTCCTGCATTTGAACTCCATGCCTAGGAGGCACATCTGACTCTGTGTTACCCAAGCTCCTTAGGTATAGGAGAGGAGCTGGAAGGGGCTGGAGGCAGAGTGGAGTTTTTCTGCCTCAGCACAGGCTGTAGATCCAGCCATCTGGAGCTCCCCAGCCACACAGCAGCTGGGGTGCACCCCCCAGGGAAAGATTTGCTGCGAGGCTTTAGATCAAGAACAGTCTGCCATGAGCTCCACCAGGTTCACTTGACTGACCAAATCCCCCCACGGCCCCCATGAGGGAAAGATGCTGGTGAACCCAGTGTCTCCTACTCTGAGGCTTTGCCTGAGTTGGATCCACCAGAAATTCGAGAGTTCTTTTGCGGTGGAGGGGAGAGATGCAAGAAAAGGTGCTTAATTTACATAAATTCAGTAAGAAAGAATACCTGGAGCAGGAAAGAAAGAGATGGAGGGAGGGTTGGTAACCACTCACACAGCTCCACTTCCAAACATCATCTCGTCCCAATCGTTAGTTCTGGGGGTCTGATTCAAGGGGTCGGGGAGGCCCACACCTGTCCAACCAAACTGAAGTTCAGTTAGGAAATTCGTTTGTTACTGTAATTGTTGCTTTCCAGGGAAATCTGAGTCTAGCTACCCCCTTCCTGCTGCCAACATTTTAATAACCCTGATGTCACAGCATAGTATGCAAGCGCAGCCAGCCCTCCCCCTCCACGCAGGAACGCTGGGCCACTAACCAACGCTGCATGGCTTTGGTTAAATGACTTCCCCTCTCCGCAGAGCCTCAGGCTCCTGGTCTGCAAAATGGGGATGACAGTACACGACGAGTTGTTAATCAGTATGGAACGGGTCCATATTTGTAAAGTGCTTGCGACATCCCTGGGACACAGACATACCAGAAGGCGGTGCACCTGGTTATATAAAAGAAACGCTTCACCCCAGAGGTGCCTTCAGTCTGACGCCTGCATGTGTAGGGATGGGTGTCTGGGAGGGAAGCAGTTCAGGAGTACGGCCGCGTGTCCATGGGTAGCCTCCCACACCCGCCCACCCGCCCAGGCACCTCTGATCCGGCTACACCGCCAGGACCAGTCCAGGCATGCTGCAGCCCGCTCCCAAAATCATGCCTGTCGCTCTGAATCTGGACTGAACGTTTCTGGAGCCCCACATGGCCCCAGCAAGTCTGTTCTTGACAGGCTGGAATAGCCAGAGCCCGGGGGATGGCTGGAAAACACATTCTGGATGTGCAGAGCCAGCTCCACAAACGTGCTGGGAACTTTGATTAACACAGAAACCCGCATTTCAGCAGCTCTCCCAGAAAGAAAAAGCTGTTCTGGCCCAGGGGGAAAGGAGTGCGGCGTTTCCTCTCGGGCAAGAGCTGCCTGACTTTAGAGCCTGCATTTCAAATCAGGCACAACAATAGGACCCCGCCTCCTGGGAGGAGGTCTGCGCTCCTCCCAAGTTTAGGGACAGAGGGAGGCTGCGCCCACAGTAAGCTGTGGGAAAGCCCCAGAGGAGGCCAGACACTCGTTTGTATGTAGGAGACCGCTAAGCCGATTAGAAAAAGATGTCATCTGCATTATAATTAATATTTATTTTACTCTGTTCCTGCCTTAAGAAAAGCTTCCCAGTTCCCATAGAATTTTAAATTGTGCAAATCACCAGGAAAGATCCTGTCCCCAGGCCCAGAGGCTGAAGGTAGAAAGGGGAAGATTGGGAAGGCACCATTTCACAGCCATCAACAATCAACGCCAAGCACTTTGCCAACTTACTTGCCTGGAGGCGATGACACCCTGCGCCCTCAGGAGGGCCCCGAGCTCTCAGAGAACCACACACACCGCAACAGTGTACACTCAGCCTGGAGCTCTGGAGACACACCACCTGGCTCTTGCCCCTGCCCTTCTGCTCTGCCCACCTCACGGGCCTTTGGTTTTCCCGTCACAATGAGAAAAATCACTGTGGACCCACGCCATGCCTTTGGGCGGGGGGAGGGTGTCAAGGGACTAGAAGCATAGGTCAGCACGGCGGAGCAGACTGGGGGAAGAAAGAACTCAGCGTGCAAAGAGAAGAGGAGTAAGAGAAGGAAGGTGTCCCCGTGGAATGCACATCCCTACGCCCCAGCTGACTCCTTCCACCAGCGAATTCCTCCTGTGCCCTAGGCTCTGGATTCCTGTCACCCATAACAAAGGCGTCCTGATCCAGAAAAGCAGGGATCACATGGAGGGGAATCGGACACTGAAGGCTGACGGGTTAGACCTTCATGTTCTAGACTGAGTCACTGAAAACCTCTGCCTAGATTTGCGATAGGCAACAGGTACAAAAAAAGATGCTTTTAGACAGATCAATCTGGCTGCAGTGGGCAGAAGGGCTCGTCTGGGGCCCAGGGCACAAAGCCAGTCTTCTGAAATGCGCTGACAGCCAGGTCTCCTTCTCCAGCCCTCAGGACGGGTGTTGGGATACTGACCAAAAGCCACTCCAGAACCTGGATGTCATATAAATAAATGGAATTCGTCTCTGCAAAGCCTGCCCTTCCCCCCCCCCCCCCGCGTTTCCTGGTCACCAGCACCTCCTCTGTCCTCATCACCCAAACTAGAACCCCAGAACTGGCTTCCACCAGTACAGAAATTCCTGATTCTACCACTTACCAACATGCATTCTAATCCCGACAGAAGTTCCCCTGTTCTGTCCTCCCTGAACTTCTGCAGTAGCCTCGTACAACCTCGCCAGCCCCATCTCCACTCCTATGCTCTGCCACCTGGGAGGCCACACACTTACAGTGTACCCGGTTCGGAGATGTTAGTCAAGGAGTGCCCCAGCGAAGGCAGACACGAAACCCAGAAACTCTCCTAGCACTCCCACAAAAACCTGGGCTTCGATGCCTGGTTTTTATTTCCCTGGGCTCAGACCTGATTCATGGGGGGCGCAGATCCCTATCCTGCCCTGTGCTCTCCCAGAGCCCTGAACTCTGAATGCATTCCTTTTAACCCCGGTGAAGTGAACTACTGGCTTTGCAATATACTGACACCGCATACCGGGATCCAGGTCTAAATCTGCTAAAAGGTGAGGAACACAGGAAGGCTATGGGGGCCTCTGTGAGGACCCCTTAGGGGTCCCCCCAAGGTAACTGGCAGAGGTTTGACCAGTGGGGGAGAAGGGACAGGGTACTGCTGTCATGCGGTGGGGGTCCACAAGTCAGCAGGGACAACCCTGCAGAGGCTCCAACTGCCTGGCAGGAGCCCAGGCTGGGGAATGGGGGGAGACAGAAGGGGAGCTGGATAAGGCAGGCAGGGGCCTTGAAGGCCTAAATAAGCCAATCTGTTCTTCTCTAATCCACTAATGATGGCTAGCCAGTGAGGCGGTGTGGTCCACTGGACATAGCTCTTTGAGGACAGCGGCCAGGCCATATTTATAGCCTTTGGCTCCCAGAGCCTAGCCTCGTGCCTGGCACACAGCAAGTGCCCAGTAAACACTTACTGACGGCAGCCAAGCTTCCTGTCCCCAGGTGGGGAGAAAACACAAGTTTAGAGATTGGTTAAGAACAGGTGACCCTGGCCACCTTTCTAGACTGTGCTTAACTTGTTTCTGCATGCGCCAAGAAGGGCCCAGGACCACCTGATGTAAGGCTCAGGAAGCACAGGGCACCGCACCCGGCCTGGCGCACGTAGGTGCTGGCTTGAAACGATGTAGAGGCTGAAAGTCCTCTCCAAGAAGGCTGGTAGCCACAAGAATGGAAAGTTACTTCACTGAAGAATTTGTTTTTAAAGATTTATGAAATCCATCAGAAGGCTTTCGAGATAACTAGTGTTTGAGAATTGAATACTGATGGAATAAAAAAGCTAGAAGTTGCAACAGCCTATTTCTCCTTAGGCATGGGTTTGTTTATTCTGTTAATTTCGTTTGGAAGTCCATAGTTATTGGGGTTCTGAGTAGAAATGAATGGTTCTCTCTGTGCAGGATGACGCTGACCACCTATGAAAGGGCTCGTTCCCTGCTGTAAGTACTCTGCAGGTGCGCACATGTCTCGGTAGTAGGAGTGCTCCTGCCAAGTCCCAGCTGGCTCCCGTGTCCACAGCCCACAGGTGACAGAGTGTCAGCATGAGTGGGCAAGAGTGCCGTGTTTTGCACAAGGTTGAGAGGTCCTGGTACAGAGATTATGTGTCTTTCGAGGCCTTGGACATCCAGTCATGGATGTTTTTTGTTGAATTTTTTAAATTGAGATGATTTTCTAGTCATTCATTCTCTCACAGCTGGCAATTAACTTGCTTGAAATCAGAAAAGGAGGGGTGGCTCCGTCGGTTAAGCGGCTGCCTCCAGCTCAGGTCATGATCCCAGGGTCCTGGGATTGAGCCCCACATCAGGCTCCCTGCTCAGCGGGAAACTGCTTCTCCCTCTCCCTCTCCCCCTGCTTGCACTCTCTCAAATCATTTAAAAAAAAAAATAAGTCTTTGAAAAGGAAGGAAAGGAAATGCATGACAAGAGGGGAGAGGAGAGAGAGAATGAAGAGGGAGGCAGGCTTCTGGGCTATTCTATCCCAGTCAGGAGTGGTGGGCCAAAGCACCCTGAAGCTACAGGCTCTCAAACAAAAGCTTCCTTTCTTCCACCCTGGGAGGTTGATTCCTTTGAGGGAGAGGTCAACAACAGTCTAGGACTCTCATCAAGCAACACCATACAACCGTGCAGGTCACATTTTTCTAGAAATCAAATCCAGAAATTATGGTCACAAATAACCCTGTAAGTGTGCCCGGTGTCTTGGATTGTGGCACAAAATTGGTCTCTTCTCGGAGCCAAGCCAGCATCCTCCTGCGCCCTGCTGGGAGACACCTCAGGGACGTGCCTGGAGCAGCCACCAGGTGGCCCAAGCTGGGACAATGCTGGAGTCCAAAAGGACAGACCCTCAGCTGAAATGCACTCAACCTGTGATGCCGCCGAGCTTGCGTCATCGCACTCCCAAATAAGCAGGAACACATGAAGGGACTGAGCTCCTGCTCTCAGAAAGCACACTCCAGAGAACCACGACACAGAGCATCCCGAAACCTTGTGGAGGCTGCCGTGCACAAGGCCGTCCTGCAAGTCCATCTGCCTGAAAATGAGATCCTTTGGCGGTATCAGAAACGTGGCCCCTTTGAGCGCCTGCCCTGCGCTCCTCTTCAAGCAGTGGCCTAGTTTATAATACAATTCCAAAGTCTATCAAGGGTTCTTTAGAAGATCTGGTGTTTGGTTTGGGGTTTTGGTGTTTTTTGTTTTGTTTTGTTTTATCACTGAAAACCTGCATCAATTGATCACAAACCCCCAGGATGAATAAAGCCGCATCATTCCTGCCACTCTGAACCCTGCCCACCAGCCAAAAAATAAAGACCCAGTCCTCCCCAAGCTTTAAGCCCAGCAACTCTGAGCAGGACCCCTCAGGTGTCTTCCTCGGAGGCGGAACGGAAGGAAAGAAGGTAGCACTTGTGGCAATCTTCAAGCCTTGGATATTGGGTGCTGGGTCACCTTTTATCAACACTCACTTTCTTGATGGCTTGCTTAAAAAGATTTTATTACATCCAAAGATAAATGAAGAAAGGCTTGAAGGTACTGATGCAGCTCACCCACTGGGCGCTAGGCTACACAAATAGCATTTCCATACTAATAACTGTGACTAAAGCCAAAGGCTTTACTTAAATACACAATTAACTTTGTAAATAAAAGCCCCAAGGGGGAAAAACGTGTTAAATTCAAATTTTAAATAACCCATTTGGTAGACAAAAGCAAATGGTGGCATGGGCAACTGGGCAGTGTGGCCTGGTCCCGTCCCGTGCGTGGGCACACAGTGGCCCGGCCATAGGCTCCGGACACCATGGCACAGTGGGACTCCGTCTCAGCAGGTGCCCTCATACACAGCCGCAGCAAATTTCCATATTGATTACAATGGCTGCCTGGCAGATGGCGAGTATCTTGAGGAAAGGTACCTTATTCGAATTCATGCACAGGTGCTCTCTGGGCTAGAAGGGAGAGACTCTGAGCATGTCCCCCACTTTTTAAGTGTTGGGCTGTTGAAAAATGGGGACCTCTGGTCTCACCGGGGCCCCTTTCCCTGAGCCTGCGCCTTTCAATCCTTACACTAAAGCTCAGTGAAACAGTCTTCGGGGGCAGTTTCCTAACCCATACATACACACTACACCCTCTTGCCCAGAGTGCTGTAGAAATGGGCAGGAGGTTAATTTTAAATCAAGAGCTTGATAGTCACTGGAACACCATGCCCATGATTAGACTTGGAGACTGAGTGCCCGCTGCGCTGCTCAGCATCCTGCACTAGATCTGATGGGAGACACAGGCATTGAGTCAGAAGGACTCCATGGCCTGGCAGGTTACAGCCTCTTTGAGGGGACAAGACATCTGAAGAGAATGTACAGCAGCTGCAGTTTTGCTGAAGTTCTCCGAGTTATCTATCCTATCTGAGGTCAGTGTGGCTGGCCCCTTGTGAGAAAGGAATCAGTAGCAAAGACAGCATTCTGAAACACTTCAATTAATTTGATGTTGAAGTTTAAGTACCTTGATGGCATAAATTTCTCCTTTCTAAATCCTAGAAAGAATCCCATCTTTGAAAAAGATTCTGCAGATGGCTTTTGATGCCATTTTACCATTTTATAATTAAACCTGTATAATTTATCACACTTAACACCAGATTCTTGCTCCAGTGCCATTAAAAACAGATTTGCAATTTGCTATTAAATTAAGATGTTTCATTTTCCTATCACCTGTGATTTTTTCTTTTCACACACAAACGATGATACGGGGGCCATCAGACCCTAGCGCAGACAGGAAACTGCCATCAAGCCCACCGGAGAGCCCAAATCCAAGAGGTTTCCTTTTTACTCATTATCAAAACCTATCAAACACTTATCAAAAAGGTTCATAAACTAAAGAGAACATCTGTGGAACTCCTTGTTTATCAAGGTTCTGAGAAATTTCCATTCTGCTTTCCATGTGTGTGAATGAAAAAAGACTAGTTCTACTTTAAATTGTGCAGGTTAGAGTCTTAACACCATGCACCCCCCGGGCGCAGAGGCAACTTGATCTCCCGTAGGCTTAAATCACTGCATTAGGCTCCCCATTCTGCTGGGTGCCCGTAGCTCCCCTAGATGGTCAACCCCTGTTACCTTTTATCCCCCATCACTCTCCATGTCCTCCCATCCTGCAGGGTCACGACATTACTGCTTTTGACACCTGGTTTTATTTTGATGGAACACCAAGGGACTGAAAATTATTTTTTGCAGGAGACTGGCAAGCTCAAATTCCTGTAGGAGGAATACAAAATTGGACAGCATGGTGTGTGGCCGACACCAACCCATCCAGCCGCTCTCCCTCCCACCGTACGTCCACAGTGGGGAAACTGCTCCGCACGCTCCTCACACCATAAGATCTTCTTCCCCCACCGCCTGCCCTGGGGGCTTTGCCCATCACATTCTTAACCCTCTCGACAGAGTAAAGCACAGGGACTCACTCAGTGCTCAGCTCCAAGGGAGCACTCACCTTCCCCTGGCAAAAGATCAGGTGAAACACAGTGAGATTTGTCATCATCTTGCCCTGCTGAAAGCTGGGGCAGGTACCTTCCCCTCTCCATCTAATTCAGATGATGACTTCCTGGAGCAGGCCTGTGGAGGAGTGGGCAACAGCCAACCCTCCCACATGAGGCAGCCCTGTTTCCGGATTCCTCCCAGTGAGAAGTCAGCATGCCACACTTAGGATGAAGGCTGAAGGTCACTGCTGGCACTTAATCATTTAGTGGGTCTGTGAAATAAAAGGTTTCGAATATAAGCTGAATACCAACCGACCTAGGACAGCCCTGGTCTACTGCTTTGCTCCTGTCACCCACGTCCTCAGCTTCCCAGATTACTTCTCTCACCCGGTCAGCACACAGGCTAAAGGAGACGATGAAGGGAAATATTATTCACTGGGTCTGGCAGGGAGGTTCTGTTCAGTACGAGTAGTCCTTTGTTAGAAGCTCTGGAGAAAGGAGAGACAGGGACTACCCTGGCTTCAGCAGACCCCAGGGTAAGGGCTTTGAGACCAGCTGACCAAAGTTCAGAACCCAAGATGCTGCAAGCCAGAAATCTTTCCCGCTGGTAATTCAACCTTATTAATGCATCTCAATCCAAACCATGAGTGATTTGGGGGAACACAGCTATTCTCCAAAGCAGATGCCCTAGTTGCTCTTCAGTAAAATATAGAAAATCAAAATCAACTCAATTCCAATACAGTTGATGATTGATCAACACAGGTGAGAAGAGTGTAGGTCCACTTACAAGCACAGCACAGTACTGTAAATGTATTTTCTCTTTCTCATGATTTTCTTAATGTTTTCTTTAGCTTACTTTATTATAAGGATGCAGTATGCATAAAACATACAAAATAGATATTAATTGATTGTTTATGTTAGGCTTCCAGTAAATAGTGGGCTCTTAGTAATTAATTTATACATGAATTTTCCATGGAGGGCTTATTCAGGGTCAACTGTATCATCCTTTTCTTAATTCACCTTGAATGAATGAGGCACTACTGAATAAAGAAAACATTATCACGGTTGAGAGACATTAGGAGATGTAACTGGAAAGAAAAATGAGAGGAGTGCCTGGGTGGCTCAGTCGTTGAGCATCTGCCTTCAGCTTGGGTCATGATCCCAGAGTCCTGAGATCAAGTCCCGCATCAGTCTTCCTGCTTGGCGGGAAGCCTGCTTCTCCCTTTCCCACTCCCACTGCTTGTGTTCCTTTTCTCACTGTCTCTCTGTCAAATAAATAAAATCTTGAGAGAAAAGAAAAGAGGAGAGAGAAAGAAAGAAAAAGAAAGCAAGCAAGAAAGCAAGCAAGAAAGCAAGAAAACAAGAAGAGAAATGCCAGACACATGGAGGAAAATCCAAAGATTCAGAACCCTTTCCAGTGTGGAGTGTAGAAAAATGACTTTCCGAGATTACCTCTCTAAAAGCATACCATGACTAAGAACCGTCTCAGACATCTGCTTCAGGATAAGGCACACCATATGTCAGGGCCAAATACACAGTAGGTTCTCAGGAAAACCAAGTGATTCATCACAAGATGGGGTTTGGCCAAGTGTCGGCTCCCCAAACTCCAAAACACAATTCACACATCACTTTAAAGGTATATTTCTCCCAGAGGAGCTCAAAGCACTAGACACCCACGCATCTCGTTTGATAAGCTTTTGAAAACTACAGTCACCGTGCTAGAGGTCGTGGCAGAAACGGGAAAACGGCAGCTGAATTTCAGAGAACCAAGACACCTAAAACAACTCAGCTCTCATGACTCTGTACAACAGCCCTAGAGTTAAACAGGTAGGAAGAAGATTTATATCTCCCAAGAGAAAACATCACCAAGGCCCTGAATTTTTGTGATTTGCTCAGACTTACAGAATAAGGGATTGACTTAAAAACTAGAATCCAAGTCTCCCAAAGCATATAAAGAACTGGAAATGTTTAGTCCATATAGAACAGGCTTAAAAGAAACATGAGGACTGTGTGGAAACAGCTGAAGGCTTGGGCTGTTGCCATCCCAAGATCACGGTCAAATATTCTTGGTTTAAGTCCCTAGGGAAACTAATTTAAAATCACCCTCCCCAGCAACCCCCCCCACAAAACACACGGAGTTTTGTTTCTAGGTGTTCGTTTATACCAGCCAATTTGGTCTCAAAATACATGTTCATAATAAGGCCGGGGAAGAAATGCATCTGAAGGATTATCATGCCCATTTAGCTGCAGAATAAGGCAGACAGTGCAGGGCACAGACCCGGAGAGCATTCCCGTGGGGGAGCACACTGCCTCCAGGGCACAGTAAGCTCCCCATGTCCATCAAACGTAAAGGTGAAATAATTTCCTATGAAGATTCAGGGCAGGAGGACCAGTTTGGAGGCTACTACAGAATTCGGAGCAAGAGATGACGAGGCCTGAATTAACACAGTATGGGTGGCTGGGATGCCTGGGTGGCTCAGTTGGTTGGGCGACTGCCTTCAGCTCAGATCATGATCTCGGAGACCCGGGATCGAGCCCCGCATCAGACTCCCTGCTCAGTGGGAAGCCTGCTTCTCCCTCTCTCACTCCCCCTGCTTGTGCTCCCTCTCTGGCTGTGTTTCTCCCTGTCAAATAAATAAATAAAATCTTTGAAAACAAAACAAAACAAAACAGTACTGGTGGTAGAGTCAGGGAGGAAGAAACAGATGACAGACATGTTTAAGAGCAAAATCCTACCGCGTAACTGATGAGATACAAAAATAAGAATGGAGGATGGGGAAGAGGCGTGGGAGTTCCTGGCCAATGCTGAGCCACCAACTCCCGACCCAGGAGCAGGAGCACACCACAGAGTGGGTGTGCGGCAGAGGCTGCGGAGCCTAAGGTGCTTGTGGGAGTGGCTCACCAGGCCACGGGGTCCAGGTGCTGGGAGGAGAAGGGCTGGAGTGTGGACGCGAGCTGGGCAATCCTCGGAAGGAGGGGGAGCCTGTCTCAATGGCCACCTAAGAGATGGGCTGTTGAGGGCATATCAGACGAGGGCTAGGGGATGCTGGCTTTTAAGAGAAAACTGAAGGTAGTGTCTTAGTCTGCTGGAACATCTATAAGAAAAATATAATACACTGAGTGGCTGAAGACACAAACATCTATTTCTCACAGTTCTAGAGCAAGTCTGAGATCAAGGTGCTGGCAGATTGGGTGTGTGGCCTGCTTCTCATTCTAGACAGCCCTCTTCTCAAAGGGTCCCCGCCTAGCAGAAGGGGCAGGAGAGCGCGTGGGGTCTCTTTTTTGCAAGATCATTAATCCCGTTCAACAGGGCTCCGCCTACCACCTCCTAATACATCACACTCGAGGTTAGGATTTCAACATGAATTTTGGGGGGACACAAAGATTTAGTCCCTAGCAATATGGTGGGAATGGTCAGGAAGGATCCAGGGGCTTAAGTAGAGTGCAGCATCCTGGCGGGCGAGAAAACAGACTTCCAGGAAGGAAGAGCCAATAATGCCAAGTGCAAGAGAGTTCCAATAAAATCAGAATTGGATGGCAGCCACGGGACTTGGCAAGGATGCTGATGGGGTGAAGGAGGCTGAGTGGCCATTGGGAAGTGAGGAAGCAGAAACCATGTTCATCACTTTCTGGGTGGAGGAAGATTGGGACCAGGAAATGAAGACATGGAAATCAGTAGTATTTTTAGACTGAGAAAGACTGAAGCATGTTTACAAACTAAGAGGCAAGCGTTGGTGGAGAAGGGCAGACTGAAGGTCCCTGAGGAGAGACTAACAGAGAAGAGTCTTCGAGGAAGGGGTGGTCATGGGCACAGGTGGCCGGGCCAGCCTTGGTCAGGGAGAGGGACACTTCATCCTCGGAGGAGGCGTGGATTTGGATCTAGCTGTGGCTTGTGGGGGCAGGGGTAATGGCAGAAATATTGTGCCTGATGGTCTTAACTGCTGCCCTGAAGAAACAAGATCTGAGAGTTTAAAAAGGGCCTAAAGAGAAGGTGGGGGGAGGCAGACCAGAATGAGCTGAGCATGGTAAGCAGAGCTGACAGGAGGCTTCAAGGACATGGGCACGAGTTGGGGGAGAAGCTGGTTATGTTCCTCAAGCTCATGCTGCCTGCAAAGGGACCAAGTCCCCAGCCTTCCCCTGACCCCCCACCCCCGCACAATTCACCCACCGTCTCTGTGGTCTGAGGTCCAGTGCCTGAGGCGCTTCCTCGCTCACTCTCTTTCCCATGCCTCTTCCACCTACTGCCCCTCAGCAGCTGTTCAGTGTTCTCTCCTCCACGAAGTTCCCCAACCCCCGGCTGGATTGGTGCCTTGCTGCGGGGTCTCACACCATGCTGGGTGTTCTCCCTGCCCCGTGCCTGCCAGGTACCATGGAGAGATCCTCCCCAGGGGACACAGAACTGCTCCTCCCAATGGCTGCCAGCGGGAGCCTGCACTATCCCCCCAGCACCCAGCAGCCCCTCAGGGAACACACTGGCGTGGGGAGGGGGGTGTTGCCGGTGGACCAGAAGCCGGAGGCTGGCTCCTGGGTCTCTCAAGGTCCGGGATTCTAGCTTCTTGGTTCTTTGTGCAGAAGTGCTTTTGTAACAGCACACATGTTTCACAGTGGACACCAAGGAGAACTGTCCTCTATACAAACTAAAAGACTGATCGTAGCTCTTTTATGAGCCAGAAAAATAAGCTGTGACATTCTCATGGCCACAGCCAGATTCCAACAGTAGCCCCTGGGGCTGCAGACACAGGGATCCAGATGAGGAAAGAGATGCCGTAGTCCAAACCCATGAGGTGCCCCTCCCCAGCCCTCCCGTCCTATCCCCAGCCAGGGCAACCCGGGCTTCCTCTGCTGGCCTGGAGACATTCCAGATACGTATCAGCTAAAAGACCCCAGAGCTGTCTCTGGCATCTTTAAACCCAGGAGGAGGGCCCTGGGTCCTTCACGTGGTACAGGAAGATCTCTTCAGCCTGAGCAGCCTGCCTCTCCAGCGTTCCCCCCCACACCCAGCCCCAATGTTTGGCCCAGGCCCCTTTCTCTGTGGTCCTGGAAGTGATAAACCCACTAACAGAATTTTCCCAGGATCCCAGTCTCATTTCTGCTTCCCACCCACGTCTCTGCAACAAAAACAAGGCCTGGGCCAGGATCCAAGCTCCAGGGTCTGCAGAGAGAGGATGCCGGGACCCAGCCACCACCGTCAGGCATGTCCATCCTTTCCCTGATGCTGAAACCAGATCCCCAAGTTCCCAGATGCCAATGGAATGCATTTAGGTCTCTTTAAAAAAAAGCTGTGCTAGACTTTTGGGGGGTGGGGGCAGGAGAGATAAATGAGCAACTAGCAGCTGCCAGGAGGAGGAGCTGAGTCACTTGGAAAGACATCTCCCAAGTGGTCTTTCCACCTTGCACAGCTCGTGCTGATGGTGCATCAGCCCCACTGACGACGGCAGCTCAGGCCATCATCAACACCAGGACGGAGGACTAGGACCCAGCTGTCACAGTAGCAAACAGACCAAGGGACTGGCCACCAGGAAGGCAACCGGGACCTTGGCTCCACCGCATGCACACAAGAAGGCAGTTTCTAATGAAAACAAGTTCAGGAATACAACCCTCAAGGGATCGGCAGATGGGACACCTTGGGCTGTCATGTGCATCCAGAGAGACTCCAAATCCTTTTTGTGAGGGCAAAGGGAACGACTGAAAGCAAAACAAACTGCCACAGTAGCCCCAGCCCGATTTCAGCTCTTCCCACTATAGAGCATCAAAATGATCAAATCTATGGGTGGGAAAGCATATGCTTACATCCCACGTGCCTTCCAGCCACGACTTCTCATTAACAAGACCACTGCCACTGGACTTAGTGGCTGGTTAGCCGAGACTCTGAGGCTCTTTCATCCACCCACTCCACTCCAACCCGGCTGCTGAGGCTTCAGGAACGCGGCTCTTCTGCACTTACAAGGCAACTCCCACCTTTTGGGTTAAAACCACACTGCTCTTCCTCAGGCGGCCATTGGTGAAGTGGCAAAATTCAGCTCCTTTCCCCCTGTCCCCACACAAGAAAAATCAGAGACACGGGGACAAGAAGTGGGGGGTTTGTTCTTACTGCCAGTTCTAGAAATGGGATCTATCGTGCTTCTCACCAAATTCCTCTGGCATTCACGAGGGACCTAAAGGTGGTCCCGCCACCTCCTGCTGGAGGATTACCTATGCTCTGAAAAGCAGTTTGACATCCCCTCTGAGGTCTCTCCTGGAAACTGAGGTTGGCAATGTTTTCCCCCAACCACACTGAGCGCTGAAGTATTCATCAGTATCGAGTTTTAGGTGTCAGTGGTCTTGACGTGGTATCGTAGAAAGGACATTGGGCTCAAAGGTAGAACCTGGTTTCTACCCTTGGTGCCCCCCTAAATGATTCTGGGTAGGTAGTTCCTCTGAGCCTCAGTTTCTCCTCTGTGGGAAGGGGTAAACTAGTGTGCTGCCAACTTGGAGCACTTGCTTTGACTCCAGTAAGACAGCTCATTGGCGGGCACCCGGCTGGCTCAGTTGGTTAGGCCTCTGCCTTCAGCTCAGGTCATGATCTCAGGGTCCTGGGATAAGCCCCGCATCGGACTCCCTGCTCAGCAGGGAGCCTGCTTCTCCCTCTTCTTCTGCCTGCCACTATGCCTACTTGTGCTCTGTATTTCTCTGTCAAATAAATAAAATCTTTGGGAGGCATTCCTTGTTGAAGGAACTCCCAAGGAGGCTGGAAAGACTTCTGCAAATGTAACAAAACGACACCAACCATGACCTAAGGCTCTTGTAGTAAGTCCTACAAAGCAGGGGGGCTGTGCCTCCGCTATCATTTATTGCCCCCACCCTGCCAAAGAGTGCTAACGCATGGATGGGCTACTGTATTCCATGTTCAGGGACTTTTGAACTTGAACGTGTCCCAGTAACGTTATGGATCAGTAATATCTTCACCCCAAATTCTTTTCCCCTAGGCATAAGCAAAGTAGCCTTTCCTTTTCTCACCCAGGATGTTAGAGTCTTGACCCTCGACATGGCTGGAACATCTCATCTCTGGCCTCAGCTCCCTGGGGGCCAGTGAGGACTGCATACCCTTAATTCTCCTCTTCATTCTTGGCACCCCCCTACCCCGGTCTCATGCCTTTCCAGGGCCTTTGTATGCAAGTCCACACGAGGTCCCTAAATACATTCTAAATTCCAGCAAATCTCTGTAAGTGAGATTTTATTCCCTCAAAGTGCCAGTGTGACTGGTCTCCTATGTAATGAAGGAGCTTTTATATTTTTAGTTTTCTTCCCATACAACAAACACTATTAATAACATTCTAGTTGCTCCCAAGATGATATGGATTAGACCAAATGGAAAGTTACCATGGCTACCACAGTGTTATTTTTGGTATGAGAAATTCATGCCAAGGGAAGCAGCATACACGGTCAAGAACTGGAGCTTTATTTCCACTTTGCTATCAGGCAATCAATCCCAATTTAATTCTGAAACCCTAACTGCAGTGGAAACTAATTATGAGCGGCAAGACCTGAAACCCCTAATTAAAGTAGGAGTCAATAAAGCAATGCAGCGTTATCACTGGGGCAACCTGGCAGGGACTGACGCCCAGGAGGGGACTTTCTCGCCCAGGTAACTACTGAAGCAAGACAGGGCAGGGAAGCACACCCCGAGGCTCGGTGGGAGACACTAAGTTGGGCCTAGAAGCATCAGTTTCTGGCAAGCCAGAGAGTCAGGTCCTCTCTCAGTGCTACGAAGATGCACCAAACTGGGGGCAAGGTGGGAAGCCCTGGGTGGAAAGGGGGTGTTTCCATGACCAGTTAATCCCCAAGAGTGCTCAGGGGCAGCCGTACCCCCATACATGACTGTGGCCTCTCTGTGCAGGCCTCGAAGGACCTAACAGCAGGGGACAGTGACAACCAGACAGAATGTCATCACGCAGACCCAGATACTCAGGGGCTCTTTCCTCACATGCCAATGCAGAGCTGCACTTCTCTGAATTAGCAGAAGCTGGCTCATGGAAGGACTTCTATTAGCATGAAAACCTACTACCAACTGGAAGCACACGGTCCCCTCGGGCCCTCCTGGTCTATCTTTGACAGCTTTACAATACCGTTAATGGCATGACTACATCTACCCAATGCTAGGATGATCCATATTTAGGTCAGAAACCACATGGTCCTCATATCACTCCACTGGGCTCCAGGGTAGAAAGGGGCTCTTCAATCAGGGAGGAAACACTTTTAACTGATGATTAATTGCTCATCCCCCTTCAAAGTCCTTGACAAAGAGACAAAAATGAACTTTGCTAAATGGTTAGAAAGCTACTCTGAACACCCCAAGAGGGCAGTAAAATCAGAAGAAACCTAACCTCTTCTGACTCAGTATCTATTTTTCTCCAAAGGGCTCTTTCTCCCATTAGTAGGCTTTCCTGTTACATTTTCCAGAGCGTACTTTAAGCATTATTGAGAAGAAGGAAGCAGAATATCATAACCCTGCTGTAGCTTTCCCAGCGGCATGAAGTCAGTCAGTCCCTCAGGAGACCAAGCTCCACCATCTAGGTGGGAAGAATGTTATGAGACTTCGGATTCCTATTTCCCACGAATAAATGAGGTCCACGGTCAAGCTAAGGGCTGACGGGATTTTTTCCAAGGCAGACAAATCTGCGGATCAATGAGAGGCTGTATTAATCTTCACTCTTAGTGTTGTCCCAGGCAGGCAACACAGAACACGGGTCTTGTCTTGAATTAGTCAAATGAGGTTCTTTGAGGATTTTCATCAAAATAAAGTGTGCCGATATGTTTCGCAAAATCTTTGGTATTGGTGTCTCGTAACAAAGGCTCCAAATGAGAGCTCTAAAGACAAGACAGTTCCAAACACTGAACTTGTTTTGGAACCTGTCTGGGATTGGAAAAGTGGTATTGGGTGGCTTCTGTAGGTTCTAGACTCTACTGACATAATGCCCCGGCAGGCTCCCCAGAGAGGCTCAGCCAGCTCACAGCCACAGCCACAAGGGCAGAGAGAGAAATACTAAGAGAGAAAGAAGAAAAATAGGTCCGTCCATCTTACTGAGTTACTTTGGTATAGAATTTCCACCCAAGGAGACTGAAAGTGTCCAGAAAAACACAGCTTCTTCCCCAAATGCAGACTTGGAGCCCCCTCTGTGCAGCTGGGTTCCGTTTCCAGGGCAGGGAGGCACACTGCTGGGGGCTTAGCAAGATCTAACCGCCAGAGAAAATGCCTCTGCTTTCACAGCCAGTAGGCTGCAAACTTTTTTCTGGTGCCCTTTAGAAGACTAACACTTTCAGGGCTCCCCAAAGACTCTCCAGTGCATCTTATCTCAAAACCGCACCTACCTTGGCTCCAAGGAATGACCTGCGGCGATAGAAGCAGCACAGGGCTGCCGACAGGGCGTGGAAGGCATTGCATTCCTTAGGCATCTTGCAGGGTCCAGTCCCTGGACCACACACTTTTTCTTTACGTTGAAAGAAATGGGGCGTGGGCGTCGGAGCCCCAGCCCCCTCGGCAGCCCCGCCGCTCCTGCTGCTGGTGCAGCGGCTGGCCAGGGGAGCGAGCTGCTCACTCCTGCTCACAGGCCAGGCTGGGACTTTTCCCCTCCGCTGAAGCCAATACAATCCACTCGTTCAATTCTGGCAGGCTGCTGTCCAGCCTGCCATGCACACACTGCCAGAAATTCTCATGTGACCAGACTTGCTTTCCGATGAAATTTTAACCTCTCTTAGGAGAGCTTTGGGCTTTAGCCGTCCCCTCAATCTAGAGACCCGGCAGAAATCATCTCCCGCAGACAGCCTGTCCTCCCCTGGGCTAGGGCACCGGGCAATCAGCTCCTGGACGCAGGGTCTGTCTGCTTGTTACCCCAGCAGAGGAGGGTTAAGGAAGCACACATCACACCACCTTGTGATGAGACAAAGGCTCCTTTGAGAAAAGAACCTAAAAGGTGACTGGGGTGTGACTTTTCCTTAGGACCAATCCTAGAAGTCCGAGGAAACGGGGGCAGGGTCCCTGTGCCCACTCTTCCAGCCCACCCGCAGTACTGTTTATTTTTAATTAGAATGCTCCCGGCAGCCAGTTGGGGGCTGATAGCGCTGGCACAGTCGTCGCCGTGGGCAACACGGTCTTCTGGTGCTTAATTAGCACGCCTGTCGGCAAACACCTGGGCGCCCCGTACCACCCCACCTGGCCGAGCCGAGCCGTCTGCTGGGAGGCTGAGGCTCAGGCCGGACACCCTCTTCTGACTCAACTCTTTGTCTCACTGCCCTCCGTCACGTCGAGTACTCCACTGGGCTCTCCTCTCTGGCTAACCGAGATCCAGCACTCAGACGGGGCAGCCCACGCAGCCACACCATTCTCCTGGGCTAAGAGGCCCTTGCCCCCAGCAAGAGCCTCCCGTGACCTTCACGGGACTGCGTCACTTCTTGCATTCCAGCAATTCTGGTTTTTATCCAGCCCAGGTTCCTGCCTCTAGCTCTTCCTCTCCTGCTCCTCTAGACGTCACCTTTCCATGGCTTCGGCCACTCAAAACTGGAATGTGTCCTGAAGCTTTCTGAAACTTCACACAGGCAGAAACTTGTAATGAGGAAGAAACAGAACCTATTCAGTCCAGAAAGGAACAACACCAGATGAGGCATGAGGGAGGTATGAGAAATATCCAACAGGATTAGTGTCAAATCCTCAGGAGGCCTCGGCCTTTGGACTAGGTCAAGACGGCCTGTAAAAATAGAGACTTGTTTGTTCAATGCCTGTGAGCAGCCTCTGGGCCTGCACGCGGCCTGAAGGCGCAGAGAAGCAGCCCTAATAAATACCGAAGTTGTGGGGACAGAGCCACAGAGGGTCTGTCCCCCAGCAGTGATGGGGGAGGGGAAGCTGACTTCCTCTGTTCCCCCTCAGTCCCTCTCCTGTAATTGTGGAGGCCAGATGTACAGTCCTGGGGTGCCCTGGGTCCAGTGCAGTCCACCCGAGAACCTGGAAGCAAGCATCAAGGGTGGTAGAGGTCATAGGGCCCTTGGAGATGGTCTAGTTGGTGGGTCGATATGGTCCTCCAAGATCCATACACTGTATCCACGAGCAAGCATTTGCTCTGTTTGCCCTGACTTCTATCAGAGAGGGTACAAAGGTAAGTCCTCATGAGCAGTGAGGGCCCATGACCCTGGGGATGACTCATCCCTGAGGCCTACAGCAACCAGGTAAGGGGCCCAGTCTTCACCTGCTCATCCCCTCTGGCAGGAAACGCGCTCCACCAGGCTAAGAAACTCCCCCCAGAGGCTACAGAAGAGTGCCATCCCCAGTGTGGCATGAGGAAAGGCAGCAGCTCCTTAAATCCCACAGAAAAATTCAGAGATTGGCCAAAGCCTCTGAACTCCTACCCTCCCCTCAGAAAGTTAGAATGGAGTGCACTCCTGAAAGAAATATGCAAATAATTCAGACTTGTAAATGACCAAGAAGTATGTCATCAAGTGCTCTGGGGCCAGGGTAAAGCAACAAAAAAGATCCTTAGGTCACTGCCTTTCTCTGTCTACTCTAAGAAATGCCCCCCAAATGCCCAAAGAATTGGTTGTCAGGATCAAAGAATGGGCTAATCTTATTAAGTAACTGTTTCCTAAGCACTTTTTTAAAAAACTTACGTACGTGTGTGTGTGTGTGTGTGTGTGAGAGAGAGAGAGAGAGAGAAAGAGAGAGACAGAGAGAGAGCACAAGTATGCCTGCACATGAGCAGTGGGGAGGGGCAGAGGGAGAGGGAGAAAAGCAGGCTCCCCAGTGAGTGCAGAGCCCAACGAAGGGCTTGATCTCATGACCCTGAGATGGTGGCCTAAGCTGAAACCAAGAGTCTGATGCTCAACTGACTGGGCCACCCAAGTGTCCAGTCACTTAATTTTTCTGTTCCACAGCAAAAATAATTTCTGAAACAGCATGCAAAGGTATTAATAAATTTCTCCTGAAATGGCCAAGAAGGAAGAATAAAATAACGCGTTGTTGTTGCAACTAAAGACGATAATTGTGTGAATCTGCAAAGTGCCCTTCACTGACTTGTTATGTTTTTCAATATCTGTATCCCCACTGATCAATTCTCCCACATTCTCCCAACACTGATTATTCTCTTCCGGTTACAAAGAAACAGAAGACTAGGACTGCATGTCACTCAGCAGAGAACAAAACACTACGGACTCCAGCCTGTGATTGCAGAATCTGGTATGTAATCACATGGAAACACAAATAAGAGATTTTTTTAATGTCTTATAATTAAACCTGTAACTCACAGAGGCCCATGAAAAGGCAGTGACTCGGGGGCAGGGGGTCACTTTTTGATGATTTGGTGCATGTGATTTGGATTCAGGGTTTTCTACACACCATGCTTTTCTCAGGACAGGGTCAACATCTCTAGTGGGGCCACAGGGACTGATGGAGAAGGAGTGGTGCTGGGCAGCACACAAAACTCGGGGGTGCTGTGCTCTCTAGCGCCCCCCACTGGCCTCCTGGAAGACCTGTTCCTCTGCACCAAAGGACACACCTGTGAAAAAAAACCAGGGCAGGGCAGCCAGGTGGACTCTTGAGGGAGATTCCCATGCCTTAGGTCAAATGTGGCCCGCCCCCATCCAGGAAGGGGGTTAAAGCAGGCCAGAGGAAGGGCCCTGTGCTCAATGCCATTTTTTTCCTTGGGCAGCCCTAATACTAACCTGCGCTATTTAGTAACCATGGAAACAGGAGCTGCCTGCCAGCCATATCCCACAGAATCATGCTTCCTGTCAGCAGCAGCCCTTGGATTGAGAGAGGTTGAAAGCGTGCAAGAGTCCCTTTCCCAGAGAGCTACCATCCTCACTAGAAGATCAGGCTCCCAGTGAGGCTGACCTTTGACCTGGCACTGGGGGAAAGGTCTGTAGGGGGAAAGATGTGCCTACCAGGTATTTGCTTTTACCTGTTTCAGGGCAACCGGGAAGACAAAGCTGCCATTACTCCTCCACTCCCCTCCGCAGAGCCGGCCCACAATCAAGGCATCAAGTCTTACGTGTTCTGAGGTACAGCGGGCGGCACACTGTCACCAGAGGGCACCGGTCCAAGACTGCAAGGCCTGGCTCATCCCTGCCCAGGGACACACTCAGAGCACCAGTCAAGGGACGAACACTAGTGGTGGAGGTCAAAACAATGCGACCTCTCATAGCAACCACTGAGACTCCACCTCAGCAAGGTCTCTCTCTCCTGGCTTTATGCCTCCACTAAACCCCAATGATCAGACTCTCAGTGAACAAAAACAGCTTTACTGAGCTGGGGGGTAAAACTGATGCTACTACCACATGCATTCCCCTGGTGTCCTAGGATGCACGAAGATTAACCTGGATCGGCCCAATCCTAAATATCCAAGACTGCCCTCTGCAGGTTTGGCCCTGTGAAAAGCAGTAGGGCAAATGCCTGGGGAGGAGCCCTGGGCCGGAAAAGGTGTGTTTTTCTCTGCAATCCTGTCTCCCAAAGCTTCCCAGGCACCTGGGCCGGCCAGTCGGCTTGGTTCTGAGCACAGTAAACCTGAGGGAGGTGGGGGGGCGGGGAGGGTTCCTGTGGCTCCCAGCACCCACTCTACCATAAAAGCCACAGGACCTCAGGGATCCAGGAGAATTGCTGGGCGACCACTGAGGATGAGGAGCAGCTGCTGGGGAGCAAGCCCCCTTCCCCTCATGCCAGACTCAGCAGCCACATAAGCTGCACCGCAGAAGACTGCTGGACACATTTTCCTGTATTCATATGCAGTTTCTCTCTTGCTCGAGAAGGGACGCCCCCTGGACGCACCCTGGACTTGGCAGGAGGAGGGTGGGAAACGCTGGTCCTGCTCTCGGGGCCGCTTTGTGTAACGTTCACTTGCACCAGGGAATACAGAGGGCGCATTGAGAAGCGTTTGCTGGGCACAGCTCCATCTGACAGTCCCCAGATTCCTCACGGGGGTGAGAGTATGGCTGTTAAGTGGCCTCCATCTGGAAGTGATACTGATCTGCCTAGCGCATCAACGAAGGAACCAAGGGCAGTACTCACAAACACAATTCTCTACTGGGTCTTATGCCCTCCCCCCGCCTCCCACCAGGAAATTTCCGTTTCTCTAGCTGGCTATTAAAATTGTAGAATTGACCATGTGGAGCTAAATCAGACGAGGGCCCAGCCCAGACCTCACTTTCTTGCTCTACCACATACAAGTCCATCCCACATGTCCCCCCACCACCACCTACTTCGTCATATCACCCCAGAAATCCTAGGTTACACAAACCCAATTTTTGGTTTTCAGCAATAAAGCAAAATGAAAAGAGCAAGCACTGGGCATAATGCTAGCTTCTCCACCCGCAAGCTCAGACAGCCTCTGGCGGTCTCTGTCTTTCCTCAGAGTCCATGAAAACCATAGACCCTCCTCCCCTAACAAAAAGCACATATTGTAATGTTTTATGTGTAGTTTTAGGGGATACCTTGTCCCCTGAAGTGCATCCATACAACCCTGGGAGTCCTGATCATCCGAGATGACCTCACCCCTTCATGCTTTTACTCCACCCTCCCGGTGTGCTCACCTCACCCAGAGCAGGCATTCGTTTTTCTGGTTATCCTGAAGCCTATTTTTTCTGTGCTGCACACTTTTCTCTTTCTCCTTCCTTCCATATTGGTAAGTGTGAGCTATCTAAGCAACTAAGAGTGGCCACAAATGTCCCTCTGACGCCCCTCCCATGCACCGCTGCAGAAAGGGACCAAGGGGCGTCAGCAAATCCAGAACAACGGGAAGGCTCCCCAGCCAGGACCAGCTGCACTGTCTCCCATCTCCACTGCCCTTGTCTCCCCCAACTCATGAGCACCTCTGCAAAATGACGTCTTCCCAAACTGAGCTGTGAGACAGAGATTTGCATATCTTAGAAGTGACGCTGGGAGGGAGCAGGGTAGGAGGAGAGCCAGGGTGGGTTCACGTCCGGTGACCTTCGGGATTTTCTTAACGTCTCTGAGCCTGTTTCCTGCTCCAACTGACCGGGTCTTTGTGAGGTCCAGGTGAGATAAATACATAAAGAGCTGCGCACCCAACAGAGAACAGGCACTGAGCAAATTCGAGCCTCCCCTCCCCATCTGGTCCTCCTGCAGGGCATATGAGTTATCTCAGCCACAGGTCCGACCCCCGGGAGCCACGCCCCCCCCAGCTCCAGCCTGAGCTGCTGACCCATACTGCAGTGACAGAGTCCTGAAAGCCAGGGAACGATGAGGAGGAGTTTAAGAGTTGTCTCAGTCTTAAAATATTTCCAGCCTCATAAGGGGCAATACAGAGGGCAGTAGGAGAAGGAAAGGAAATGGGAAGTAGGGTAATTCGGGGAGGGAAACGAAACATGAGAGACTTTGGACTCAGAAACAAACTGAGGGTCTTGGAGGGGAGGGGTGGGGGGATGGGAGAGCCTGGTGGTGGGTACTGAGGGCACATATTACATAGAGCACTGGGTGTGGGGCATAAACAATGAATCTTGGAAAACTGAAAAGATAAAATATTAAAAAAAATATTTCCAGCCTTTAAATTTTAAGATTCCATATTAAAATTGTACATATGGTTTTAATCACACTTGCTCAGATGTCTCAGATGATTTCCTACTCCAGAGCTGTTGTCGTTTGGGGAGCTGTTTGTTTTACCAGGCAGCATGTACATCCACAGCATTTGCCTACTTGGCCCTCACCCAGGGGAACTCCTGGCCCATTCACAACTACTGAGCTCTCGAAAGCACACCCCATGCCAGCCAGTCTGACTGGGGATCCCGGAGCCCCCTAGCACGGTCTGGGTTGCACCTCTCCTTCCCATTGTCCCCACACCAAGTTGGCTGCTACAGAGCTGGGCTTTGGCCTTGGTCCTGCGTGAATGTCCTGCCCGATGCTCCTCCAACCTCACCCCCTTGCTTAGCCCTCCAGGGTCTTGCCCTAGGACTAGACCTTCCACGGGAGTCTAGAGTCACCAGCAGACCACCTCCCATGGGCCCCCCTCCTACGTTCTTCAACAGCCCATATTATTGGCTCCTTTGATACCAGCCATTTCTAGAATTAGAACAGGGCCTGGTATAGAGGCTTGGGTGCTGTGCCGGCTCCGCCCAGCCACCATTCTAGATTTTCAGTGTCCACCCAGAGTCTGCCCCCTGCCTCTATGTCCCTTCTCCTCTTTTAACTCCAGCGGCCGGAACTGCCAGTTACGGTGCTTTCTTCTAGGGCCACTCCACCCTTCTTCCACCTGAGAGAGGCTACCAAACGTCTAAGTAGGTGGAGGAGGCACGGAGGAATGCTCGAGAGGGAGGAATCCTGGGACACATGGTGGGGTCGGCACCAGGGGAGAGGCAGAGTCAGGGCCAAGTGCACTCATCCCAGCCTTGAAAGTGGGCTAACGGCCATCAGAAAGTGATCTTATTAATCCCTTCTTCTGTTTTCAAGCAAATGCTGGCCACCTAAATGAAATATTTTGGGGGCAAAAATATCTTGTTTCCATGGTCATAAACTGATCACGGGCCTTAACATCAGTGACATAGTGGATAATTTGGCTTCCTGCCCAAAGAGCAAGGAGAAGCAGGCCAGGCCAGATGTTGGTAAGCTGGGGGTGGAGTGGGGCTCCCATGACTTCCTTGAAATTGTCTACAAATGGCTGGGCGTTCACTGAGGTGAGGAGGACATGGCTTTTACCCATTTCCTGAAGAGTGATGTGACTTAAAATCCCCAGTGATCCAGAAGGACTTTCAGTGGTTCTTTGAGGTGGGGCTTCTGAGGGTCCTACTGAATCTTCTGCTCTAGTGGAGAGAAGAAGGAGGGGGGACTTTGGTCACCATGGCCATGAGCAAAGGCAGGTAGAGAGCCTGCAGCCGCCATGACACCGTGGGCCCCAACAGGGCTGTGAACCATGAGAGGAAGACACAGAAGCCTGAGGTCTGCAGGGCCACCTTCCTTTCTGCGGTTGGAGCGGCTTGAAACACGTGTGAGGAGGGGACGCCCTGCGCGGTGGACTCTCAGCCCCCTTTCATCCCCACAGACGCCAGGGCTGCATTTGTCGGAGGCACCCCGCCTCTCAGCGGGAGCTGCCCTTACCACCCCTTCCCCAATCCCGGGCAAGGCTCCGGAGAGCCAGCATTTAAACAGAGAGTGTTCACCCTAGTGTCTTATTTAATCCACCAGGACACACATATCATTATCTCCACGTCACAGGTTAGCTCAAACAGTACTCAGAGTTAATCATCAAACCAGCGAACCCCAGGGTTTGGATCCACGGGAGGTGATGATGGAAGCCCGGCTACCACCTAGTTGCCAGGAGCATCTTATCTTGTGCAAATCCCAAAGGCGAACCGTGGCTCCGGCAACAGCCCCGCCCTCCTACCCAGGGACAGATACCCTCAGCAACGAGGCAGCCAGTCTCCTCTGCAATAGCCCATCACAGCTCCTTGTTCAGTACCGATGGGAAACGAAACGGCAGGACAGGGACAGATGGAGGCGGTGGCGGAATCTGCAAGGAGCCGGGAGGCAGCACAGCCCTAGAGCACAGGGGACGACTGCAGGGTTCACGGACCGACCGCCTTGGTGTACCGAGAAACACCATCAGGGTGTATTTCTCTCCAGGAAAAGGCCGCCTCAACACCGGGCGTTGCGTGGGAAGGATATATTGATTACCAGCCAGGTTCTTCACTTCCTAAAGTACTCAGGTGCCGCCTACAGAAGTGCTATCCAGATAGTCAGCACTCCCGGTACCTGAGGTGGGACAATGAACTCCTTTTGTCAGTGACTTAGAGGACAATGCAATCCCTGTCCTTGCAGCATGTGCCCAGAGGAGTGGGAGGGGAGGCTGCAGGAAGGGAGAGCTGCCAGGGAGGGCAGCCCTAGCCCACTGGCACGAATCTCTGAAAACACCACAGGAGCCTCAGGGGCAGGGTTCCTGCGACAGCACACGTGGGAATTTTTCCAAGGCCAAACTCTAAGGGGAATCCACGGCCCCTCTAGTTCCACTGCCCACGACTTCTCTACAGCAACAGGGATCTGACAATTAAACTGAAGACAGTGGGGCTCTGGCACATAGGAGAAAACTAGAGAAAGGGGAGTACAGGGTTCGAAAAGGCCAAAAAAGAAAATATCTCTGCACAACCTGCCACTCATATGTCAATATTTCACATAGGCCCCCACGGAGACAGAGACAACCAGAAATACAGCCATTGTCATGTCTGATCCTGAACAATTCAGGCAAAAAAAAAATGACGTAAACAGCAGTTAGTGGTTACTACGTTTAAAAGCTTTACCCTGTGGCACGTATATTCACACTTGGTTTAGATGTGTGAGCCAAGTAGAATTCTGAACACTGAATAGTTCAGGAGTGGATGTTACGGACCTAAGTTACACCAATCAGAGTCCTTCACTGGGGCTTTTCAAACCAGAGCGGAAGAAGAGGTCTCCTTTCCCGCTGGGCCATAAACTCGAGGATGAGAAGCCAGTGCAGCCTAGGGCCACGTGCCCCCACTAGGTAAATAAAGTGATCAGAGCGAAGCGACCAATGTGCTGAGAAGCAGATGCAAAGGAGAGTCTGGACAGGCCTTCTTCCTCCAGAACAGTCATCAAGCCAGGCTACACGACCCCCGTCCCAGCCCGCACCATCAGTCTGAGAGCTTACTTAACCAGTGTGTGATTGGAGGAAACCTGAGATCCAGACGGAACGCACCGTGTTGGGCTCCACTGGCGTTCTTGCGTGTGCAAGATGATCTCCCTATCTAAGAAATGCTCAAAAAGAGCCGACGTAAGCCAATGTTACATGAAAACATGTATAATGCACATCCATTAATAATAGGGTTGTTCCCTTGTGCTTCAGGAAATTAATGGTGATTCACAGCCTGCTGCAAGGATGTTCCATTAAAGAACAGAGTTGCCTTGAGTTCTCAAGGAAGAAGCAGACACAAATTTGCCTCCAGGAAAAGGGAGAGGGATTCGTGGAGTCAGAATGTCCCGTTCCACTGAATGTCGGTGTGAGTTTTGCTTCCACACCCGGCACCCCTCCCAGGCTGGGGGAACCACTAACAAGTTGCTCAGTCAGCCCCGCTCATGCAGGCAACAGCACCTTCTTACGTTCCTGGAGGACACTTCCAAAGGCTATCATGTTTTGGGAAAAGACAGAGGACCAGCGTTAACTGATTACCTGGGAGCGCAACTCTCACGACTGCTCTGTAGATCAGAGAAAGGGAGATCTGCATCATCCCCTAAATATTCAGATCTTCCCAAATTTACTCCTTCTGTGGTCCTTAGGTGAACATGGTCCAGAAGGAGCCCCAGAGACCAAGTTCTCAGTCTGTGTGGTCCTACGGGGCTTCCTTTACCTACTGCTATTGCTTTATTTACCCCAGTGAGGGGCCCCACTTGTGTCCTTGTCTATTTGCTTCAGGACTTGTTCACTGTCAACACTCTAATGCCCAGAAGGATTGGTGCCAATGCCTGAATAGGCCAGGGGCCAGGGAATGTTTGGAGAAAGCACAGCGATTGTCCATCTGGGTTCGCAAATACCTTGGAAATAAGACGTACAAGAGGCACACATGAATACTTCTAGACACAGTTCTTATTCATCCCCGCTGCAAAGAGATAGGGACCTTCCCCTCCCCCCCAAATAGTTCAGAACCACAGAGGCCTAAGACATGACTCGCCACACAGGGTTACGATATCATTGGTGAAGCAGGCTTGCCTCTCCCTGCAGCTAGAATAGGGCTGGTCTCTTCTCCAGCCCCTCAGAAGCACCCCACTCTCCACTGTGAGCCACCTCAGTTCCCAAATGGAGAGAGGCTTCCAGAATATGTGACTCCCAACTCCTACCAACGTCATGAGCATTCCCTGAATGCTCCGCAAACCAAGAGAAAAGAGGAGGCAGCCCTGTCCTGCCTGGGCTCATTCCAGCAAAGACCCAGAGAAGATGAAGCAGGGGAACACTGAGCCACAATGGACTCGGTAGGCCATGATGGACTCAGATGCTTCAAAAAAACACCCACCTGGGCCTGGGAAAAATGAGAATCCAACTGGAGCCTGGTGGTCACAGGAAACAGTCCATCAGCTTCAACATTGCCTCTGAACAAAACACTCTTTTCAGAGTGTGAATGGGGGCTTTATGTAGTTAAGCTCTCATCCACAGGCTAATAAATATGTGAAACACCCTCTCAGACCAGGTTCCTGCAGCCTCGACACTGAGGTCATTCAAGAAACAATTAGATGCCATCTGGAGAGAGCTGGGACTCAAAAGGAAATGGCCTCACAGGGCCAAAGAGCATGTTCTTGTTCCCGGGGTCTGACGCATCATTATCTTCACTCACATACAGGACGGGTGGAGCTCAGCCAGCTAAGCCACACTGGGAGCACAGAATGGGCAAACGGGGTGGCAATTCATAAAAGCTTAAGGACCAGGAGAATGTTCATTTTCAGGATGCCTCAAGTAAATGTATCCCCTGACTGCACTTCCGCATCCAAGCTGAGCATCTCCGCCATAAACCAGACTTTGGCCTCACCGAGCCTTGGGTTTTCACAGTTTTAATATAGAGCAAGCAGAGCAGAACAGCAAGGGCCTCTGGCCCAGCTCCTCGCGGTATATGATGAGCGACTCCATCACAGGAAACAGAGGTAGTATTTACTGAGACCTCAGGATCCACTCAGTTGTAAACAACAAGCCCTTAGTTCTAGGATAGATCCTCCATCTTTTCTCATTTTTTAAAAAAAGATTTTATTTATTTATTTGACAGAGAGAAACACAGCCAGAGAGGGAACACAAGCAGGGGGAGTGAGAGAGGGAGAGGCAGGCTTCCTGCCGAGTGGAGAGCCCAATGCAGGGCTGATCCCAAGACTCCGGGATCATGACCTGAGCCGAAGGCAGACACTTAATGACTGAGCCACCCAGGCACCCCTCTTTCTCATTTTTAAATGAAAATTTAATGTCTCTTCTGTCTTAATAATGTTTTTTTAAATGTAAATTTTACTGTTCTTTTTTAAAAAAAAACCCGCTTAGCTAGAGAAAAAATACGGATTTAGATCAACAGGAGATGATGACTCCTGTTTTCTAAGTGTCTCCTCGGCTTTCTAACAGCTCTTACGTAGCAGAAGATCCTGCAGGACAGCCATGTTCTAAGTGTGCCCTCACCTTCGGGGGGGGCTTTTGGGGGGCCCAGGAGGCCAAAACTATTTTCATAACAATACTGTCACATTTGGGAAGGCCTGGGTGGCTCAGTCAGTTAAGAACCTGCCTTTGTCAGGTCATGGTCTCAGCTTCTCCCTCTGCCTGCAGCTCTCCCCATGCTTGGGTTCTCTCGCTCTCTATCAAATAAATCAATCTTAAAAAACAAAATACTGAAACCTTTTTTTTGCCTTTTTCACTGGGTTGACATTTCCACCAATAAGGTCCACCAGTAAGGCCAATGATGGGGTTGCTAGGACCTTAGCACAAGGGGTCAGTGTATTTCTTAACTACCATTTTTTTTTTAATTTATGTTTTAAATATTGTAAAAACAATTTTTAAGTATTTTTCTTTAAAAAAATTGCCAGTCTCTGGGGCGCCTGGGTGGCTCAGTTGGTTAAGCGGCTGCCTTCGATCAGGTCAAGATCCCGGAGACCCGGAATCGAGTCCTACATCGGACTCCCTGCTCGGCAGGGAGCCTGCTTCTCCCTCTCTCACTCCCCCTGCTTGTGTTCCCTCTCTGGCTGTGTTTCTCTCTGTCAAATAAATAAAATCTTAAAAAAAAAAAAAAATTGCCAGTCTCAGTGAAGATACCCTTGCTGAAACCATAAGAATTACTTGCTTTAAATCACAAGGGGGTCCCCCATGTCCACGTCTCTCTTTAATATTCTGCCGGACGACACAGGGAGCGCACAGGCCCGCGGCCCTTCTCCATCAGACCCAAGTACAACGGGCGTCTTGGGGGAAAGCACCTGTGTGCTCAATCAGCTGCTTCTGACAAACTGTGGTTATTCAGACATGGGTATTTATCTGACATTTTCTAAAAAAGGAATAAAGTGAGCCTGTCGCTTCCAGAACAATGGACAGTATTTGTTGCCAGGGATGAAACCTAAACGTTTAAGTGAAACATCAGAATCTGGGGAAACTCGTATTCACGATCAGGAGCTTGACACCTTCCCAGTACTTTAATGATTTTTCAGATACGTGATAATATAAACAAAAGCGAGTTTTCAATATTGTGTAATAAAATATGTTAACATTTTGAATATCTGCCTAACTCAGGAAACCAGTATTTCTCAAACACCCGATGCACGGTGGTATAAAATCGCACACAGGTATGTTTTAGGAGACCAGATACTAAAGAAATTTGCAAAAATGTAAAACAATGCCATTTTTCTCATTAAATTTTGTTTTGGAAAATCTGTTATTTTTAAATGAGTTAACTAAATACTTAAAAATTCCTGTATTTTAATTTCTAATACAATAAACCAATAGTTAAAACACATAAGAAAAGCTCTTTGGGGTCTCAATAATTTTTAAAAGTGAAAAGGGGTCTTGAGTTCAGTTTAAGAACTTCTGCTCTAATACAGCTAAGCTACCATTCTATATAATTTTGATTGAACCCTAAGTTTTCAGCATATTTATGGAAGTAGGCTAACAGAGGTCTATTTTCATTTTACAAAATAACTCGACCAGAAAAACACTAACACTTACAGAGAAAATTTGGAAACTGAGAGAAATGTGAACAAAAACTTCCTAGTTGCCAGGAAGTTAATTTTGACTTACTACTGAACATTCAATCATGCTACTCTTAGTTTTGTCTCTTATGGAAATTCTCACAAATGTGCACCAAGCTGTCTGAGTTACAGACAACGCCATGTCTCCAGTATTTTTTGATTTATTTATTTAATTTAGAGAGAGAGAGACAGACACACACAGAGAGACAGAGAGAGTGCACGCACAGGTGCGGTGAGGGGCAGAGGGAGAATCCCAACCAGATGCCCCCCATGAGGGCAGAGCCTAAGGCCAGGCTCCATCCTAGGACTAGGGGATCAAGATCTGAGCCAAAATCAAGAGTGGGCTGCTTAACCGGCTGGGCCCCCCAGACACTCCTCTCCAGTATGTGGTTCGCTCCTCTGTGCTCCCATGCATACCCAATCCGGCAGGAAATCCTGAAGACTGCCTTCATATGAGTCTCTTCTTCACCACCTCTTCTGCTGTCAGTGCCAAACTATCCTATCTCACCTGGATAGTCCTCATGGCCTCCCAAATCCTCTCCCTGTTCCTGCCCTTGTCCCCTAAAGCCTGCTAGCAATGTCATCCCTACATGACTCCCCACCTCACTCTGCAGAAGTTACATAGGGGAACCTTGCAATCTGCCCTGTCCCCCTCATCACTCTCTCACATCAGCTTTTCCCACTCTTTCTCTTCAAACTCACCCCTGCCCTTCAAGCCCTCTGGCTTCATGGCTGTTCACTGGTGGAAGAAATGAACTCTCACTCTACTCTGCCCGGGCATACACGACCCCATAGGCACAAGGTCTTCCCCTCGGTTTCTAATGCGCTGATAATCTGTTTTCTGCTTCACCTAATACCAGCCTCCTTCTGGCCATTTTTTTTCAAATCACAATTCAATATAACTTTGTCCAAGGAGACTTCTTGGTTACCACAGGTTAAACTTCAAATCCATGCCAACCCCTCTCCCACAAAATCTACATACAGGGTCACAGCATCTTATAGCTTTTTTTCTAAGAATGTAAGATAATTCACTCTATTAATAAAATGCCTTAACAATTTTAATCTGTTTCTATAAAGCCAACATAAACCACTTGCCTTTTTATACACTTTAAACACAGCCCTTGGTTCTCAGGCTGTGAATATAATGTCAATAATTTAATATCTCGAAAGCTCCCAGAATAATTAGACTGAATTTGTAGCCAAATGCTGCACTACGGACATTTTATTACCGCTAGAGGGCAGAATTTAACAGCAAACGAGTCCAACACTATTTGTTGGAGTTCGCCGCCCCCTTGGGAGCTGAAGAGGTGCTGAGCCCCTTAGCTGATGATAAGATCTCCTGAGGAGCTGAAAGGTCTGAGCCAGAGGCTGCCAGAACGACATGCTTAAAAAATGCATCGACTTCTCTTAAATGTGTGAGTATTTAAGGTGGTAATAGTGACCCCACAATTTTTATCCTATACCAGTTGGCAAGAAAAGGTCGACTGAGTTAGTTACAGGAACTTTCTTGCTTTCCTTAAATAAAATCCCTGAAGAATCTCTGGAAAATTTTTAGAGATGAGGGTGTTACTTGCTTTGTGGGCAACTTCAAGATCTTTAGAAAGATTCTCACTCCTTTTTCCTTCAATTTAAATGCCCTTTGCACCTGGTTTTATGTGGTCGTCAGTCAGCCAGCCAATCACGAAATATTAAGAAGACAAGAAAAGGTCCTTGCCCTCAGAATTCACATTCTAATGAGAAGAGGTTTGGGCGTTTTTGTTTTTGAAACAAACAGAAGTCAGGACCAGTGCTATCAGGAAGATACACAGGGTAATGAGATGGTGGGAAGCTTTCTCTGAAGTAAGGCGGCCCAGCCACACAGAGAACAGGGGATAGTCACTACATTAGTATTTACTGGTGCTGCCTACATGTCAGGCACCGTGCTAACAACTTTACGTGTATCTACTGACTCAATCCCTACATTCTCCCAACGAGTATTAAGGAAATGGAGCACCAGAAAATTTCGGGGAAACTTCCCCAAAGTCACCCAACCAAGAAATGGCTAAGTTAGAGCTCTGCATCTGTGTTAGCTGCCTGGGGCAGCTCTACCAAAGTACCATCGACTTGGTGGCTTAAAAAGAGAAATGTATTCTCTCAGTTCTGGAGGCTGGGCGTGTAAAAATCAAGGTGTCCGCAAGGGCCACGTGCTCTCCGAGGGCTCGAGGGGACCACCTCTTCTCGCTCACGACGGCTGTACTCCTTGGTGATGTTGGCTTGTGCACACATCCACCCAGTCTCTGCCTCTGTGGTCACATGGCATTCCACGTGTCAGTGTCTTCTGTGCATAAATATCACCCTTCTTCTAAGAACACCAGGCACTGGCTTAGGGCGCACCCTAATCCAGTGTTATCTCATCCTAGTAGGATCATATCGGCAAAGACCTTATTTCTAAATAAGGCCACATTTAGGTACTCGGGGGGTTAGAACCTTCCTATGTCTTTTGGGGGAACACAATTCCACCCACTTTAAACCACTCAACTTCAAAAAAACTTCCATGCAAGGCACAGGCAAAGACCCAAGGGCAGTGGGGAAAGCCAGCAGGGAGGAGTAGAGGGACTAAGGCAGATGGCAGGAGATGAGGTTACAGGTAGACAGGCCACATGCGAGGGGCTCTGGGGCCCAAGTATAAAATGGACTCTAGCCTGACACCACAGCTTCAGTTCTTGCTTTATGTTAGTTTTCCAGTCTCTTCGCCAGTGATCTCTACCTGCCATTGCTTGGCATCTCAGAGGAGTCCTTTTCCTTTCAGTAGAGGATGAAGGCTGCAGCACAGAACACAAAAAGGAATCCAGCTTTTCTCCACTCACAGGCCAGATAAGGCTCCTGTGAGCACCTCTAGAGGGCAGCTCCAGGATTTGACCTTGAGTCAAACCATCAAGTTCAGGAGGCCCAGGGAGAACTGTCTCCTGACTTGGGACAGGCATTGGGACAGGACTGCACTGGCAGAGCAATCTGGCCTGAGGAAATTATCCAGACAAGCCCTAGGCAAAACAGTCAAGAGTCAAGCACGTGTGCTGTCCCCACCTCCCTTTCATGGAGCAGAACTGAAGATGTCGGATGTGACAGGCCCGGTGGGGAGACGCTGCTCACAGCAGACAGTTCCACCCCACGAGGCACTGAGATGCATCCAAATCGAGCAGTGTGCTGCCACAGCCTCACCTCTGTGACTGTGCAAGGTCTCACGACCTGCACAAGGACTCACTGCTGTGTCAGCAGGCAAGCCAAAAGTTGTGTCGATGACACACGGCAGCACCACGAAGTGTCGGGGTCAAAGTTTTTGCTGAAAGCCTACTGGGCATTATTGGGAGGCAAAACAGGGACAGTGTATATGCATCCATATGGTCTAGAGCTAGAGTCTGCAAATCTTTTCTGTAAAGGGCCAGACAGTAAATAGGTCAGGCTTTGCTGCCTGTTCTGTTGCATCTACTCAACTCCAATGTAATGATGAGAAAGTAGAAATATGTAAATGAATGGGTGTGGCTGTGTTTCAATAAAGCTTTATGCATGTTGAAATCCAAATCTTAAAACTCTCTCGTTCTTCTTTTGCTTAAAAAAAAAAAAAAAAAGCGCTTAAATTGTAAAATCCATTTTCAGCTTGATAGGCCGTCAACCAGATTTGGTCTCCTCTGGCTGTAGTTTGCTGATCCTCTCAGTCTAATGATATCCCCAAATGCTCATCAGCTAACATAATGTCATTGTGGTAAAAAGGTCTCCAACTGCAAGTTTGCAACCTTAAAATATTCACTGGCTTCTGGCAAGATGCCAGGCACTCCTGTGAACTCCAGAATCTCCCCTGGCTTCGTCTCCCTCACCTCTTCCAGTGAAGTCCATATGTAGCTGTCAACTCACCCAATAAAATGGCTCTTAATTCACTAAAAGGCCTCCACCCCCTGGCCTGACTTTCCATGGCCACTGCCACTATCAAAGGTTAGGCTCTGGATAACACTTGGCTCTCAGCCCTCACTCCACTGCGCAATTACTAACACACAGTATGGGCTTCAAACTATCTGTTGAATGAGCCGGGGCAGCAGAATATCCACAACTCAGCACTTTCTCCATGTGATCAGCAGTCTGAGGTGGCCCCTCTCAAAACCAAACATTTCCCCTGGGGGGGGGGGTGTGCGGAGGGCAGGGGTAGTGGCAGCACTTAAGGGCTAAAATACAGTAAGGTTTTGGTTTACTGTTTTAAAGTCAGGCTCAGTAAGGCGTAATTTACATAGAGTAAGAGTCATCCTTTTGACTACTGGCTGGTGAGGTTGGAAATAACCACAATCAAAGTATTTCTATCATCCTCAAAGTTCCTTTGTTCCCTTTTGCAGTCTACCTCTCCCCTACCCCCTCTCAACTACAGATCTGTTTTCTGTCATTAATAAGTTTTTATACGCATCCCACAGTCCATTCCTTTTTAGGGTATCACGCCATTCGACAGTGTACTACAGTTTCTCCACTCACCAGTTGGACATTTGAACTGTTGCCAGGTTTTATCTATTATAAATAATGTCACCGTCAATATTCACATACCGATCTTTTAAATGAACATTCATTTGCATGGTAAGATTTTCACTTTTCGTAAAGGACCGCATTTTGAAAGACCTTGCAGGGAAGGATTCCACTGAATGAGGGACTGTCCTCCATTCCTATTCTTGTCTTCCCACCCTGCCCCAGCAATTTGTTTTTAAATCGTAGTGACAGTAAACCTCCCAAGAAGATCTGCAGTTTGGATGGGAGCTCTCTTCCTGCTCCTCTGAAAGTGAGCCCGAGGGCTGCTTCGCATCCACCGCGGGCAGCATTTGATCTTCTGCTCCCACGGGGGACAGCGCTGGCTCCAAGGTTGTGCACACTCAGGCAAAAACCTGCAGAGCCAGCCAATTGCGCCATTATTTGGTTCATATAACTTGCTAAAATCTCACGGAATGTACAGCGTGCCATTGTTTTTGTAAGTCCCTTTCATGACTTTGTTAGCGGGCTAATTCAGAGCAGACTGGCCTGTTTTCCCTGCTGGAAGAAAAGGCGCTCGTCAAAGGCAGCTATTTAACCGTGACCATGGCTGCGGCCATCTTGCGCACAAAGGGGGAGCCGCAGCCTCTCCGGCCCCTCTCCCAGGAGCTCCCCAACGCTGGCAGGCGCGCTTATTCTTGGCGCTGGAATTCGCATAATTACTCTTCTTTTAATCTGCTGGGTGACCTAATGTAGCCCCGGCCAGCCTCAGGAAGAGGCCTTGCTGAGATCTGAGCCTTGGGCAGCCTGTCATATCTGTAAGGCCCTCTCAGAAAGAGCCTTTCAGTGCATTAACCCCATAAAGGACGTTTGCCAAGGCACTTGGGCTCTGGAGCTGCTCATGCGCACTGGGGGGGAGGGGGGTTGGTGAGAGGGGAAGGGAGGGTAAGGAGGCCTCGGAGGTGCAGGTCCCCAATCAGGATAATGGCTCCAGTCCTGTCCCTTCTCCCAGCCTGCGAAGGAGCTCAGAAACTGCAAATCATTTCATAAACGCTCACAAGTGGTTCTAGCAAGAATCCACCCAGGCTGCTTATAAAAGAAAGGATATTTGTTCACTAGGAGGCTAGCCAGGGACAAAAGGCTGCATTCCGGCTTGACACTTGTAACTGTGGTCGCCTGGGGAGCAGGCCTTTATCCACAGGCGGCCAGTGTGCTGTTTACAGCCTGGCCACGGAAATGGGCTTGCCTACATCTTGGCTAATTTGAAAAACAGTCATCCGGATTTTCTTTCCTACTTGGCTTTATTTTCTAATTTATCTTTCTTAAGGGCATTTAAAAATGAAAAATCTGTAACAAACATTTCTTTTAAAAGAAAAATCACCCAGCTCTGCCCCAATCACTACCTCCCTTAAGAATATATATTTTAGGGTGGCCCGTGTGGCTCTCTGCTCAGCAGGGAGCCTGCTTCCTCCTCTCTCTGCTTGCCTCTCTGCCTACTTGTGATCTCTCTCTGTGTCAAATAAATAAATAAAATCTTAAAATATATATATATATATTTTTTAAACCATTCCCAGAAATGAGATGCTTTATTAAAGTGACTGCAAGGCTTGCTATGTGAAGAAGCTAGAAAGAATCTTCAGTCTACAACGAAGATAGGTATAAAGGTATATATTTACATTATTATATATAAACATATTAAACATATAAGTATATTTAATATATAATAGATATATATTAAATATATGTAAGCATAAATGTATATACACTAAATTTTATAAATTTATACTATTAATATACTAATAACAACATATACTATTATAATAGTATAAATTTATAAAATTTAGTGTATGGGGACACAATTCTTGAAGCTTAAAAAAGCAGCCCCAGGAAAAGGGTGAAAAGAAGGATAAAGAGTGAAAATGAAAGGTTTCACAGGTTCAAGAAGGGGTTACAAAAGTGAAAGCATAATGGCTCTAAGAGCAGATCGAAGCACGTTCAGGTGCATCCCCAATTCTGTGAGGTAATGTGACGGACCAGCAGTTATTAGCTTTCACATTCTTGGTCCTAATGTCTGAGACACACGTTCCAATCAATATGCCACTTCCACTCATAGTGACAGATGATCAAGAGTGGATAGATTAAGAACCTCTTCCCAGCTGCTAAAAAACTTTCCCCTCCAGCCTATCACAAGTATAGAGGACATTATCCCATCCCCTGATGTTCCAGTTGTGAGAAGATGGGGCGCACAGAAAGAAGACAGTGAGTCCACACTGTCACAGAGGGTGGCCTGGGCTCCCCTCCCTGAGGGTTCTTCTGGGTTGTGTAACTTGGGAGTCTGATCTGGGAAGGTTGATACCTTGAGCTATTATCATTCATTCACATTTTAGTACAATTATTTTATCCAATGTTCTAAGCAGTTGCCTGACACAGGTCTAAGAAACGACAGTGAATAAATACATTGTAATGGGGGTAAAAAAAAAAAAAATGGCAAAAACTGAATGGGGCAGTGAACAAGTAAAACAGCCCAGAAGATAAAGCCTTCCTCACAATTTTGCCTACCACTATTTTCTCCAAAAGCTATGTCCTCTTTTTTTTTTTTTTTAAAAAGGGGGGGTTGTTATTTTTCCCCCTCTGGTAAGGTATGCTGGGTACATGGAGGAAAATTGCAGAGCTGTAGTCCAAGCAAAGTCACAAATGGCTACAGAGCAGGACGAAGGCAGAAGTGCGGTAGATGTTTCTGACTTCCAACCTGGAAGAAGTGGTTTCTTTGGGGTGCAGTGAAAAAGAGAATGGATTGTATTTCATTACAGGAAAGGACCTCATGATTGCACAAAACAGTTAAAATCAGACTTTCAAGATGATCATGTTTTGAGCTACTGGGCAGGGAAGTAGGAAGAAGTGAGAGCTTGAAAAACTAAGGCAAAGTAGAAAAAGAAAAAATAAAACTCCCCTAACGGTCAGAATTAAAGAGACAAACACAGTGGCAAATGAGATTCCAAAATCCTCTGGCCAGCTTGGAGCCGCTCTAACTTTCCGGCTGAACATGGAATTCAGCGGGTAGGGTCTAGGTGCTGCTGGGAGGCCCCAGAGGGAAGGAACCGAACCTCGGTCAGCGCGGGGGCTCTTCTGTCTGCCTGCGCACATTGCCCTCCATTCCAGGTGCAGGGCAGCTACTGGTAGTCTAGCAACCGCAGACCAGTCCCCTTTCAGGCCCGATTAATGTGGCGCGATACAGACTGCACAGAGTGCTCGAGGACAAAGAGTACAAACTGGACAGAAGTGGGTTTGGATTTACTGCCTACCCAGCTCTCTCGGCCACACTACTGCAGCCCTGGCACCCTCCCCCACCCCATCCCCAGTGCCTTGGCTCCCCCAGGCGCATGCAGGCAGGAGCCGGTCCCAGACAGAGCAATCTCTCTATCCCTCTCTCCCTCGCGGGCACTGGGAAAACCAGGTGAGGATGGTTAGAAAGTCTCCCATGGGAAGGAGAAGGCATTTGAGGAAAGACAGCTGGGACTGGGGTTCTTAACAGGATGACAACTGCTGTCTGTTGGGCCACATCTGGCTGCTTCCACCACTGAGAAGATTCTCCATCAGAGATCAGACCACCCCCATAAGAGGTCCCTAAAAATGTGCTCCTTTGAATTTTGGGGTTTTTTTTAGGTTGATAAATCCCACTCTACCAGAAGGGGACCTTACCTGATGTAATGGATTTTACAAAGAATCCCTAACGTTTCTCTCTCTCTCTCTCTTTTTTTTAAAGATATATTTATTTATTTATTTGACAGAGAGAAGCACAGCTAGAGAGGGAACAAAAAGCAGGGGGAGTGAGAGAGGGAGAAGCAGGCCTCCCACCCAGCAGGGAGCCCGATGTGGGGCTTGATTCCCGGACTCTGGGATCATGACCCAAGCCAAAGGCAGACGCTTAACAACTGAGCCACCCAGGCACCTCGAAGCTCTACGTTTCTAACATGTCCAAAAGGCGTTAGGTGCACCAGAGGTTTGCACAGAAGTAACAGCTCAAAATCATGGGGTGCCACCCTGCATCCCAGGTTATCTACAACTATCTCCCCTCCCTTGATTATCTTCCGTCACTCTCCAAATCACTAGGCACCAGCTGGCACTGATGTACAAGGCTTTAGTGACATGGATTCATCAGCCAGGCTCGAGAGGGCAGCCGCATCTGAGGAACGCTAGGATGAGTCTGCACCGGCCCAGGAAGCAGGACACGTGGGTCCATTTAGACCTTGAGGTCAAAGGCCTCCATGAACATGCTCTCCAAGCTTCAGTGCCCATAGAAGCAAATGAAAATACTCCACATTCACCCAACAAATCCCCAAACCATCCCTCCAAACCAGGGGCAAAGTGAGAATAAAATAAAATAAAAATGTATATATGTATATATGTGATGCGTCCAGGAGGAGCACAGAGACTTCATTTATAAAGCCCTGACTGGATTTGGACAAAGGTTGGGAGCAGAGTGACCTTTGTTGAGAGTTGAGGAGTGTTGAGAACGCACCTCCAAGCCACCTAGGGCGGTCCCATCACACCTCACTGTGGGACTGCCTAGCAAGACAGACGCCACCACAAACCCCAGTATCTCTTCTCACTCAACACAACTCAACTCGGTATGACTGACATTCATGAATGAGACACAAGAGCTTAAAGAATACTACAACAGATCATTCCAGAAGCTATGTTTACCTTTAGAATTCATCACTGGATTATCGTGAAGGCTTGGACACTGAAGAAAACCAGGTTCCTGGAGTACAGGAGCCTGAAGCGAGCCCGCAGCGGGAGACAGCCACTTTCAGAAAGACAGCGTGGGTGGCTTTTAAAGGGCTACTGTGATTTACACATTGCCTACGTCTAGGACACATTTTTTATGTTGTGCTCAAGTCAAATCATAGTCTCTGTAACAGTACCCTCTCCCTGATGCTTTGCAGCATAAAAGCTGCAGAGAAGCAGGTCGATGCACGCAGGAGGCACACATACATCCTTTATAAAGCTCTCCTGTGATTCTGCCATGACAGCCATACCGCCTTAGGACTGTACACTTATTATAGTGATACTACAGTTCAGACATAGACTGGGTATGAGAGAGGAGAAAAGAATACCCACTTCCATTCCAACAAGTTTGACTATGACTACTTCAAGTGACTAAGTGGTTCTACTATAGCTTTCTCCTTTATCATCCCTCCTCTGGTCTAAAGAGAGAAGACATGCCAACAGGTACACAAAAAAGCAGCAGGCCTAAATACTCCCAAACTATGACACTGCTCTTAGAATAAAGAGGGTGGAATGTGGCTCCTAAGATGCAGGCCCCTTTAAACTTAACACATGCCATGATTTCTCCTAAAAATTAAGATTATGTTGCCATAAATCCAAATCAGAGTTCTCTTCTCTGTAGTAGGTACCAGATTTCAGTTCTCAAAAATAAAGAAAGCAAACATATACATGCCAAAATATGGGGGGGGGGGGCTAATAAAAAGCATCTTTTCTTTCACTTGGAAGGAAATCGTTGTTTCAGGAGCACTGACGATTTAGAAGAACTGAATGTCAGCCCCACTGGAAAGCAGCATATGACCACAGCTCCTGGTCCTAGATGAGCTACTGCACAGGACAGTGGCTGTCAGAAAGTAAGATCGACTCAGAAAACATCAGGGAGCGTGCAGTCCTCCACTGAAGATAAACGCAGCCTCACAATTCATTATCTACCATCCCTCAAAGCCAAAACGCTCTGAAAACAGAAAAATGTTAAGTCATTTGGCAGCAAAACAAACCTGACCTCATTTGGTGGCAAAGTGTCAGCAGAGCTGCATAAAGTCATTTGTAGTCTATGTATCCCACTCTGTGTGTGTTCTTACATCTCACTGCTGAAATACCCAGTTTGTATCTGGAGAGCTGACCAGCTGGACCCCTCTGAGGGTATTATGCATGTGTACCGTATTACCTTTCTAAAAATCCCGAATTTTAAAACCCATCTAGCCCCAAGGGTTTCAGATAAGACAAAAAAGACTCTAGATCTGCAACAGGATGACGGAAGACCCCTACAAAAGTTACTGAAGGCCTAAGAGAGTCAAATTACGCCCTGATGGTTTCAACCTGAGCAGTTTCCTACACAAGCCAGACTGTGGTATTATTTGGCAGCCCTGTGTTAAAAACAGGAACTCTATTACATGGGGTCCTAGTTCTGTGTTAAATCCTGGTTTCCTACCTTCACATATTCCAGAGTTGGGTCCAGAAGATGCTGATCCCTGGAAAGAGAAAACAAAGTATGAGAACAATTGGGTGCAACACATTCTTGCGCTGAGTAAAACGTATCCAACATCATGTTCACCCCGTCACCCCGTTCATTCAAATCATTAAGACGAGCCGACCTCGCAGGCAGCACCCACAGCGGACAGATAAGGAAGCTAGAAGAGACGCAGATCCCTCACACGGCATGTGCTGCAGGCAGGCATAGGACACTACCACAACCAGCCTAGAGCTTCACCTGCCTTCTCATCACAGGCTCCAAATGTTCCACTCGTTCGGGTGCTAATTCCAGAGGCACTTGAGCATAAAAATTAGCCTAAAACTCTAAAGCACAGAACAGCAAGGATAGAGGTGGATGTAAAGCAGGACTGGATGCCCAAACCAGGGGTCCTCCGGACCAGGCAGCTGTGTTGCGCCCTGTCTGACACAGGAAAAGAGAGGCGCACGCAGGCCCTTGGCTGCCCGAGGTCACTCAGCCGCAGGGACAGAAGCTCGAGTCTGTAGACCCCGCTCTGCTTCCAGACCACGTCTTGCTCTTTTATTTCAATTGCTGCCTCAATGACCCCCCCCCCACCCCTGGGGTCAAACAGGGCAGGTCGTCCTCATTTTCTTTGGTGCCCCAGTACTGTTCTCTGCCCATTGAACACCCACTCATGTCTGTCATAATACAACACTGGGATGAACCAGACAATTACAAGTCAACAGCAGCGGTGGCCCTGAGGAGGCAGACTTCTTACAGAAAAGAAGAGAACTGACTAGGGCCAAGGACAGGAGCGAGAGACGTGAGCGCAGCCGTTTTCAGTGCCTGCAGAGTTACAGCGAGGTGGTCTCTCAACAGAGGGCATGAAAAGACAGCTAGCTGGCTTCAGAGACTTAAACTTCAAAACCTCAACGCATCCCTGCAGAGATGGCATCCTTCTGAGAGGACAGACTGGCTCAGGAGCCTGTAAGGGTAGTCTTCTCCACAGAGAGGGTCTTAGGGCAGCTACTGAAAGAATGGGTGCCACACAAGTGCCCCCAACAAGCAGCTTCCTCTGCAAGGGTGGGCTTAACCCCCAAACCCTGGTGGTGGAGAGACCCCATGAGATGGCTGCCCTTCTCCTGGGATGAAGGAGGTTCTGGTCAGTCCCGGAGCATAACGAGTCCCAACCCCTGCCCCACTCAGGGATACCACCATCTTGTGGAAACAGATGCAACCCCAAAGCCATGCTTGGTTTAGTGTGACTGTCCATTTAGGGCTGCACACAGGAGCACCTGCATGGAGGCAGGTTGGCATCCAAGATGTTCCTCTCCATGTCAGCGGATGAGGTCCCAGAGTCAGTCCCTCAGAGGGCCAAAGGATTTGAGACCAGCAGAAGCTCACCACCTCTGAGCACGTTCCCATCAACGTGGTATAAACCGCGGGTATAAACCAGGGTATAAACCAGGCTTTTGAAGACTGAAAACTCTCTGCCTTCAAGTTTGTTTATCAGGCATCTTTTCCGAAAGCACTGCAGTCTGGGCTGTGCCCGCCCGGTCACCACCTCCTCCGCATGTTCTGGACACCGTGTTGATGTCATCAGGCTTCGTGTCCATGGAACCACCTGGCTAGTGATGAAAAACTTTGTGGGCAGCACTCTGACTGTGCTCCCTTTTAAGCTCTTGAACCCTTGGTTTCTCCTGAATTAACATTTCCAGCTTATAACCATCCAGTCCTAGGCTAGTCATCTGGCCCAGAGGTCTAGCCCTGAGAGGGCGGAAAGATGTTAGCACCACTGAAATGTTGTTCTCATCCTCAAATTTCTCTTTTTATGTACATTTAAAAATGTACATTATATACATTCATACATGCATGTCTTAGGTATGGGGGCCATGCGCCATGCCTGGTGGCTCCTACAGCAAGCTGATTAGGATAGGTATGGGGGGCTGAAATCAGTGGTTTCCAAATGTTTTCTGATCTCAGGATCTCTTTACTCTCTAAATGACTAAGGACCCCAAAGAGCTTTTGTTCATGTGGGTTATGTCGACTGATTATTGGTATTAGAAATTAAATTGGAATTTTCAAAGTATTTATTAATATTTTAAAAAGGAACCCATCATATCTTATATAAAACAATTTTATTACAAATAGTTCTTTTTTCTTAACAAAAATTTAGTGAGAAGAGTGACACTGTCTCACATTTTTGCAAATCATTTTCACATCTGGCTTAGTAGAAGTACAGCTGAATTCTCATATCTACTTTTTATTTTATTTTATTTTATTTATTTATTTGAGAAAGAGCACACACATGCATGACCAGTGGGGAGCGGCAGGAGAGGCAGACTTCCTGGTAAGCAGGGACCCCTCCCCCCCGACACAGGGCTTGATCCCAGGACCCTGAGATCATGACCTGAGCTGAAGATAAACGCTTAACCGACTGAGCCACCCAGGCACCCCTCTCATATCTACTTCTGTATTCAGTATGTTATATCTTGGTTTAAGAAAGAAAAAACATCCTCACATAGATATGTAACTGGAAGAGGGCAGGGTATTTCATTAGACTTTCAGATAATTATGGCTAGTCTTCTTTGATACCACACCAAAACGAAACAAGTGGTAGTTCCTTAAAGCTTCCTTGTAATGCGCGTCTTATACCACGCCTCTTACTCTTCTGCATCTCTCCTGCACTCTGACTGGACCTTTTATCCATGTGTGATTCTGTATCCACTGTCCCGGAAAATACTGGGTCACTGAGTTATGCAGATATTCTAAATTTTGATGCATTTCATGGTAATATAAAAAAAGAATCTCATTTGTCAGTACCGTTTCTGGTCTCATTGGAAGTTCCTAATCACTGGGAAGTATCAAGCGCATAGCCGACAATGCAGGTTCCCACACTTCTGATTTTCATTTGAAAGCTTGAATTTCTTCACTGGCAGCTAATACTGTCAAATACTTTCCTTGAGCTTCATTTCATTCATTTTGGGGAAAGTATCTGCCAAATACCAAGACTATATAGTCATAGTTTGTCATTTTAATTCTTTTTTAGGTGCTCAAATGTCATTCTTTAGAATTTTTGTCCAGGATCTGCTCTTACCAGATTTTGCTCGAAAATCCTTTTCTTTTCACCTCTGAAAGCTGAAATGTTCCTTTCTTCCTTTGCCTAGAGATGTACCTGAAAACCCTCTGATCTTTCCCCACAGTTTTCTCAGAATAGAGTCCTCCAGTTCTCTTGGGAAGAGGTGGGGTAGCCAACATGCACGGATTGGGCCAGCGCCATGCCTGGTGGCTCCTACAGCAGGCTGATTAGCGTGGTCCCCACTCAGAGGCAAGATCACCTGGAGGCAGGGCAGCCTGTGCTCTCCCATCCAGAGAGCCCAGCACCAAAGAGTCTGGGGGGGAGGGGTCCTCCAAAACGCCCCCTACCTTAGAAGAATCTCCTATATGCCTCTTTTTTTTTAAAGTAGGCTCCACACCTAGTGTGGAACTCATGACCCTGAGATCAAGCCCTGAGCTGAGATCAAGAATCGGATGCCTAAAAAAAAAGAATCAAATGCCTCCCGGGTGCCCCTCCTATGTTTCTCTTTAATCCTCTACCAAACGTCTCTGGGCAGAAGAGAAGGAAACTGGGAGGCTCTGGTGAGGGATAAAACTGAAGTCCCCTTCTGATCCTGCCCCCAAAATGAACTCTGCTAAGGGAGCCTTGTTCATTCCACTACAAGAGCAGAGGGGAATCCGAATGTCCTAAAATTCTAACTCAGGACTCCCAGGGGTGCCCTAGAGGATCCTCACGGTCTCCTCGTCCTTTTTAGACAGGCAAGGAAGGAAGACAGGAGAGTGTATAGTAAAACCAGGAGTGTGTCACAAACCCAAAAACTTAAAAAAATCATTGCCCTGAACTAAAACTACGTTTATTTTTAAGAGTTAGCTCCCATTTTTATTTTTTATATATTTTTCAATTTTTAAAAAAATAAATTGTTGCAATGCAGAAGGGCTGTGTCTCCTTTCTTGGCCTCCACTTCATCCTAACTGGCCAAAAGAAGACAGGAGCTGGAAAACAGAGCAGTTGGCCCTGTAGCCCCAGCCTCTAATTTGAAATAGAATATCCAATTATTCATACAAGTCTGTGCAGCAAACCCTCCCGAAGCCACAGACTTATATCCTCCAACAGAGATCACTAGAAAACAAACAGAGGAACTTGCCAATATAAGTGAAAAGATTAAAAAACATTTTTTTTGCTTATGCAAATTATGAGTCCCCAGCCATGTCTCCTTTACAACTGCTGAGGCTGGTAGGCACCCACAGCCCCCGCAGGCCCGCTGCCCTACAGCGCACGGCCCGCAGACCGCAGAATGAAACTGGACCCTCCTGTGATTTTGTTCTCATGTTCATTACATTTTAAATAACATCACTGTGTTTACGCCAGTGAAGTCAGTCTCTCCAGGGTCCTGCTTTCTTAGGTTCATAACTGAGGGATGTGTAGCGGGAGTCACAGAAATGATATATTTACTATTTTAGTTTCTCATCAGTAACCGTGTTAATAGTCCCCCCCTCTTAAAAGGATACTTGAGCTACATGTTTGCTCTTTTGAGTTAAGAGGTTCTCCGTCTTGAATATAGAAGCCAAATTTCACTAACAAACCTTTTCTGGTGCTTGGAATACAGATGAGGAAATGAAGCACCCTATGTCTGTCTTAAATTATAGAATGTTTTAGATGAATGAATGTTTTGACTTCTTTAAATACTATAGACTAAATTAATGGCTAACAGTGTTGCCAAACAAATGTCCTGGATATAACAAAGAGGAAGCATTTGTAATAAGAGGATTCTGTCATGTGACAGAGTGATGTGAGAAACTAGATCCAACTGTTCCAGACCGAGGAGAATGAAGGTGCCCCTTATACCGCACACACACCAGTAATCCGCAGAGCAGGCACCTCTCCTTTGTGCACATGGCACGGTATTTGGATTCTGGTTCTTTCTTTTGAGTGTTTATTTATATATGGTCTCTCCTCAACAAGGTGAGAAACACAAGAGTCGTGGCGAGTCTACTTCATTCCCAGGATCCCCACAGTCCTTGCATTCATCCCACAAACACTACCAAGCGTCTACACCATGCTATTGCTGTAGGCCAGACGATGGAAATAGAGGAATCAGGGACAAAGGCTCTGCTCCCAGGGAAGCAGCAGGCAAGCGGGGAAGACAGATCAACAGACCCGGCACAACTCAAGTTGGTGTCAGTGGGAAGGAAACGCCATAGAGAGGCCTTTCAGGCCGCGCTTGAGCTAAGGTTTGAGGGCAAGGTTCGGGCTCACTGGATGAAGCAGCTGTGAGGTAGCGGAGATGCGAAATGTCCAGGCAATGGGAGAAGCATGAGCAAACACATGGGATCTTGGGGCACTGTGGTGCACTTGGGAAACCACACAGCCAGAGTGATCCTTCCCCAAGTCAAAATCCTCTAATAACTCCTATCTGGTCAGAACAAAACCCTGGCGTCCTCACCAGGGCCTTTGAGCCGCTGGTTGGCATGGTCCCTGCCAGCATTCCAACCTCACCCCGGTGGGCAAAATTCTAAAGATGTCCCCTAACAAGAGCGCCTGAAGAGTCAACCAAACACTATTCTCAGCATGGCTGTGAAGGGATTTGGGGACGTAAGCCTCCAGTCAGCTGACATCAAGATCTGGCAACTATCCAAGTGGACCTGCCCGACAAAGTGAGAGGGCCTGGACATGAAGGACCCTGTTGTTAGCGCGACGTTACAACATGGCCTGTGACGAGGCCCATGTCACGGAACTTCGAGAGGCCTCTACGTGGGAGTGCCCCCAGCAAATATCCAGGAAACAGACCTCAGTCCTACAGCCACAAGGAAGTGAGTTCTGCCAACCACCTGGCTCAGATGAGAACACAGCTGCTGTCATCTTGAGTTTGAGACCCGTAACAGAGAACCCAGCTGAGCTCTGTGGGACTTCTGTCCCGCAGAAACTGTGAGGTAATGAACAGGTGTGAAGGCACCAAGTCTGTGGTAATCTGTTACTCAGCAAAAGCATACTAATACACACACTGGCTATTCCGATCATTCTATCCACGGCCTGCAGACTTTTCTTTCCAGTGCTCAAACATGTCGAGCTGGTCGCTGTCTCTGTGTCTTGCCATTTACGACTGTTCCTTTGCGTAGAACATTCTCCCTGCAGTTCTCAAAGTCTCACTCCTTCACAACAGTAAGGTCTGTGCTCAAACAACACCTCCTCGGAGAAGTTTTCCTTAAACACCTATCTAAATAAGCACCACCACTACCCTCTATCGCCTTATCTGGCCTTATTGTTTTCCATATTACCTGATATTATAGGAAATGTATATTTGCTCACAGTCTTTTTTCTGGAATATAATCCTGCAGGATTGAGGCTTTCTCCGCTTTATTCACCTTGGTATCCCCTGTGCTCTGCACACATCAGTTGCTCGGAACCATTTGCTGAATCCATGAATAAAACAAGTAAAGGAAGCACAGAGTTGGGGGAAGCTCAGGAGTGGTGGAGGTTTGGGAGATCAGGATGAAGAGGCAGAGCCAGAGCATAAGGGCTTGGATGGCCTTATAAATATGTCTAGACTTAGGAAAGCAATGGGGTTTGTTGAAAAATCTTGAGAAGATTTTCTTCTGCAGAAGAACCAGAGATTTGTAAATGTTCTAGAAAAATTCCCCTGCACTGGTGAGGAAAACAGATTCGAGGGGGGCAAGATGGAGTTGGGAAGACCAAAGGAAACAACACTGGAGAGGTCTGGGTAACGTAGGGTGAGGCATGGGCTGTAATGACAGAGGGAGCAGGGATGGTGTACAGATTTAGGAGACTTTTCTAAGTGAGAAAAGACAGATGGTGGTAAATAACTGGCTTCTGTGGGTGAAAAGGAAGAGAAAGATAAGGGCACTTGCTCAATTCTTTCTAAGGGAATTAAGTAGATGATGCCTAGCTCATCTCAATATGCTCATGAAGAATGAACTAGCAAAAACCTCTGCTTCAAGCACTGTACTATATGAACTTTATTTTATTTATTTTTTTTTTTTAAAGATTTTATTTATTTGACAGAGAGAAACACAGCGAGAAAGGGAACACAAGCAGGGGGAGTGAGAGAGGGAGAAGCAGGCCTCCCCCCGAGCGGGGAGCCCGATGTGGAACTCGATCCCGGGTCTCCGGGATCATGACCTGAGCCGAAGGCAGTCGCCCAACCAACTGAGCCACCCAGGCGTCCCTACTATATGAACTTTAAAGACGATATCGGGATCTGAGTTATCTATAAGACTTTGCCCCGTTACCACCCTTTTTCCACAGTTAGCAGTGCACATATGATCGCTGCCATTCAGCTGCTGAATGTCTCAGATAAGGTCCCTTCCTTTTCAACTGCTAAGTAAGTTACTTTCAGAAGGATCATTCATATCTTTCAAATTATGAACATGTAAACCTTTCCCATCAAGTATGAAATATACCAAATACTTAAGGGATCCCTTCATGCCAACAAAAGTAGTTAACTCAGGAAGGAAACACAGAACGACAGAACAAGATAGCTGCGTAGATACCGGCAGAGAATACCTGTTTTACATAATCCTTTGGTCTTCTCCATTGGCCCCACCCCCAATGTGAGGAACCAGTGCTTGTCTGTGGCCTTTTCCATGGGACTGTAGCCTCCATGAGGGTAAGGGCTATTTCTCTCTTGCTCACCAAAGTATACTAAGCCCTTGGAACTGTATTTGTCACATAGCAGCCAATTAATAAATAAACGAGGGCAAGCATGGACAAATGAAAATGTAAACCAGGAAAAAACACCTTTGTATATAATCCAAATAAGGCCTCAGAAAATTAGAAATTTCTACTCTGGGACTTTGATTCGCTTAATACAGGAGACCAGCTACTCTGAAAACTAAATGATAAATTACAAATATATTTTCAAGTGCACTGTGGAATCACAAGAAAGATAAAGCCTCAAGAAGCACAGACATAGGGGCGCCTGGGTGGCTCAGTTGGTCAAGCAACTGCCTTTGGCTCCCGTCATGATCCCGGAGACCCGGGATCGAGTCCCACACCGGGCTCCCTGCTCAGCGGGAAGCCTGCTTCTCCCTCTCACTTGTGTTCCCCTGCTTGTGTTCCCTCTCTTGCTGTGTTTCTCTCTGTCAAATAAATAAATACAATCTTTAAAAAAAAAAAAAAGCACAGACATATACAAAACATAGAAACAGAGAACAAATCAACACAAAACATCAACAAGAGGGTAAGAAGCAAAGCAGGGAGGGTAAGCCCTAGGTCCACAGAAGTTGGCAGCTAACTGCGAAGCCCTAAGAATAGGACTACACTACCCCTACAAAAATAATAGGCAAAAACAAATACGTACATAAAAATTAAGAAGGTAGCATTCTCTCCAGCAAAGTGAACCAAGAAGGAAACCTACTGTCTCCAGCACAGATCCTGATGGAAAAAGGACAGTAATAAGAGTCTGCTCTAAGAACTTGTAACCGCAGATCAGCCTTCATGTTGGTTAGAGTTCAAATTCATACTACTTGCTTTGACAGAGAAGCCAAAACTAAGAGATTAAAGTGTCTGGGTCAGTGGTGCCATCAGTAAGGACACAGTGTACATACTTTCTGGGAGGAAACTTCATCAACAGACTGCCACTCAGGAAATCCATAAATGTGGTCAAACATAAATTTCCTTTCAGAAATAACCACACACACAAGGAAGCAAGCCCCAATCACTGAAGTCAGCAGAAAGAACAATAGACCAAGATCCTCAGAGACTTCAGTTACCAAAATATCAGATATAGATGATAAAATAACAATGTATGATTTAAAAGACAGAATCAAAAAGCAATCCCAGAATAAACAGACAGCTATAAAAACTGATTAAAATATATAATCCGCTACGTAGCAGAATAAACATGACCTAAGAAAATATGACAACTCTATGAAGAATCTATAAGCAAATATACAAAGACACCATACAAAACACAGCACAGAGAAAAAGATGATGGAAAATATAAAAGCGATGTGGAAGGTAGAATGAGAAGGCCTAATTACATTTACCCAGAACTCCAGGAGAATCAAGAGACAGAAAAAGCAATCGTCAAAGAAATAATGATGGGAAATCTTCAAAATAAATGAAACATACCCATTCTCAGATTCAGGCATCCCAGTGCATCCTATGAAGTATTTCAACAAAAATACATTCTCATCTAGACACACCGCAGGGAAACTACAGACCATCAAAACCAGAGAAGAGATGATAAAAATAGCCCAAGAGCCAAGGAAGGTTGCCCTCTGAGCAATAGGATTAGGTCAGCAGCCGGTCTTCATCAGCCAGAAGGGAAAGTAAGGAGCTCAAAATTTCCTGCTCAGTGAAACTACCAAGAATGAGGGTGAATAAAGACAATTTTAGATAAATAAAGACAGAGAACACCATTTGGGAAGAATGAAGACGATGCCAGAAGAACTGCTTAAGATCTAAGAGGGAACGATGCACATGGTAACTGTTAACTATGTAGGTGACTCTGAGCCAGCATGGATGGTGTAGAACAAGATGAATGTTGTTAGTTGTGGAGTTTAAAAAAAAAAAAAAAAAAAAAAAGCAAGTGCTGGCAAAGATGTAGAGAAATCAGAACCCTTATGCATGGCTGGCAAGGATGTAAGCGGCACAGCTGCTAGGAGACACAGTATGGAGGTTCCTCACAAAATTCAAAATAGAACTACCACATGATCCAGCAATTCCACTTCTGAGTAGATACCCCAAAAGAACTGGAAACAGGATGTTGAAGAGATATTTGTGCATACATGTTCATAGAGCATTCTTCACAGAAGCCAAAATGTGGAAGCAACTTAAGCATCCACTGATGGAAGAATGGATCAACAAAACATGGTGGACATACAGAATGGAATATTACTTGTCCTCAAAAAGGAAGGAAACACTGACATAAGCTACAACATGGATAAACCTTAAGGACTTCGTACTAAGTGAAATCAACCAGTCACAAAGGACAGTGTACAATCTTATTTATTTATTTAGATTCTATTTATTTATTTTAGCAAGAGAGCAAGAGGGTGAGCGTATGCCCGCAAGTAAGGGGGAGGAGCAGAGGGGGAAGAGCAAGCAGACTCCGCTGCAAGCATGGAGCCTGATGCAGGGCTTGATCTCACGACCCTGACCTCCTGACGTGAGCTGAAATCAGGCTCGGGATGCTCAACAAACTGAGCTGCCCAGGTGCCCCTGGGCAATTTTATTTACACAAGGTGCCTAGAGTAGTCAAATTCACAGAGACAGAAAGAATAGTGGTTGCCAAGGGCTGGGGGGAGGGGACAGGGAGTTGTTTCAAGGGTACAGTCTCTGTTTTGCGAGTTAAAAAGATTTGGGGAAATTGGTTACACAACAATGTGAATGTATTTAATATTATTAACTCATTGCTCATTAACTGTACACTTAAAAATGGCTAAGCTGGTAAACGTTATATTATGTGTACTTTACATTTTTTTTCCCCAAGAAACAGACAAACTAATGGAACGCCTGCATGACTCAGTCAGTTAAATATCTAACTTTGGATTTTGGCCCAGGTCAGGATCTCAGGGTCATGAGATCGAGCCCCATGTCAGGCCCCACACTCAATGGGAAGTCTGCTTGAGGATTCTCTCCCTCTCTTTCTGCCCCTCTTCCCTGCACACACTCTCTCTCTCCAAAATAAATAAATAAAATTTTTAAAAAATAATAAAGAGACAAACTAAAATATAGGGCAACAATGGTATATAAGCCAAGTAGAAGGCCACAGCTGGAGCTAGCGTTCTGAAGTCCTGTGTTGTTCAGAAAGAAGTAAAGGTACTGTTTTATTGTATGTTTTATAAAGCAATTGTATTTTAAAAGTAACCACTAAGTGAGAAGAATATTTTTAAAAAGACAATACGAAATATGGCAATTTAAAAAACCTGTAGGTTTAAAAAATGTAGAGCTAGTGCAGACATACAGAATAAGAGGCAACGATAAGCCCAAATACTGTAAATCATTAAACACAGCAAGTTACCAAACTCGCAAAGCAAATTTTGAGAAGGTAGCATGTAGCACATAAAAGATACAATAGAAGTGGTATTTTGGAGGAAATGTATAACCATAATGCTCATTTTTAGGGAAAAAAAGACTGAAATTAAGTGCCCAACTTAAGTTAAAAAAAATAAACAGATATAGAACAAGAGATAAGGGAGAAAAACTAAATATAAAACAAATGATACAACGGGGGAGCAACAAAAAAGCCTTGTTCTTTGGAAAGCCTAATAAAATGAACCTCTGACAGATATCATCTCGGGAAAAAGACAGAAAGCACAAAACAATCTCGGAATGACAAGAGGGCATTGTCATAGGTACAAGAGAGCACAGAAAGAGAATCCTATGAACACCTTTATGCTAATAAATTTTAAAACAGCATAAATGAACAAATTTCTAGAAAAATACTAAAAGAGACTCAAAAAGAAACAGAAATCCGAATAGCCCTCTAACCCTTTAAAAAACTGTATCAGGGGGCGCCTGGGCGGCTCAGTTGGTTAAGTGACTCCTTCGGCTCCGGTCATGATCCTAGAGACCCAGGATCGAGTCCCACAATGGGCTCCCTACTTGGTGGGAAGCCTGCTTCTCCCTCTCTCACTCCCCCTGCTTGTGTTCCCTCTCTGGCTATGTTTCTCTCATACATACATACATACATACATACATACATAACTGTATCAGTAGTTCAACATCTTCTTGGAGGCCCCAATGGTTTCACTATCTACCAAGTTCTGCCAAATGTTGGAATTGTTACTTGAAAATGATATCAAAGCTTCAAGAGACTGGAAAAAGAGGATATTTAAACTTTGATCCCCAAAGCAGAGAAGGTCAATAAAAGGAAAGTATAGGGTAATCTCGTACTGAATATTCTTTAAAAAAAATATTAAGAAACCAATTCTAACAATGTATAAATATACATCATAATCAAAGTAGGTTGACTCCAGGAATACAGGGTCACTTTAATGGTGAAAACTTACTGATACAATTTACTACATTAACAGGTTAAGGGAGAAAAATTATTTGAGGTATCTAATTAATGGGAGAAGAAAGTATTTTTAAAAAATCATCCTTCCAGGATCTCAGCAGGGGAAAACTAAGTCTGCACAAACAAAATGCAGAACTCCCATAACCTGATAAATGGTGTATCTACGAAAGCCCTCAGCAAGTATTATTTTTAATGGCAAAGTATTAAAATCATTACTAAAATCAAGCCATCAATCAGAAACAAGACAAGGATGTCCATTCTTACTTCTGTGTGCCACTGTCCTGAGGTCCTAGCCCATAGAGATAAATAAGAAATAAAAGGTGTAAGAACCAGAAAAAGGAGAACAAAACTGTCATGATTCACAAATGCTCACTGTCTACATTAGAACAAAAAGAATCCCTATAGACCTTATAAGGAAGTAAAGCAAAGTTCCTGGATAGGAAGCACTGAGCAAAAATCTTCTATCAAAAACTTACTGAGGGTCGGGGCTAGAAGGCTTGTATGTCCAGCGTTCTTGCCTTGTGGGTGTCCATTCATCACAAATGAACTCATTCCTAGAACACCTAACTGAAGTCAAAGACAAAGAGATATGTAGGACCCATAGGTCGAGTTTCTCTGTTTATCCCCAAGTGGTGGTGCCAAAGAGGAATAATCACTGAACCCCAGGGTCTACTGGTTTACCATTCTTTTTTTTTTTTTTTTTTTAAAGAATTATTTTATTTTATTTTTTTTATTTTTTATTTATTTATTTTTTAAGATTTTATTTATTTGACAGCGAGAAACACAGCGAGAGAGGGAACACAAGCAGGAGGAGTGAGAGAGGGAGAAGCAGGCTTCCTGCCCAGCAGGGAGCCCGACGTGGGACTCGATCCCGGGTCTCCGGGATCATGACCTGAGCCGAAGGCAGTTGCTCAACCAACTGAGCCACCCAGGCGTCCCTTTTTTTTTTTTCTTTTTTTTTAAGATTTTATTTATTTATTTGACAGAGAGAGACACAGCGAGAGAGGGAACACAAGCAGAGGGACTGAGAGAGGGAGAAGTAGGCTTCCCGCTGAGCAGGGAGCCCGATGTGGGGCTCGATCCTGGGTCTCCAGGATCATGACCTGAGCCGAAGGCAGTCGCTCAACCAACTGAGCCACCCAGGCGCCCCTGGTTTACCATTCTTAACCAACTCATGACCAGGGCATGTCCCACAATCAGGGAGGGTGAACTCAACAACTGGGACAAAGTTTGCCCTCCAATGGCAACTTGGTGGCTGCAGCCCATTCACATGCAGATATGGCCTTGGAACCCAGAGACTTCACCCTCCATTCTCCACGGCAAAGTGCCATCGATATCTCAGCATCCTGGCTGGGAAGAAGCGGGGATGGAAGATTGCAGGAAAGAAGAGGTAGCAGAGGCCTTAAATCTACTAGGATTCTGTGTCCACGGGACAGTGTTTCTTACTAGAGTATATTCTTTTATGTAAAATTAATGCGTAGGACAGTCTAGCATTCTCATTTTATATTTTATTAGATGACATCCATGGTGCTAAGCCTTAGCCATCTCACCGCCCTCTGCTCCCTTGAATCCCTACTGTCTTCCTGTTCATTCCCACTTTTTCTGACCACTCTTTCCTTTGCCCTCTACAACTCACAGAATAACATCTCCCCAGCACTCCTGTTTTATTATAAAACTTTATGACAAATAATTATAATTTAATACATGTACTCCTGTCCATCTCCCTATGGGACTCACTAAGAATGGGGACTATATTTTATTTAATTCACCTTTGTATCCCCAGGGCACAGTTGCTTGGTAACTAGGGGTTTGAATGAATGAACAAGGGGTGTGTGTGTGTGTGTGTGTGTGTGTGTGTGTGTGTGTGTGTGTGTGTGTGTTTCTCTCCACTGTGCAAAAGGTCTAGACCTCAATCTTTTCTTTGCCACAACTCCCTGGATTCACCACGGGAAGAACAACATTAGAGGGAGAGAGGGAACGAGAGAAATGTTTTTGCCTGACGTGCCTCCACATTAAGGAGCTTACTTAGCCGCAGGCCTGTGCCTGAACTGCACTGGCCTCAGACAGAACCCCCTTGGCTGTGGATCGTAGCGGCTGTCAGGGCTGTTCCTGGATCCCCAGCCCCACTGAGACCAGATGTTTTCAAAGTGACACTGAGGGGCTGGCTGCTCCTGCTGAAAATGAATCTCTCTGGACATGGCTGAAATACCATGCTTGAAGTTCATCAGGGACAGCACCAAGAGGACAGAGAGTTTGCTACAGCGTCATTTCCATTGGCTTCTGGAAAAATGAGAAGAAATGGATGCTTAAAACAGGGCTGATCTGGTGAGGAGAGAAATGGTGTCTCTTGGAAAAATCTCAACTGGTATGTGAGATTGTAGATGGACAGGTTCTTTACTAATGCCAGGAATCATATAACTGTCCCAAAGAGTAGGAAAGAAGTATTTTCCTACTTCTAGGTAGGGGCATATTATATATATAGTCTTTTTTCCTTAAAATTTTATTTAATTGTCAGAGAGAGAGAGAGAGAGAGAGAGAGAGAGAGAGCACACAAGCACGGGGAGCAGCAGGCAGAGGGAGAAGCAGCCTCCCCGCTGAGCAGGGAGCCGGATGCAGGACTTGACCCCAGGATCCTGGGATGACTTGAGCCCAAGGCAGATGCTTAATTGACAAAGCCACCCAGGCGTCCCAAGTCTTTGCTAGTTTTAAAAGGGATGTACCTTTAAAAACAGAGAACTCTAACACTTCTAGATGTGCACCTAGGAAAATGTATTTGGTTTCATCACCTTGCAAAATAAATGAGAAGAGAGTCATTCTACCACATCTCACGATGTATTTATTGACCTTACCTGTTCAAGTCGGCTTCACTAGGAGTCGACAGGACTAAGGGTGGTGCGTATTTTATATTCTTCTCCCAGAGTTAACATAAGACATGAGAAGTTCCTCTTCACTAACACACTAAACCTCAGGAATATTCCTTCATGATTAAATCAAAAGATCTGCTTTAGAGCAGAGGAGCAGCCTCAGCAGAAGCTCCCAGCTCTGCAGTGGGGGAGTGAACCTGCCATTTCTGGTTGTTAGAGCTAAAAACAGTTCACCAGATTCGTGATCCCGCAGCCAGGCGGGACCACTTCCCTTCGTCTGAATATTAACTTGAGTTAATGCTCCTAAAATCCCGTCCACTCCTTTGACAACCATAGCACACTGCTGGCTCACTCTGAGCCGCCCTTAATCCAAATCCTGCAGTAGTCTTCACTTGCAGCTCTGTCCCAAACCCCTTCCAGCCACTCTGCCTTTGGACTCTAGTGCCACTCTCTGCCCCTCACTAGAGTCTTATCCAATTAGATCAGGTCTACTTTTTCCAAATGCCAAGATCTTTTCTGGACCTCATTTCTATCACTTTGACATATTTTTCTTCTATGATTTATGTCATCCACCGACATGATCTGTAGGTCAGTAGGACTGTCTAAATGATTTTTAAAAATTGGCCAGAGTGGGCCAAGACACGGGTCAGTCGGGACACCCAGGCTTCATCTACGACCACCGGGCTGCCTCTTGCCCGAGGTCTATCACCGGTGATGGTCATCAGCTTACACGCCTACTCAACCTGCCTTTAATCTCCCAACAAATGACGCCAGGAAGGAAGTCAATCTGGTATGACTTGCTTTGGGCAACACCTTGCTAATGTACCAACAGTTGCTGTTTCCTCCACTGAGCATGCAAAAGTCACTGCCCTAATAATCCCTGTAAAGTATTTCCTGAGATCAGGTCAATTGCATCATTTTACAGGTGAATTTCATGTGTCTGGTTCCTTTCTGGAAAACTGAAATACTCCGCTGTCTTCCCTGCAGGGCGTTACACCGGCACTCCTCCCAACCGATGGCCTCGGCCTCCCTCCATCTTCTGGGGCCTTGGGGCCTCACCTCATTTGGAGGCATTAGAGCCTCTTGCCACAGCCTCTTCTGTTCCAGGCTGACAGTTCTCTTCCTTTCTCCAGATCCTACCCTTTCCCATCAGAGAAGTCAGTTCCTTGACAAAAAATGCAAGCCAGACAGAGGCTCAGCAGTTTGGTTTCTCTCCCATGCCCCTCTCCCTGGTTTCACTTTTCCAAGCCTAACTTCTGAAAGCCCTTTTTGTTACCCTTAGCATTTTTCAAAATCCTCAGCTCACTCTGCACGCAGTTTCCTTTATAGCCCAGAGTCACCCTTTGATAAGGTCCTTGGCTGCACGGGTTGCATGGCCCAAGCTTCCCTTGGGCCTGGGTCCAAGGCTTACACAGCCTAGAGCAAGGGGCAGCAGCATAGAACAGGCAGGCCTCGAAGGAAGGGTTATTTAGAAAGCACCATCTTTAGCCACCCAGTCAAGGAAATGCATACCTGGAAACGTGATACCCAGAAATGCATTAAGGTCAGAGGTTAAGAAAAACAGAATTGTTTAAAGAACTGGGGAGTGATACGAAGGGCTAGCCCGTGGCTGGGAAGTTAGGTCAGCGGTGAAGGAGATGGAAAGAACAGATGCTGGTGAGATCAGAGGGCTCAAAGGGGCACCTCTTTTCCCCAGGGCATGAACTCCTCACACAGACACAGCCCTCGGCCTGCTTTAATGCTCGCCCACCTAGCAGGAAGCCAGGCACATGGCATGGTCAACGTACCCGTGGATGAATTCCTCAGAACTGGCCCGCCCTGGAGATAGTCCTGCGGACGCAGCCTTAAACCAAGAATGACCTGGACGGTCATCTATCCCCTTCGACTGTGCTGGGCGTGCTACTCATGGGTGTCCTCAACTCTATTTCCCTTTCAGAGCCTCGGGCCGTGCAATCAGCTGTAGCATTTCCTTCAACTTTGGGAACCTTTCTTCTTGAGGTACATGGTACACTGCAGATGAGGACGCCCTCTCCCCCCAGCTGTCAGAGAGTCTAAGGCCTGGGTACTTCAGATACTCCTGCTTCCTTCACTTAGGCAGCCAACTCCTGCTTCTCTTGAGTCCGTTTCTATCCATGTGAGAAGACAGCAATGCCTGATTAATGTGTTCATCACGTATATTCAAAGGAAGGCAATTAAACCACCTCCTTGGGCAGATTCTCTAATTGCATGAAAAAGGCTTCATTTAAATATCCCAAGTGGTACACTCCAGTGAGTCTCTATAGGAATCCAAGGCTAATCCCCTTGATAAAAACTTGACACGTCAGCGGTTAACCTGTGCTCAGCAGAATTCTGGTGACAGCATTAAGCTAAAAGTTTCAAGCTCAAATCTTAACTTGGCAGCAGTCAGTCAAACTGAATAGAGTAAGAACAGAAAAACCGTATCAAGGCCAGTATGTCTCTTGGCCAGCAGAGAGGGTCTGGCATCAGTGACTCATCAGGCTTCAGGCTGTCTGAGCCCAAACACAGCACTTTTGATAAAAACAGATGCTTTGTTTGGCTGGGGTACACCATTTGCCCTTCCTCGCCCCCCCCAAATCCAATCCCCCTGCCCCGCCCCCACCAGTCGCTCCTCATCCCCTCTAAAACTGTGTGTCTGTTAAGGTTTCTTCTCAACTAATTCAAAGGCAAAATAAGAGTGCTGCGGTTTAGAGATAATGTGCTCAAGACCTCTAAAAGGAAAGATTTCACTGAGCCAGCCAGCCAGGACACAATGCCCTCAACCAGCCCACCAGGGGCAGACAGCTGTCCTCAAGGGGGCTGCCCACCCAAACCTTGGAAAAACAGCCGTCACCCCTCAGACACAAGATGTCCCCCACAGTCATCCATTTACCTCCTCTGTCCAGAGAGCCATCAGAGACCGTGGGGGACCCTGTGGGGAAGCATCATCCCCAGGCGGCTGACGCAGGCCCACAGGGAGGGCAGCCCTGGGGACACGTCTGCTTTAGTTAAATCAACCCCGTTTTATAAAAAGACTCAAGTAAAGAAAAAATTTGTTTTGTTTTATTATATGCTTGAAAGATTAGATCTTTTCCTATTGAATTCTGTCTCTCATCTTAAGAAGAAAACCTTCCTTTGAACAGCACCCTGTGCAGCTCCTGCCCAATTTCTCTGCTCCCCTCCAAACCCACACTGGCTCAGGCTCTAAGGCTGACCTCCTTGGAACAGATGCAGTGGGCTTCCTCAGGGCAGGGTCCTAGGGCCCCTCCCCTTTATGCTTTACACAGCTCTCTCTCTTTGCTGAGGACAGCTATTTCCATGACTTGAATTTCACATCTAAGCGGGCTCCTAACTTTGTAACTTTTAGCACAGATCTCTCTCCAGAGCTCTAGGCTCATAATATTGACTGGTTAACACCTGCACCGACACACTCGTCTCTTGAACTTGGCATCCCCCAAACAGAAGTTTCAACTCTCTGCCATCCACCAAACAAAATGCAGTCAAAGAAACGAAGCGCTGTTCCCCTCCGATTCTTCCCCATCTCAGTAACTGGCCCCACCTCGTACACCCAGCTGCCTGAGCCATGCCTGGCTGTCCCCTCCCTCACCCCAAACCATCCCACCTTCAGGAGGTCCCGTAGACCCCACCGACCAAATAGATCTTGAATCCGCCTCCCTTTACCCCCTCCACCACTGTCCTGGCACAGACCTCTACCTGCACCTGCACTTTTGTGACCCATTCCTGCCCGCTCCCCACCACAGTCCCTCCACACCATCAATCTCTTCTCCACGGAGGCCAAGCAATACTCTAAAACCGGAATCAGATCACATTATTCCTTTACTTAAAACCTTTTAGAGGCTTGCCGGGGCGCCTGGGTGGCTCAGTCGTTAAGCGTCTGCCTTTGGCTCAGGTCATGATCCCGGAATCCCGGGATCAAGACCCGCATCAGGCTTTCTGCTCAGCAGGCAGCCTGCTTCTCCCTCTCTCACTCCCCCAGCTTGTGTTCCCTCTCTAGCTGCGTTTCTCTCCATCAAATAAATAAAATATTTAATAAACAAACAAACCTTTTAGAGGCTTCCCTTTCCCCCAGGAGAAAACCACAATGCCTAACACCAAGATGTAGACCAGCACCATCAAACAGAAATACAATGTGAAAACCACATGAGTTTTATTTTTTGTTATTGTTTTTTCACACCTGTGCTGTGTAAGAGTGTCCTATCACCTATTACCCCCCTCTCCATACCCACCTCCCCTCTGCTAACCATCGGTTCATAGTTAAGAATCTGTTTCTTGCTTTGCCTTTCTCTTCCCACTCCCCACTTCACTCACTTGTTGTCTCTTCAATTCCACAGTAATGAAATCATATAATTGTCTTTCTCTAACTCATTTCACTTAGCATAACACCCTTTAGTTCCACTCACGTCGTTGCAAATGACAAAGACTCCATTCTTTTTGATGGCTGAGTAGTATTCCTGTGTGTGTGTATACCACATTTTCTTTATGTACTCATAAGCAAACATGTAATTTTAAGTTTTCTAGTTGCTGATTAAAAACAGGTAAAATTAATTTCAATATCTTACTTAACATTTCAAAAATAGTACCATTTTAATACATGGTAACATAATAAATATTAATGAAGTACTTTATATTCTCTTTTTATATTAAATCTTCAAATGTTCCCTCTCCCAGAGAGGCCTTCCCTCCACCCGATCCAAGGAACTCTCGCATGTCCTCATTTTGTGGTTCTGTATTTACTGATGCATTTGTCCACATGCCCCTTACACTGGGCACTATCTAAGGACAGGGCCTGCATCTATTTCAGTCTCTGTGAGTACTGGGTACCCAGCATCATCCCTAGCACAAAATAAGCTCAACAAATATTTACTGAAGAATAAAGAGTGAAGATACTAATATTAAGTACAGAGGCAAGTGGGAAAGGACTGGGCCCGTCCCCTGAAGACAGGCTCTGTTTTGTGTCTCCATATAATGGTGTGCTGACCTTTCAGTGCAGTGCGAGGCTATTATACCTATAAGTATGAATGGTGGCCAAGACACACCGCTGTAGGGCAGCTCAGGGCAAACCCAGAGAGCGGGATTCTAGCCAGACTCCCTCAACGTGTGGGAAACTTTCTCCCAGGGAAGCTGCAGGCATTGAACATGATCTCAGGTTACACCCAAGGATTAGAGCCTCCAGGAGGAAGAACAGAAACCCATGTCTGAGCCCCTTCTCCATGCTAGGTTCTGTGCTAGGCAATCGCACGTGGGATTCTATCTGACCTTATAGTTGCCCTTTGAAGAAGGGATCAGAATCAGAAAGGTAAAGTAACTTACACAAGGTCACAAAGTTACCGGGCCTTGTTGCTTGAATCAGCGCCAAGGTCACTAGCGGCATTCTTTGATGCCCATGACTACATCAACATCCCAGCAAAGGCATCAGTGGCCTTCAAGGTCAGGTGTCACACGGCAGTTGGGCAGGAGGAGAATAAAGTGCTGGTGATCAGGGGGGAGCAGGCAGCATGGACGTGGCCTGCTCCCCCCACATGCCCCAGGAGGAGGTGCCAGGCTCCAGGGCGGAAGTCAGAGCTCTGCCATTCAGCGCAGCCTTCATCTTTAGTGGCCAGCGGACCTTCACAGCATTCCTCAGAGGGAGGCATTTTCACCCTCATTTTATAATTTAGAACTTGCCCCAGCTCACACACGTAATAAGTGGCCAAACAGGGATCTGAACAGAGGCGGGTGGGTTAGAGCCTGCTGTGCTCCCCACTTCACAGCAGGAGTGATTTTAGCTTTGGTTACCATGTCCGTAGGTACATCTGGGATCAGAGTCCAGGAGGCACAAAGCCTCGGGCCCTTATGGAAAGTTTCCCAGACTTCTACAATCTTTTTTTTTTTTTTTTTAAGATTTTATTTATTTATTTATTTGACAGACAGAAACACAGCCAGAGGGAACACAAGCAGGGGGAGTGAGAGAAGGAGAAGCAGGCTCTCCACTGAGCGGGGAGCCCGATGCGGGGCTCCATCCCAGGACCCCAGGATCATGATCTGAGTCTGAAGGCAGATGCTTAACCGACTGAGCCACCCAGGGGTCCCAGACTTCTATAATTTTTATATAACATCGGAATCCTTAAAACAAGACCATGCACTTGTCTTTGGGACCTCTAAGAAGAGACTGCCTGAAATTCGACAACCAAGCCTACAGCTAGTCCCCTGGGGACAGAAGGCGTGTTGGCAACATTGCAAAGTGGGCTGCAGCGGGGTGGCCGTGGCCTGCTGGCTTATCAGTCCTGGCGCTCCAGTACTGCCCCCCTCTCCCCCGGAGGAATCTCCTTCCCATGAACAGCAGCAGTGACAGTTCCTCCAGCCTGTATCCCCTGGCCAGGCTGTGAAGGCTCCCAAACCCAATATCTTGTAACTGCACAGCACCTTCTGCTTACAATAGGTTTCTACTGAGAGGTGTGAAAAACTCTCCTGGCTCCTGACTCTCAGAAGACTAAAAACTCGACCTTTCCCCAAATAGCATGCAGGAGGCCTAAGAAACCCTGATTTATATGTCCTGGGGGTGGGGGCAGAGAGATGTCGAGCAGCATCAATCAACAAGGACTGCTTTGTGTAACTGATCATTTTCTTAGTTGATATTTGCACTCACTGGAAAAAAAAAAAAAAAAACTTTTCAGTTTTCCCCCAGAACAGCTGAGAATGCACAAATCCCAGCCTTTACTTTCAAATCATCCCTGTCGGTAGAGGATTGAGGACCACTGTCAGGCAGCTGGTGGGCCGGTGGGGGGAGGGAGGGTGGCTGAGCTCACCTCTGACCCAGCTGCCCCGGCTCAGCACAACAGGGGCCGCCAGGCCTCAGAATGTACTGCAGCTGCTTTCAAACACCAAGGAGCATTTCAGAACGTTAGTAAAATGCAACTTAAAATTTTAAAAAGAAAAATTCAACAAATGGACTATAACTTGCCTGGAGACATTCTTGGCTATGAAGCAACTGTCACTCTGCAACTCAATAAATGTGCCTTCTATTAAACAAACTGTTAATCTAGTACACAGACTTTCGCAACTCCAAACCCAACTTCTCTGTGCACAAAAAGCTTCCAATCTGCAAAGAGCAGGGGTGCCTATATATATCTAAAATGCAGATATTTGCATGGACCTTTACATTATAGATCCTTCTGATTAAGGAGGATCTATAATGTAAGCTAAAGACGTATTTGCATGTCTGGGGAAACATCCTGCTTTGTTAAAGAGAAAGCAGAAAGTTCTAGAACTTGGTGGTTCTTAAGAGGAACCAATGAAATAATTTTGGGGATGAGGGCACTGAAAGAGCCCAGAGTTAGATATGTAAATCAGTGTTTTGAGGGACACCTGGATGGCTCAGTCAGTTAAGCCTCTGCCTCCAGCTCAGATCATGGTCTCAGGGTCCAGGGATCGAGTCCCACATCAGGCCCCTTTGCTCAGTGGAGAGCTTGCTTCTCCCTCTTCCTCTGACTGCTGCCCCCCTGCTTGTGCCCTCCTCTCTCTCTAGCAAATAAATAAAACCTTTTTAAAAATCAATCAATCAATCAGTGTTTTGAGAAGAGTCTGCACAGATCCAATGCCTTCCACTTTGCTTCCACTTGAAAAAACGGTCGCCGCAACAGGGAAGGTAACTTACCGCCTGGGAAAGTATCCTGGATTTTAATTTGGGATACTTCTGCAGACTTTCTGGGCCCCGTCAGTTAAAACACTTGTGACTAGTCAGTCAGCTCCGCTCATGCAAACTAATGACACATCACATTGTCCCACCACAGGCACATGCTCCCACAGCACAAGGGGCCCAAGGAATTAGGCACCCGGCAGCTGTTCCCAGGAATGCAGACCTTCACGTACCCACAGGCAGAAAAAGGACCGGTACCGGTCTCCCAGAGCTGATCCTTCGGCACTCCCGACAACACAGACATCTCAAAAACAGGAACTGGTCCCCTCTCAGCCCAAGGAAGGTCCCAGATTCAAATAAAACTTCACCCTTGAAGATAAGTGCCTCAAAGGGACAGCAGTCAAACAAACGCTCATGTCAAGAGGAAATCCTGTCTGTGGACCTCTCGGGGAAGCCTTGCTCTGCCTGCAAAACAAAGGCTTTTTCTGTGACATCCAGCAGCAGGTTTAAAAGTGCCCTGGCTTCTCACTTTGGCCACCTTTCAAAACCACAAGTACATCCAAGGGCAGCCAAGACATACTAAAAGCCAAGAGATACAGTCACCAAATGAGGAGAGACCAACTCTCCCTTTTAGGCTTGCGTTCTGCCCAGCTCTTGGTGGCCAAGACTCCATTTCCCCAAGGTGGGTGTTCAACGTACCCTGGGTTCAGACTCTGGGGACTACAAGCTTTCCATGCAAGAGGATAGCTCAGAAGATGCCCCCAGCAGAGGCCAACCTTCTTGGGAGGCTATGGAGCACAGTATCTGGGGAAGACCCCACTGCACTCTCTGGGTTCTAATCCTAGCTTAGTTCCCTGCCAGGGTTTGAGCTCAGGTGCCTCAACATCCCTGACCCACCTTTTCCACTGTGACTAAGAACAACTGCTGCTACTCATCATCAAACCTGCCATGTCTCTCACATGGGGATACTTTATGAACAACTATTCACACAGGATAATTTATGAACATATTATTGAGATTTTAAAGCTATAAAATGTGACATAGTAATTTCTGTAACTAAGACGCGTTTATAAGATTGCTTAATAATACAGGGGCGCCTGGGTGGCTCAGTTGGTTAAGCGACTGCCTTCAGCTCAGGTCATGGTCCTGGAGACCCGGGATCGAGTCCCCCATCGGGCTCCCTGCTCAGCGGGAAGCCTGCTTCTCCCTCTCTCACTCCCCCTGCTTGTGTTCCCTCTCTGGCTGTGTTTCTCTCTTTCAAATAAATAAATAAAATCTGTAAAAAAAAAAAATTAATATTGCTTAATAATACAAATTTTTAGGTCAAAGGGGAGACTTCCGGGGCGCCTGGGTGGCTCAGTTGGTTGAGCGACTGCCTTCAGCTCAGGTCACAATCCTGGAGACCCGGGATCGAGCCCCATATCGGGCTCCTTGCTCTGCAGGAAGCCTCTCTCACTCCCTCTGCTTGTGTTCCCTATCTAGCTGTGTTTCTCTCTGTCAAATAAATAAATAAAATCTTAAAAAAAAAAAAACACAAATAAAATCTTTAAAAAATATATTAAAAAAAAAAACAACAAAGGGGAGACTTCCTCTGTTTTGCCTGGGGTCTTCCCCAGGGTGGATATTTAATTCATATGCAATTATAATAAGGATGACTTTTTAATAACTAATGAGCTACATATATTTGTCAGGAAAATAGCAAACTTGCAATTTATCAGAGTTTTTTTTTACAAGATAAAAAGGTGTTGTCTGGTGGGTTTCCCCGAGTGTAAGTGGGGCTGGGCTTTCCCAGATGGCTGCGCTATCATCGTGTCAACATCAAATAGGCAAAATGGAAGGTTTTCAGACTTGACGTCCGGGTCACTGTCAGCTGAAATTAACCTTTAATTATATTACTTTCATTATGAAAAGTAACAAGGCCAAAAAAAGTTTACCTCAAACATGCCAAACAAAATAAAACAAAACAATAATCATGTTAAAAGTAGACCTAACCAGTCTCACTCCTTGGGGTCAGAGATCCAAAACTCTTAAAAGCTCCCAGCATGGGGCATCTGGGTGGCTCAGTCAGTTAAGCGTCTGCCTTCAGCTCAGGTCCTGATCCCAGGGTCCTGGCATGGAGCCCCGAGCAAGGAGCAACGTGTGGGGAGTCTGGTTCTCCCTCTGCCCTGCCCCCTCCCCCTGCTCCCAGGCTCGCTTGCGCACTCTCTCTCAAATAAATAAATAAAAATCTTTAAAAAAAAAAAAAAGCTCCCAGCTTCCAATGTTGAGTAAGTGAGAAGGCATGGTAGGTGGTTGGCTCGTGTTTTCCTAGCTATAAGAGTTGAGTTAGGTCTAGAATCGCTCTTTCTCCCTCCTGGCAAGTCTGCTGAGGCGCCTCAGGCAGCCCTCCCTCTCTGGAGCCCCAGATTCTCATTCATAGCTTTTGTCCCTTACTTTTCACACACACAAGCTTTTTTTGTTGATCCTGTGGCTTGCTCCAGAAAAGACACTGAAGCAGCTAATAATCTCATTAGGAATATTTAAAAGGATAAAAATAATAATACAAGGTACTTTGAACTCCTCAAAGTGGGAGCACCTCAAGATAGTTTTTAAAGTGTGTTACGTAAACAAAACACAGGGGCGCCTGGCTGGCTCCTTCGGTAGAGCATGAAACTCTTTAGGGTCATAAGTTTGAGCCCCGTGTTGGGGGGTAGAAATAAGTAAATAAGTAAAGTACTCAAAAAAAAAGTAAATAAATAAAATTTAAAAATAACAAAATCTATTAATAAGGCGGGGGAGAAGAACGGGATTTTATGATCCTTCGACATGACCTTCTCACTCAGCATAACCCTGTAGGATATGCAAAGGTTTGTTACTTCCTGTATTTGCCTTTAACAATGAGATATTTTAAGTTAAGGGGAAAAGTTGTGAATTTGGATGGCCGTCATTCTGAACGATAAACAAATGTAAGCCAGCACGGCTTGTTAAGTCTTCCTCAGCCTGGACTTCAGACTCAGGACTTGTGCCCACCGCCTGATAAGATCTTCTGCAGAGATCTGACCTCTGTCCAACTCATTCTCAAATCAAAAAGCTTTGAACTCCGGGCAGGCTGACGGCTTGGACTTGGGTGTTTATCAAGGACTTCCTCAAGACAGAAAGGGTGACTCGACTGCCACCCTCGGGGCTCCCCGGAGCTTCCCCCCTGTGGGAGCCGGCACCCAGCCAGGACCTTGGAACATCAAGCAATGAGTTTGTGAATGGCCTCCATATGGCCCACAGCAGATATGCAGCTCACGGCAGAGTTAACTTCATAAATAAAAAGTGGCTACAGGAAGTCAGGGAAGAGTTGGCTCTCACTCGACCTTGTGCAGCCCGGTATGAGTGCTTATTTTTGGCTGGCCAGAGCTCTTCTTGGCTGCCTCTTTACCTTCCCAAGAGGGAGCCATGACGGCGCCCCTTCTGCGTGTTCAATGCCAGTGATTCAGTGTGAACATCACCGTGCACAGGTGGGCCCCTCCACGCTGACCTGGGCCTCCGGCAGGCCGGCTGCCAGCCCTCCCAGCTGGGAGGTCAGCCGTCTACATTTTGCAGAGCAGGTGCAGGCCTTTCTAACGCCCGGGACACCCTGGGAAACCTTCCAAGCTGACGTCAGAAACATTTCCAGGGCTCTCCAGCGCTCTCTACAGAGTATATTGGTCTCTACATATTTTCTTTCTTCTTATACTACTACAATTATGCCCCTAAAACAAATTCTGACCTCCTACCTGCCTAGCTCTCTCCCAACATCTATACTGTCTTCCTCTCGGCTTGCTACCCTCCAGCCACAGGCTACACCAGCTTCATTTGGGGTTTCTTCAAGCATGCCAGACTTGTTCCCACCCCCTGTTCTTTGCCCTGCTCTCCCCACGCCTGGAGCAACCTTCGCCTGGTTCTTCCCATGGCTGCCTTCTCTCAATATGCAGGTCTTAGCTCAAATAGCATCTCCTCAGAGACCTGTCCACATTATAAAAAAGATACAAGCCCAATAAATCTTCAGTCCATCACGATTTCCTCCACAGCACTTAATATAATCTGTAATTCACATGTTTATTACCTGGGTCCTTCCCTGGAATAGCAGCTCTGGGAAAAAGCATTTCAGATGCCCCATTACTATCCTGTCAGTTCCCACACTTCCTCAGCCTATCAAAGGGCAAGAGCAGACTACTGGAATGATTTGGTTGCCAGAACATCTTCAAGGTCAGACCAGCCCTTCGGTTCAGATACTGAGAGGGACTGGGCAGAACTTTTCTGGTGAAAGCGCCAGCGCTTACAAAATCAATTTACTCTAACACAGATGCTCAGTATATAGATATTGAACAAAGAAGTGAGCTAGGATCAAAGTGACTTTCTTTGCTGCAGGGTCGGACAAAAAGAGACACCAGGAGATCCAACAGAAGGAACCAGCCCCTTCTCTGCCCGATAACATCACAGGTTGCTGATCCTCCCCGGCAGGAAAAGGAAGGCAGTTTCTAAACCAGCTCTAACAAGCAGAAACTAATCACAGCCAGGCCCAATACAAACCCCAGACAAGAAGCTTTTATAACTGTAAGGCTTATTTATCCAGATCCCCAGCTGGTAGGAGAAATCAATCCTTGTTGCAAGGTATTCAGAAGCCGACCCAATGATGTAGCCGGACCATATTTTATTTCAGCATGTTGGAGATGTGGGTCCTACAGAATCGCATGGACACAGCTCAGAATCTAATGTCATAATAACAAAAAAAAAATACTTGCGCTTCCTTTTGAGGGACTTAGTGATATACAGGAAGATGGCTATAAAAATACTCTCAAATACTAGATACTAAAAAACGGTTAAAGGTTTGTTGTTTTTTTTTTAAGATTTTATTTATTTATTGGACAGAGAGAGAGAGAGATCAAAAGTAGGCAGAGAGAGAGGAGGAAGCAGGCTCCCTGCTGAGCAGAGAGCCCCACGTGGGCCTCAATCCCAGGACCTTGAGATCATGACCTGAGCTAAAGGCAAGAGGCTTAACCCACTGAGCCACCCAGGCGCCCAGAAACAGTTAAAGTTTTTAGGTGTTATAGTTTTTATGTTATATGTTTTAAAAATAAGAGTACTTATCTTTGAAAGACACATACCAAAATATTTACAGATAAAACAGGGGCTGAAATTGACTTCAAAATAATTGCAGAGGAAGGCAAGTGGGAGGGAGTACAGACAACAGGGGGCTGGCCCAGGCCCAGAGCAGCTGAAGTAGGGTGGCGGGCCCTGGGAGGTAAACTATTTGCTCTACTCTGTACAGCTGACATATTCCCTAAGAGAAAGGTCTTTTGAAAAAAGCCCTTTAAGCCAAGTCATTTTCACTTGTGGCATTAAAGAAGTTACCTGAAGGGGTGCCTGGATGGCTCAGTCCATTAAGCATCTGACTCTTGATTTCGGCTCAGGTCATGATGTCAGGGTTGCAAGATGGAGCCCCGCACTGGACTCTGCACTGGGTGTGATGCCTGCTTAGGATTCTCTCTCTCTCCCTCTGCACTCACCCCATCCCCCCACCTCAGCTCTCTGAAAAAAAGTAAATAAATCAAGAAGTTACCTGAAGGTGAAGGTTTCGCCTTTCCAGTCTTGCAGGGGTTGCTCCTGGATGATGGCCGGGGTCAGAGGGGAGTTCTGCCATGGAGACTTGGAATGGGGCAGGGTCCCCAGGTGACTGAAGTTATCACAGGACCTGATGGGAGGAGGGCCCTTTTTCTTCCGTGGGAGGGTACCGTGTATAGACACGTCCTGATAGGCATCTGTACGATGCTCAGCCAGAGGGGACTTGCTGCTCAGAAGGTCCATGGACGAGGCCAGAGGGAACTGGTGATTCACTGGCATGTTTCTGGGAAGGCTCACAAATTTTCCCGCAGCCATGATTCTCAGCTCCTCTAAGGGGAGAAGAAAAGAGTGAAGGCATGAATCTCAGATCATCACAAGAATGGACTTCCGACTCACAAAAGGAAAAGGAAATGTGCCGATAACAAAAGAACAGGCTCATGGAGCATTAATGGGACAAACAGTGCATGGCATCACTAGTGAAATATAATACAAACGAGAAGTTTATTCATGTCCCTTTTTCGATCCTACAGAGGAATTCTGGGTTGGCAGCAGACACACCAATGGAAAAGGGCAAACGTGTTTCAGAGACTCTAGGGGCACATGAGCCATTTTATTATTTCAGACAACTGAAGCTGATAGAAAAGCACGACTAACAAAAAGGACTCTTGAGGAAGAACTCAAGGTTTCGATATAAGTGCATTAGAGAATACATTATAAATGTTAGATAATGAGCTCACATCTTTCTGCCACCCTGTACGTGATAAGAACAGGTGGAGATTACTGGAATTCCTCAGCTGCTAGGAGGCCTTCATGCCAGATTGGCCCCAGTTGTGCTACCCCGGGTAATGGGGCAGAATTTTTTCCGGCATAGATCTATCTGGTACTTACAAATAAATCAATGTACTCTAATTAACGAAGACGGGCCAGGGTCAGGGGTGAGGAGGTGGGTCACTCCTCTATACATCAGTGGGCTCAGCTGCAGAGGAAAGCCCCTGGGGTGAGGGGCCTGTGTACACTGTCCCCCAGAGGGGTTAGGAACCTGCCTGCCACCAAGGTTAAGCATCATGCAAGTTGTAGTCATGGAGAGTGGGAAGGAAGAGAAATATGACAGAATGGGGGAGGAGGGGTGATCATGGAAAGGAAAGGAAAATGTGTCCTAGGTCATATACAAAAGTAGACCCAACAACTATGCCCAGCTATGATCACTAGTAGAAATGTTCGTCCTGACCAAGAGACAGCACACGCTCACCTCCCCGCAAAAAACAAACTATGGCTTTTACCTAAGCCAAATTATACAGATCATTTTTAAGGCCAACGTTAGAGGAAAAGAAACGCATGCCAGAATAAAAATTAGAACTAGTCCCTGGACACATTACAGATCCAGAATCTGTCCCACCCGCCAGGGGACCAGCCTGGCCTGGACAACACGGCAGCCTAACTCAGTCTGCCTGATACCTGGCCTCCCCAAGACTGGGGAGCAGAACGCGCCTTTGCTCTGGAGTCGGTTCCAAAGCCCCACAGTCGCCATTCCTCATGGGGCACCCTTTCTGCTACAAAGAGGACAGCTCGGAGTAAAATCATTACTTAGTAATACCACTGCAGAGTAAGGTCCACAAAGGAACTGGGGCCTTGAGACATGGCTTGGAGACAAGTAAGAACGCCGCCCCAGAAGCTAATGGAGCAGTACGCGGAACTGGGATGAAGGTAGCGCAAGGGGAACGACAGGCAATAAAAACATCCACAACCCACTGTTTCGCTGGCAACAGACAGAAACACACAAGTGCCAGGGCCTGGACAGAAGGAAAGCTTTCACTCAAGGGGTATGATCCTAATGCTGTCCTCAGTTCTTCCCCAAACCTCATCATTCTGGGGCCTGTCTACTCCACGTCAAACGGTGACCACACGGCAGGCCTGGCTCACAGCCGGTGCGGAACAACACTGTGAGTCCCCGTGCGGGCGGCTCCCAGGTCTGGCCAACGTCTGGCACAAGGTCAGAACTTATTCAATGTTAGTCATCATTATTTAAAAAGAAATCCAAGCTCCCTGGCCCTCCCTGCCTGACCACCAGTGACATAAGCCGACTAGGATTCCCTTACCCTACACATACACATACGCACACACATCCGCCCCCTACAGTTGTGAATGCGTGCCTGTCCAAGATGTCAGCACCCTCTTCAGAGGGAGGCCTAGATCATTCCAAAGAACTTGCTGGGGAGGCCCACAGAAACTCTTTCTATGCAAAGTGTCATAGTGTTGATCAACTATTTCTAGGTTATTATGAAAGATAAAGGTTGCCCCACTCCAGTGTTTCTGGCCACAGATTTCCTCTGGACAACATCTTATCCAAGATCTCGATTTCAAGACTGGGACAAAGTGCTTGAGAATGTCCTTCCACAAGTTTCCTATACCTCAATTTATTCTCTGCATGGAGGGTTAACACCTGACCTTCCTATTTTTGATTCAGCAAACATTGAAATACTTCCTCCATATAAGATACTCAGAGAAGCAATGATGTCCAAGCCCCAATCCCTGGCTAGGAACTCAGAGAATCCTGCAACAGGGACCCTTCACATGCTGGAGGGAGGAACAATGAATCTGAACGAAATAACTCAAGGAGGATCTCAGAGAGGGCGAGGATGGAGACAAAACATGTTGGATGGATTTCGAAAGGTTGAGAATTGTTCGGAAAAGCCTTCCAGGAGGCTGCTAGAGACAAGGAGGTGCCTCCAAGGTTAGGCGCTAGAGAAGACCTGGAAGGGAGGGACAGAAGCCAGTCAGCACCCAGGCAAAGAACTCGGGTACTTCTGGGATGGAAAGAAGGGAAGCAGGCAGGCCCGTCAAGCTCCTAGCCACAGCCAGCAAGGAAGGATTTACAACCCTGACCTCGGGCAGCGGCCAGGCAAAGGAGGGACAGAGGGACGAATGAGGAGCTCGAGGCCACAGCCACGGGAGGACAGAACAGTACAATGCTGTAACATGCTGAGAGGTGTAAGAAGCGGCCTCCTCTGGGAGGGAGGCAGGCAGGCAGGCTGGCCACTGAGCTGGACAGTGAGAGGCACCAACGGCACAGTTCAGACTAGGAGGTGAGATACTGGTGTTTTGCTTAGGAACCAGGACAGGATGTGGATTTTTAAGAATCATCAACATAAAGGGAATATTTACCCAGAGAGTAGATCCCTTAGCTTGTTATTATCAGCTGTGATAACAGATGTGAAAGTACCTCTTAAACTGGCAGGAACCATACTATATCCATGAATTGTACACCTGCTCTCTCTCACCATGGCTGTTTCGAGCCTATAGGGCCTAAAGCAAGGACTGAGTTCTGAAAACCTGAAACTGGAGGGCTGGGGGGGTCCTCAAGCTGGCTGCACAGAAGAATCCTTTGGAAAGCTTTTAAAATCCTGGCACCCAGGGCGCCTGGGTGGCTCAGTCAGTTCAGCATCTGACTCTTGATTTCTGCTCAGGTTGTGATCTCAGGGCTGTGGGATCAAGCCCCACATCTGGCTCAATGCTCAGTGTGGAGTATGCCTGTCTCTCTCCCTCCGCTCCCCCACCCCTCTCAGTAAATAAAAGCTTTAAAAAATATATCCAAATAAAATCCTGACACCCAAGCTGTGACCCAGCCTGATGACATCAGAAGCTCGGGGAGTAGGACCCTGGCATCAATCGTCTGAAAGCCACCAGTATTGTCCAAAGTGGAGCCAGGCTTGAGGACCACTGGATAAGCAAGACTCTTTGGTACAGAGTGACTCCCACTCGGATTGGGCTACCCAAGGAACAGAACAGGATAACAAGCAGACACAGTGGGGACCAGGATCTACACTCAGCTAGTCTGAGGCTTTGCTGAGGATGGGACGCTGAGCTGAATGATGTGAAATAGAGTTTAATAACCGCAGGGAGAGGATTACCAAGCTGGAACCTCCAGAGAATTCTTAGTTGCAGACCAACTGGAAATATGTGAGCCAGGCTCCCCTCTACCACTCAGCACCCCTAAACTGGGACTCTTCCCCCGTTAAAATACATGCTGGCTCAGTGTGTATTCACTTGGAAAGACTGGTTCAACCCTGGGCCCTTATGTCAGGCTTGAATCAGCCTAAGAATGAGGGAGGTGGGCCCAGACCAGAGACAGAACTTCTAAAAAATATAACTAAAAGTGGGGCAGAGAGTGGAAGGGGGGACTATATGTGGAAGGAATTCATTTACAATCCCACTACAGGGTACTCCCTGTATTTGCTACTTGAGCTTTATTTGCTTTTATTTTTTCCAGACTGTAGAAACCTAGGGCAAATCCAAGGGATGGAAGTACACGGTGTGTAGATGGAATCTAGGTTCAAGGTAAGTATATTTCCACTTTTTTTTTTTGACATTTTATTTACTTTTAAGAGAGAACTTGAGGAGGCGGATGGGGGAGGAAGAAGCAGACACCCCCCCCCCAAGGACCAGGGAGCCCAACTTGGGGCTCCAGGACTTGATCCCAGGACTCCAGGATCACGACCTGAGCCTAAGGCAGGCACTTAAAGAATTGGGCCACCCAGGCACCCCAGCTACCTTTCATTTTAAAAGCAAAACCACTTCCCACATTGGACTCCACTAGGCAGAATCTCAGAGTGTTGTATGTAGGTAGGATCTCAGAGAATCAAACTCAGATAAAGGAAAGAAATATTATTCACTCAATATATATTGTCTGAGGGCTTACAATGTACCAGGGATGAGGACATAATAAACTAGACAAGGTCCTGCCTCTCATGCAGCCCAGCTTGTGATGGGGTGGGGCTGGGGGGAGGTCCAATCAACACAGGCAAGAACATAGACCAGGTAATATCCCAGTGTCAGTGTCCTAAAGAAACACAAACCAGGATGAAGTGATAGAACATACTGGTTGGGATGGAGAGGAGCTAGTTTGGATTAGGGTGGTATGGGAGGGCTTCTCTGAAGAGGTTCCTGAAAACAACAACAACAACAAAAAATAGAACCAATCAAGAGAAGATGGGAAGGGAGTTCCAGGCAGGGGACTGAGCAAATCAAAGGCTCTGTGGAGGGCATACATGCTTGGAAAATCACGGTGAAGACTAACCCCAAATCTCTGCTTCCTGGCTCCCAGGTTTTTTCTATTTGGAGATGCTTTTGTCTCAATGTTTCTAGCCATTATGTACTTCTTATGTACTACTATGTTATTTTTTTTTCTTTTAAATCAAACATAGTAGGACTCAGAACCTAGGCTTTCACAGGGTCAGAAATGAAGAAAGACATTCACAGGGTCAAATCCCTCTACTTACTAGCTATGTGGCCTAGAACAAGTTACTCAACCTCTCTTACAATTTCTCATTTGTAAAAATGGGTCTTTTGTGGGATTGTCTTGAAAAGTAAATGTGACAGGGTATGGAAAGCCCTTGACATAGGGCAACAACTCAATAAACAGCAGGGCTCCTCCCAGCAGGTCAGGGATCAGGTCTGTCTTGCTAGCCATGGAATCTCTATTTCAAAGAGAGCTCATAAAAGAAGTCATTGCTTCTGGGAAAGACAGCAGCCAGGAAGGATGGGGAGGTAAATGTTTTAACTCAAGAGCCCTAGACATAAACACCAAACCAAGCAGGACACACACACACACACACAGGCACACTGAGAGAGCCTATATGCAGTCTTTAAAAAAGAAAAGCCCAGGGGCGCCTGGGTGGCTCAGTTGGTTGGGCGACTGCCTTCAGCTCAGGTCATGATCCTGGAGACCTGGGATCGAGCCCCACATCAGGCTGCCTGCTCGGCAGGAAGCCTGCTTCTCCCTTTCTCACTCCCCCTGCTTGTGTTCCCTCTCTGGCTGTGTTTCTCTCTGTCAAATAAATAAAATCTTTAAAAAAAAGAAAAAAAAAAAAAGAAAGAAAAGCCCAGGTGAGACTTTGGCCACCTGACGTCACCTCTCTCCACTGTGCAGGTAAACAGACACGGTGTCCTGATTCAGTCTAATGCCAGACCTTGAAATATATACAAAGGTCAAAGATTCTGTATCTTGTTACGAACATATGAGACCTTTGTGAGTGTCCAAAGAGCTGAAATCTCAATGAGCCTGACAAACTCCCACCCTCTATGCTACCTTCCCGGTCCTGCTCACTGGCTGTCTCGCAAGCACTCGTCAACAGCAGTCCAACTCACTCGCTTCGCAGAGATGTCCTGAATGAAACTGATGAGCACCGGCAAGCCAAGGCAGAGACACGCAGCCCAGTTGTTTGGATTTTTCCAGTTTATTTCTAAAATGAGCTATTTCCAAGTTAAACTTATAGATGGTCACCTGACATGAGCATTAAACACTGCGTCAAATTTGAAACTCTGGAAATATAACTGCTTCAACTGCCCAATTACGACCCCAACAGAGTATTTCTCATTTGGATATGCAGTTTTACAACCTCTCTGCAGAGTCAGATAGGAAGAGAAGATTAAAAATTGGCTTATGGGGCGCCTGGGTTGCTCATGGGTTAAAGCCTCCGCCTTCCGCTCAGGTCACGATCTCAGGATCCCGGGATCAAGGCCCCAACCAGGGAGCCTGCTTCCTCCTCCTCCTCCTTCTCTCTCTCTCTCTGCCTACTTATGATCTCTGTCAAATAAATAAAATCTTTAAAAATTGGCTTATGTACTTAGAATGAACTTTTTCTTCAGTTTAGAAATTTAAAGTATCTGTATTTTTTTTTAAGTTTTTATTTATTTATTTGACAGAGAGAGATCACAAGTAGGCAGAGGGGCATGCAGAGAGAGAGGAGGAAGCAGGCTCTCTCCTGAGCGGAGAGCCTGATGCTGGGCCTGGATCCCAGGACCCTGAGATCATGACCTGAGCCCAAGGCAGAGGCTTTAACCCACTGAGCCACCCAGGCACCCAAAAGTATCCGTATTTTTGAAGTAAATTTATGAAGTCTAGCCAAATGACGGAGGTATGAAAAATTCTTCTATGGGTTGTATTTCAAGCAACACAGCACAGAATTTACATGATAAAGTTCTTAAGCTTAGCCTTCATTTGACAAGCAGTCCTTTCTATATGAATAGGAGATTGAAACCTTGGTTAGTCCTCTGGAAACACCAGGCTTCTCAGCAGGTTTAGAGAAAGCTGAAGGTAAGGGAACCCTTGCATGGCAAACCTTTCACATTATATTCCCCACACTCCCCTGCACACCCCCATACAACTGCTTGGCCCCGGTGGCTTCTCAACTATTAACTGGATAGTCCCTGCCCGGATGCTCTGCTGAACCCCCCTCTCCCAGCACCGAGGCCTCCCCTTCCTCCAGCCTCTGTCCTTGGCAACGTGCAGGGAGATTATCCGCTCCCAAACTGACCTTCCCTCCACCAATGTATTTTCCTTGGACAGATCTGTGTAGCCTTGGGAGATAAGAGTCAAGGTTTAAAATCTCTGAACGCTTGGCTCCCCTTTCTATCCCAGCCAATGGCTTTGGGCGAAAGCACACGGGAGGGTGGGCAGACGCTCTTGCCCCTCCGCATCTTTCCCCAAGCGAGTTAATACCAAAATCAGAGTTTTCCACACCAGCCACGACCCACAGTGTTGCCCACGAACACTTCGCCTTGCCAGCTGCTTCGAAGCCCACTCGACCGCTCCCTGACAAGTGTCTACACCTGATCAAACTTTTAAAGTGGTGGCAGCCGCTGCCGCTGAGGAAAGAGGGGCTGAGATGGAACCTCTTCCAGTGGCGTCCACAGTCCCTCCCTTCACCTCCCTTTCCCTCCCCGACGCAGAAGGAGCGACACAACCAACTATTCATTCTTTCTCAACAAAGGGAGAGAGGGAGGGGGGATGTTGTCAACAGTTACTGCGCAGGCTGCTACGCTTTCTTTGCAAACTTTCCGAGAGATTAGTGGAGAAACTCTCCTCCTCCAAGCCCTGGGCTTCCAACGAAGTCCGTAGGCCCCCGCGCCCCCCGACACCCGCCGAGAGGGACGAGACGAACCGAGTGAGGACAGTTGGCTGAGCAGCCAGGACGGGCTGGGCGTAGGGGTGGGGGTCCGACGAGACCAGCGCCCGGGAAGATGCCGCTCGAGAGCAAAGGGCGGAGATGCTCACCGCAAGGCGCTGAGCAGCTCCCGCCGCGGGCCACGTCTGGGGAATACCGGCCAGTTCCGAGGGCAAGAGCCGGGTCGGCACTTCAGCCACTCCCGCCCCCAAACGCCAACTCTGCAGGGGGCAGAGCGAGCGCCGGCTCAACTTTCCCCCACCCCAACTTTCTCCAGCAAACTTCCCAGCCCGTCCTCCCTCTGGAGGGGAGGCCGAGGCGCCCTGGGACCAGCAGCACCGCCGCGGGGCGCGCGACAGACACTCACCTCCCCGCACGGCGCTCAGTGCCCGGGCTCTCCGGCTAGGGGCTCAGAGGCGCCTCTCCGCGGCCCCCCAGCCGCGGCTGCTCCCGGGGCACGGGCCGCTCATGGTCGGCGGGGCGCGCCCGCACAGAAGCCCGCGCGCAGCTCTCCCGCGGCTCCGGCGGCTCCCGCGGCTCCGGCAGCTCTCGCCCAGGCCCCGGCAGCTGCAGGCGCGGCTCTGAGCCCGCGGCGCGCGCTCCAGCCCTCAACTGGTGATTTGCGGCGCCGCGGCCCCACCCCGGCGAGCCGATTCGCGCGGCCTCGCGGAACCCCTGCGACATTTACATGCCATGACCTCGCCTTGCTCTCCTCTGCCCGGTTTGAGAGTTTGGTTCTTCTCGTATCTCCCCCACAAAAAACAGTCTTTAAGTGTACATTGGCCACCTACTCGCTGTACTCCTCTCGAGGGACAATTCTCCCAATCCTACTCCTCCCCCTTCTCCGCGTTATTTAATTACCCAGATCGGCTTTGCTGTCTGCAGACACCTGGCTGGCTTGCACTTTAAAGGGCTTTGATGAGACAAAGATCCAGGTAACCAAAATAACCGAACCATGGAACAAGCAAATCAATCACACCCACCTAGACAAATTGACAGCAAAGTGGGAAGTGGAACTGACATTTCAATACTAGGTAGGTTTAGTGGGGTGAAAAAGTCGAGCCAACTTGAGGTCTTACACTATCAGATATGAATCAAGACCCATTATAAAGCTACAGAAGTAGTAATTGGCAACAAGGATAGACAAACTGGCCAGTGGAATAGAGAGAGTCCAGAAGCTGATCTACATTAAATGGTCACAATTTATGTCAAAGATGCTACTGTGATGCATTGAGAAAAGATGCTATGTCTTTTCAGTAAATGATGCTGGATCAACTGAATACCTACATGCAGAAAAAGGAAGAATCTTAACTCCTACCTCACACCATGTCAAAAAAGTCAATTCCAGATGGATTTTAAATTTAAATGTGAGGGCGTCTGGGTGGCTCAGTGGGTTAAAGCCTCTGCCGTCAGATCAGGTCATGATCCCAGAGTCCTGGGATCCGGGCAGGGAGCTTGCTTCCTTCTCTCTCTCTGCCTGCCTCTCTGCCTACTTGTGATCTCTCTCTCTGTGTGTGTGAAATAAAAAAGTAAAATCTTTGAAAAGAAATTTAAATGTGAAAGATTGAAAAAACTATCCAAAATAAAAAGCAAAACAAAATCACCTTCATGAACTTGAGGCAGGCAAAGTCTCCTTAAACAGGCACAGTACTAATTATAAAGGAGAAAACTGATCATTGAGCAGCATTAAAATTAACTCCTATTCCACAGAAGACACCATTAGTGAAAAGTCAAGCCACAAAGGGAGAAAAGATCATCATAACACATATATCCAATAAAGGACTTGTATACAGAATCTATAAAGAATGCTTCCATACCAGCAAGAAAAGGGCAGAATATCTGACTGCAAAGGGGTAGAATATTTGAACAGCATTTCTCAAAAGGGGATAAACAGGCATTTCTCAAAACAATAAACATGAAAAGTTTCTCAATTACTAATCATCCCAGAAATGAGAACTGAAGTTGCAATGTCTCACATTACACCCACAAGAATGTATAAAATTAGAGAACTTTGAACACTTTACAGACCTGTTTGGCTAAATTAGCATGTAGCCTGTGACCCAGTAATTCCATCCCTAGGTATCTTGTCTACTCAACAGAGATGTATGTACACATTCACCAAGACATGTTCGGAAATGTTTATAGCATCTCTATAACAGCCCCAAAAGAAACCACCCAAATGTCCATCAGTGGGAGAGATATAAGCTCTGGGGAATAATACACACTAACAACAACTACCTCCATACCCAACAAGATCACAACTCTCACAAACAGAATGTTTAGTGAAAGAAATTGAACACAAATGGATACATACTATATACTTCCATTTACATGAATTCCCAAAACAGTCAAAACACATCTATGATCTTCGGGGCACCTGGGTGGCTCAGTTGGTTAAGCAACTGCCTTTGGCTCAGGTCATGATCCCGGAGTCCTAGGATTGAGCCCCACATCAGGCTCCCTGCTCGGCGGGAAGCCTGCTTCTCCCTCTTTCATTCCCCCTGTTTGTGTTCCCTCTCTGTGTTTCTCTCTGTCAAATAAATAAATAAAATTAAAAAAAAAAAAACACATCTATGATCTTTTTTTTTTTTTAAAGATTTTATTTATTTGACAGAGAGAAACATAGCCAAAGAGGGAACACAAGCAGGGGGAGTGAGAGAGGGAGAAGCAGGCCTCCCGCCGAGCAGGGAGCCTGATGTGGGGCTCGATCCCAGGTCTCCGGGATCATGACCTGAGCCGAAGGCAGTCGCTTAACCAACTGAGCCACCCAGGCGCCCCCACATCTATGATCTTAAGGTAAAGATAGTGGTTATCTTGAGGATTGGGTTATCTCAAGGGATAGTGGTTATCTTGAGGGTTGGGTTGGGTAGTGATGGAAAGGGAGCCCAGAGGGGGCTCCAGATACTGGTAATAATACTCTATTTCTTGCTCCAGGTGCTGGTTATATAGATCTATTTTATAAAAATTAACTCCCGCTGGGGCGCCTGGGTGGCTCAGGTGGCTCAGTTGTTAAGCATCTGCCTTCAGCTCAGGTCATGATCCCAGAGACCCGGGATTGAGGCCCATATGGGCTCCCTGCTCAGCAGAAAGTCAGCTTCTCCCCCTCTCACTCCCCTGCTTGTGTTCCCTCTCTAGCTGTGTTTCTGTGCATCAAATAAATAAAATCTTGGGGCACCTGGGTGGCTCAGAGGGTTAAGCCTCTGCCTTCGGTTCGGGTCATGATCTCGGGGTCCTGGGATCGAGCCACACATCGAGGCCCATATCAGGCTCTCTGTTTGGCAGGGCATCTGCTTCTCCCTCTTTCTCTGCCTGCCTCTCTGCCTATTTGTGATCTCTCTCTCCGTCAAATAAATGAATAAGATCTTTAAAATAAATAAATAAATAAAATCTTTTTAAAAAATTAACTGTTCTTCATTTTATAAAAACTAATTTTAATTATAAAAACTAATTATAAAAACTAATTGGTTTGTGGACTGCTCTCCTTGCATATTCTACTCCAATAAAAATGTTTTGAAAATTGTGCCACGCTGGGTACTCTTGGGGGGGGGGTGGAGGGAGGAGAGAGAAGCTCAAGCAGTCTCCACACGCAACGGGAGCCTGGGGCTCAATCTCACCACCCTGAGATCATGACCTGAGCTGAAATCAAGAATAGGAAGCTTAGCCAACCGAGCCACCCAGCCACCCATATGCTGGGTATGTTATGCCATTTTCATCCATTTAAGAAATAATTATTGGCAAGTCTGTAAGATTCTAAGTACAGCATCCTTAAGAATGAGTTTCTACATTTTCTTCACAGGTGTTTTTGTGGGTTGGTTTTGATCTTCTCTACCTCATGAGAAGCACATACTTTTTATTTTTGTGGAATTTTCCTGAAATGTTTAACGCAGTGAATGTCAGACCAGCTGGTATATATATATCTAAACTGAATTATCAGAAATATACTTACTTTCTCCTGCTCCAAAGTGTCATTGAAAACAGTGCTAAAACTTATGTTGGATTTTCTTGATATTCAAAATTGCCTAAGCACCTACTATATATAAAGTTTCTACTTTGTGGAGCATGATAGGGAGGTAACAATAAAGACTAGACAACTCATATGTCGAGAGACCTTGGGCAAGTCACTGTTCTTCTCAGTCCCTCTATTTCCTCATGAGTGAGTGAATGAACACATGTGAAGAGTCAAGGAAATAATAAATGTGAAAGTGCCTGGCACATAGTAGTTATCATTAATTATATTCTACTTCATGACACATTCTGTCTTCACAACATCTCTGTGAGATAGGAAGTTATCTTTAGCCCCATTTATATGGGAGGAAACAAACTCAAAAAAGTTAAGTAAGGTCAACCATAATTCATACAGCAGAAATTTGTTGCATGCCTACTATGTGCCATGATCCATAGCTAGTGAGAGGCAGAGTCACAATTTGAATCAGGTGTTTTAACTTCAAGTTCAGTGGTCTTTCCACCATACAACTACTTTTCACACTTGTATCCCTAGTGTCTAGCTCATAGTAGGTGCTCAATACATTAATGGATGGATAATAGTATTTTTTAATATTCAGCTGACCCCTGAGCAACATGGGTTTGAACTGTGCAGGTCCACTTACAAGAGGATTTTTTTTGGAGGGAAGAAATACAGGACAGACAGTACTGTAAGTGTATTTTCTCTTCCTCGGGATTTTCTCAATAACCTTTTTTTCCCTTTGGCTTGCTTTATCATAACAATACAGTAAATAATACATGTAACATACAAAATATGTGTTAACTGTCTATGTAAGGTAAGGCTTCGGGTCAACCACAGGTAATTAGTAACTAAGTTTTTGGAGAGTCAAAAATCACACACAAATTTTTGACTGCACCAAGGTCAGTGCCCCTAAACCCTGCATTGTTCAAGGGTGAACCATAATTTTCTGATTAGGTAATATTGAGAAATACAGTGGTATACAGTGAAAAGTCCCCTTCTCAACTCAGTCTCCCACCTGCCCAGATGCCCTCCCACCCCAAGCAAAACTGCTATTAAAATCACGTATGCCTAGCAGACCTCTTCTAAATGTGTGTATGCTATCCCCCACTCCCACACAGGAAGTAATATACTATACCCACAGTTCTACACTTTGCTTTTTTTTTCACTTAACAGTATATCTTCAAGATTTTTCTCATAGTAGTGCATTGTATTCCTTTGAAGTGATGTGCTATAATTTATTCAATCAATGCCCTATTTGTTGACATTTGTTTCCAATCCTTTCCTATTACACACAATACTGCAATGAATTATCTTGTATATATGCCACTGTATGTCCAAGTATATCCATAAGGTCATTTCCAGAGGTAAGATTCCCCAGCCAAAAGGTATATGCTTTTGTAATGTCAGTAAGTGATGCCAAATTGCTTTCCATTGGGACTGTACCAATTTATACCTCCCAGCAATATAAGAAAATGTCTATTTTCTCCTTATGATGGGCAGAAGGTCTTATTAAACTTTTGAATTTTTGTCAACCTGATAAGTAAAGTGTGAATCTTAGTGCAGTTCTAATTTTCATTTCTCTTATAATAAGTGAGGCTGCTCATCTTTTCATGTTCAGTGGCCATTTATTTGGCATTGGTACTCCCACTTTTCTATCGATTTGTAGGTCTTTCTATGATTAATGTTCTAGCACCTCATTGTCATGTTAGAAAGCTTAGCTCTTTATAGTATGAGCTGCAAAATTTTTTTCAATGATAATATTAAAGAAAAGAGTTGATATGTTATTTTAGGAAATTCATTCTGGAAGCCATGCAGAATGATGGATCCAGAGAAATCACAGCAGGATACTGATTAGAAGGCTAGGGCAATTGTCACATGACAAGGGCCTTGACCAGGCTGGTGGTAGTGGGAATGGAAGGGCCAAAATGACCAAAGTTATCACCAAGGAATAATTGGCAAGAGTTAATAATTGCCAATGATAATGATGACAATTACAGTAGCTACAATTGGGTCAGGAGTAACTATAAGCCAAGTACAATGCTAAGTGCTTTACAAGCCTTAAGCCACGAGCTGGTATTATTATTGCCTCATTTCACAAAGAAGAAAACTGGATTTTAGCAGCTAAGTAATTTACCCAAATTCACAGATGTAGGGAGCAGAACCAAGGCTAACCCCAGGTCTATCTGACCCCAGCGGCCTGGCAGGTGGTAGTCCAAGAGGCTGAGTCATGCCCGGCTTGATGACAGTTGTGGAAGAGGCCAGAGCAGCTGCCTCTGCTAGAGAAGAATGTGACCACGTCTAGGTACACTGAGCATTTTTCAATGCCTTTCATGTACACGATCACTCTTCCCTCAATGTCTGTGAGTCAGAGAGGGTAGTAGTAGCCCATTTTATGGATAAGAAGACTGAGGCACCCTGAAATTAAGTAACCAACCCCAGTTTAAGTTGTCCTGAGTCCAGAACAGGACCTCCATCAGAACATGCCTTGTAGCCCCCTCCCTTCTTGGCATTTGTCACAGTTCGTAGTCACACATTAATTTTTGTTATTTCTATTTAACATCTATTGCTCTATAGACTCTAAGATCCATGTCTGGTTTTAATTTGTTTTTTTTTTTTTTTTTTCTGAGTTTGGGGCCTGGAGCATTATTGGCAGTCGCTACATATTTATTGAATGAATGAGTGAACTCCAGGCTTTTAGACATGACTTTGCCAGGGAGCATTAACCTAGAGCTGACCCCTTCCTGCTATTGAGTAGTTTGTTGATCTGCACCCCCTCCAGGACATCACTAGTGAAGAGGCAGCTGGGACAGGCATGGGGCAAAATGTACCTTAAGGAAAAAAGAACTCCTAAAATTCCAGCTTTGCCCAGCCCTAAATGGCAAGAAATAAGGAACAACGGATGTTTCAGTTATAACTGAAGACCAAACAGAAAATCTGAACTCGAACAATTGCAGACAGAGAGAATTCCCTGAAGTTCTCTACAAGAAACCACTTACACAAAGAGCCAGCATCTCTGACATGCATCCGGGGAGCAGGCACTGTGGTATTTTCAGAGACCGAGCAGTGGAGGTTCCTGCTCTGTGAAGTGAAGAGCTAGCTATGGACTTGCCTTCATGGAAATTCCCCGTGTACCAAGCAGGGACGTCAACTCAGCTTGCAAAAGATCTGTGTGATGGCTGGCAACTCAGTTAGATTGGCTAGACAAGTCACCAGAGGAGGACCATGGTTGGAAAGACCCTCAAATACTTAGCAAATGAGTGAGTGAGGGATAAAGAGTTGCAGTTTGGTATGACAGAGGCCTATTTTCTATACGAGGTACGCCTCAACCTGATGGTCTACGTTTGAACTACCCATCTCCGGACTTGCATCATCACCAAACTCTGGACACTTGCTCCCCAGTTACTGTCTTAATTTAATGACCAGCTTTGCATGAATAAACTTCTCAATGTATTTAACAATTGAAAGAGAATACACTGCAATATCTCTGGATAATTATGGAATTCCAGATGATTGAAATTTCTGCACTTACAAAGCTCTCCTTTTCAGGCTTTTCTTTTCCAGTAAATATGTATTATTTTTATTGTTAAAAATGTCACTTAAAGGGGCACTTGGCTGGCTCAATCGGTTAAGTGTCTGCCTTCAGCTCAGGTCATGATCTCAGGGTCCTAAGATCCAGCCCCATGTGGGGCTTCCTGCTCAGCAAGAAGCCTGCTTCTGCCTCTCCCTCTGCCCCTCCCCTCTACTTGTGCTCTCTCTCTCAAAAAAGTAAATATTTTTTAAAATGTCACTTTTGGTGCGCACCTGGGTGGCTCAGTCGTTGTGTCTACCTTTAGCTCAGGTCATGATCCCAGAGTCCTGGGAGAGAGTCCCACATCAGGCTCCCTGCTCAGCGAAGAAGCCTGCTTCTCCCTCTCCCACTCCCCCCACCCCCACCCCCCTTATATTCTCTCTCTCACTATCTCTGTCAAATAGGTAAACACATAAATCTTTAAAAAATTAAAATTATTTATTTAAAATGTCACTTTGAGGTGCCTGGGTGGCTCAGCTGGTTAAGCATCTGCCTGTCGCTCAAGTTATGATCCTAGGGTCCTGAGTCAGGCTCCCTGCTCAGTGGAAAGTCTGCTTCTCCCTCTTCCCCTGCCCCTATCTGCCCCGCTTTCTTACCCACTCACTCTCTCTCTCTGTCTCTGAAATAAATAAAATATTTTTTTAAATATCACTTAGAAAACCAATTCATGGGGTGCCTGGGTGGCTCAGCTGGTTAAGCAACTGCCTCCGGCTCAAGTCATGATCCCGGAGACCCGGGATCGAACTCCACATCAGACTCCCTGCTCGGCAGGAAGCCTGCTTCTCCCTCTCTCACTCCCCCGCTTGTGTTCCCTCTCTGGCTGTGTTTCTCTCTGTCAAATAAATAAATAAAATATTAAGAAAGAAAGAAAGAAAAAGGAGGAAGGAAGAAAGAGAGAGAGAGAAGGAAGGAAGGAAGGAAGGAAGGAAGGAAAGAAGGAAGGAAAGAAGGAAAGAAAGAAAGAAAACCAATTTGTAAGACCCTATATTATGGAAAGCATCACTGGGCTGAGGAGATAGGAAGCTGAGTATATCATTAGATAGTATAGCACAGATACGGAGTGAGAGAAGCGCTGGCGTGGTGGAGGTCCTTGTGCTGTGGAACAAGAGGGGAGAGCCGCAAAGTACTGGAGACAGACTACTGATGCAGGTGAAATAAAGGAGGGGAAGGGATTCGGGAAAAGAAATGCTTCACTATGGAAATGAAAGAGGAAACGCATGTCTGTAAAACCAGTACAGAGGCACTTGGCTGCCATCTTGAATCATGTTGGGAAAAGCCTCGTGGAGACGCTGCAGGTTGCCGCAGCCTGGAGGGGAGGGGAGCCCTGCCGGCGTGGTCCAGTGCAGCAGAAGGAACCTGGAAAGTTGGAGGAAATAATGAGGGAACATGAAGCCTGCCAGCGCCCCTAAACAGGAGGAGTCAAACCGAAAGTAAAACCTGGCTTGTTTAGATGTGCTAATTCAATCTCTGATAACAAAGTTGTGGGTTTCAGCCCAATAGAATGGTTTGCTCACTGACTTAAAAAAAAAAAATCTTCCTAACAATGTTATCACTTAAAACTCCATGATTAGTGGCCCCTTCCTTTCTGTTAGGCACCAACCTCTCTCTATAGTCCTCTGTTAGTAAAACAATGTTAATCCTTAATGGATGACCTAATAGAACATTGGCTCCACACGTGTCCTTTGCCCGGAAGCTCTACTTCTAAGAATCTGTCCTGCAGAAATACTCACCTGTACACACGAAGGTATTCATGGCAGCACCTATCACAATTTAAATAAAAAAGTCTTTACCAGGGGGAGCCTGGGTGGCTCAGTAGTTATGCTTTGGCCTTTGGCTCAGGTCATGATCCTGGAGTTCCAGGATTGAGCCCTGCATGGGGCTCCCTTCTTGGCAAGACGCCTGCTTCTCCCTCTCTCACTCCTCCTGCTTGTGTTCCCTCTCTGTTCCTTTCTGTCAAATAAATAAATAAACTCCTTTAAAAATAAATAAGACTTTACCTGCAGAAAGATAACCAAACTATAGCACATCTAGTCTATGACACACATTGTGCAACTGATAAGAATGAGGTAATTCTCTAGGAACCGATACCGAAAGGTATCTGAAATACCACTGAGAAAAGCAAATTGCTCCATTAATGTAAAAATAACAAGGTTGCATATTTCTGTGGGTTTATGTGACTACATGTACAAAATGTGTCAAAGAATCTTCTTCTTTTCTGTTTTTTTTTTTTTTACGGTTTATTTATTTATTTGGAGGGGAGGGGCAAAGGAAGAGGGAGACAAAGTCTGAAGCAGACTCTGCCCCGAGCCTGAAGCGAGACACAGGGGCTGGGTCTCAGGGTCCTGAGATCACAACCTGAGCTGAAAGTAAGAGCCAGACGCTTAACTGACTGTGCCACCCAGAATTTTCTCCCATCAAACTGAGAGGTGTAATTGACAGGTGAGCGAGCAGGAGGGGACTTTGCTTTTTCCTTAATGTTATTCGAAACTGTTTGAATTTTTTCCTTGAGTAGTGACTGCTTTCATGACTAATTGTAATTTACATAGGGCTTACTCTGTGCCAGTACTATTCTAAGAGCTTTAGGTATATTAACACATTTAATTCCAACAATAATCTTATGAGGTGGCACTATTCTTAACCCTTTTTATGGATGAGGACATGGGTCCTGTCCAGGTCACACAGAGATATGAAAAGGCGCTGAGCTCATTGAACCCAGGCCATCTGGCTCAGGCCTGTACTCTGAATCACTAGAGTATACTATCTGAAAAAAAATGATGTAAATAAACAGCACTGCTTTTAGAGTCCGACACACCTGCATTTGAATCTCAGTTTTTGCTGATTAGCTACATGATTCTTAGCAAATGTCTTACTTCTATGTCAGTTTCCACATCTGTAAAATGGGGATGATGGTCACATACTTCATGAGACTGCTGTGAGAACCGCACAAAACACATTCAGTGCCCAGCATTTAGTGAGCGCTTGTTAAATATACAGTATTTCCTCTACAGAGATTAAATTACCAACCCTTTAGTGAATATTAATTTAATTGGCTGTCTGGAAGCATCTGGTGCTTCAGAGGTAAGCAGAGAAGGGGGACTTGGGAATAAAGCAAAATTGGCTCAGATGCAGAATGAGCAAAGTGCTAACTTAACCCTTCACCTTTTGCACAATTTTGCCTGAAGTCAGTGCAATTAATTAATAATACTTACAAAGGTTTTTAGATCATTCTGGGGTAAAATATCATTATCCCCATTTTTTTAAAGATTTTATTTATTTATTTGACAGAGAGATCACAAGTAGGCAAAGAGGCAGGCAGAGAGAGAGGAGGAAGCAGGCTCCCTGTGGGACAGAGAGCCCAATGTGGGCCTCGATCCCAGAACCCTGAGATCATGATCTGAGCCGAAGGCAGAGGCTTAACCCACTGAGCCACCCAGGCGCCCTATCCCCATTTTTTGAAAGAGGGTAGTGCATTTCAGGGGTTTGCCCACAGGCAACTTAAATAACAGAAAAACAGGACTGAACCCATTAAACAACAGAGCCTGGACTGAAATGCAGATTTTTCTTGTACTATATTCTTCCCCTTTTCCTACCCCTCACTGCCTGACTAGGTGTGGGCGTGTTATGGCTGAGAAGCAGTGACCGCAGCCTCTCAGAAGGAAAGCACTAAAGCAACTACGCCAGTATGGGAGTGATCAGTGATCCTGCTTCTGGGGGAGATCATCCATCCATTCACAGTCTGGACAGTCTGCCAAAGCTGAGTGGGGACAATAGCCACTTGGGAGCTAAAGTTGATTCCCTAACAAGTGTGACAGACAGCCTCCCTATGGGGTCCACACAGACCAAGGGCAGATTACACTAACCCTTTCTCTAGGTTGTTTATGGTGCTTATCTTTACAGTAGTCATCATTCTGCAAAACAGGACAAGCACGCCATCCTGGAGGACACTGGTGACCTCAGCAGGCAGGTGGCTGCCGGGAGGAAGGCGGTGGAGGAGGGTTCCGAGTGGAACCTTGCTCATTGCTCCCAGCCTAGCAACCCCTTGGCTCTGTCTGATCCTTCCTCATTTTCCTTCCCCTCGAGAGTACAGAGGTCAGGCAGGAGCCAAGAAAGGACGTTCTGTTTGTGAGGCCCCAATCGGGCCACCTATTCTTCAGGCTCAGTCAATCTCAGCCAGGTGAGGGGCTATAACCATTCTCCAGAGCGAAGAGATGCAGAATTCTCAGGCTTTTTTCCCACAAGACACGAATATTGTATAACTCACTCCCAGGGGAATGCCAGGGGTGTGCAATCCCAGGGCAGGATCCCCCAACGTTCTCTTTCATGCAGGACACCTTTTGCTAGCCAAAATGTGGATAATTACTAAAGTAGGGGTTCGTCACACTATTTACTTTTGTGTGTGCTTGAAAAATGCCACGATGAACAGTTAAAATTTAAACTGAAAAAGCCCTTTGGAGTGCAAGTGCATGAAGGTGATGTCATGATTGAGACAATCATGTGTCTGCCAGTGATTTTTTAAAATACATTATTTCCTGTATGGAGAGTCTGCGGTACTGCAGTATTAGTAATGAGGTGCTTGCCACACAGATCAACACCCAAGTGCAAGGGCTGGGATAGCTGGAGGGCTGGATGAGGCGAGCAACTCGGTCCTTTCCTCTCTGGTTCCTTCTTCACATGGACCCCTCCCTCCCCGAAACACACACACTCTGTGGGTATGGGACACTCCTCTTGGGTGGTCACCACCTGGAACTCCTGTGAATGGCCTTCTTTAACAGTATCAAGATTACCAAAATGTAAGGACACAGTCAAGGGCTCCTAGAACTAGTATAGGTATCTGCAGTGAGGGACAGAACCAAAGATTCTGTTGGATGAAACACAGCCTGATTTCAAATTCACAGCTATGTTCACCAGCACTAGATTAAGAGCTTTACACCCATCATATGGATCCATCGCTTCATCAACCCAGACAGGTGAAGGTTAAGCTCCTCTTAGAGATGAGAACACAGAGTCGAGTAACCAGCGAAGTTCACATGGCTAAGAAGTGGAGGCCCCTCAGCTGGACTTCCTGATGCCACTGCCTCCATCCCCTCCCAGCGTGAACCCCTGTTTCTCAGAGTGAGCAGGAGAGTTTGGGTTGAGTTACTTGAAATGGCATGAAAGGAAGCAAGCCAGCTAGGTTAGCTCAGTGCCCAGCACTTGGTGGGCATTTGAGAGAGATTTGTGACCTGGATTTTTGAACAGACTTTCAGGCACAGGGTGAGGGTGGTGGGAGTTTCCAGTGGGTCAGGGATCACAGTCTGGGCCTCCCCATACACTTGAATTTCCCCCATGGCAGGAAACCACATAGAATGGTCACAGGTGTGAACTGTGAAGTCCCAGGTGCTCGCCCCCAGCCCCCGCTATGTCTTCAGGGCTCTTCTTACCCAGCCAGGGGTCTGGGAACAGTGGTTTCACCATCCCTGCAGTGGCAGGGGTGGGAGGGTGAGGGAGGGGGGCTAGAGAGGTGGGGGGGAGCTTGTCAGAAATGCTGCAACTCTGCTCAGTGTCAAATTTCTGCTCCACCCCAGACCAGCTAGCTGACTCAAAACCCACATTTTACTAGTCTCCCAGGTGACGGTGCATCAGGCCCCGCCCCAGCTCAGCAACCTTTCCACAGGAGAATGTGCCAGTCATCATCCTCGTCATCCCTAGGCAGCAGGGGGAAAATCCCTTTCCTACTGTAGATTTCCTATCCTAGATTTAGGGGGACTAAGCTGCTGCCCTAATATCTTCCTGCCTGAAGGACCCGTCTGAAACAAGACTGCGAGGCAGACTTCTTGGTTGTCAATATTTCCAGGAAGTTCAAACCCCCGTGTGTTCCCATGTGACCTCGTCTGTCTCCATCTTGGGGGTCATGAACTTGGAAGGCATAAGAAGAGCCCTTCCTCACAGCATGACCAGGCAGTGACAAATGTGCCACATGGAAGGAAATTAGTGAATAATCCTTGCATATTGTGAAGTGAGTCACACTGGCCTTTCTTAGACACGGAACTGCAGATGATTAGACTCGTGGTTTCTGCTTCTTGATTCCAAGTATACTATTAATGAACACCCATAAGATGCTGGGGACAGCAGGTGAGGTAGTCCTTGACCTTGAGGCACTTTACACAGAAATAATCCTAATACACTTACCACCTCCGGTAACAATTTGAATAAAGGACAGGTAAGATGCCTCTGTGAATAGGGACTACAGTGATTTTGCTAACTGCTGGGGACAAATTGCCAGCTGTCACTCCAGGGACCATTTCCCCCTCACTCTCCCTCCCGAGCCCCTTGCTCTGGGCTCTCGCTGCCCTGCGGACTACAGCCAGTGCACTCAGTCAGTGTGACCAGCCCTGCCTGTTGCTCGAACACCTACTACTGACTCCCGACTCCCGGAACGCTGGGCTTCGCCTAATCCTCACAGTAGCACCTAGAGGTAGGTATTATGCCTGTTTCACAGAAGAGGAGACTGAGGATCAGAGAAGTCAAGCTGCCCAAGGTCACATGTCTAGAAAGTATCAGAGGTCTGTAACATAGGTCTGAGAGAGATTCTAAAGCCCAGGTCTCTCCCTCCTCATCTGGCTACTCACCCACCTCCTTGTGGGATTTCAGGTGAGGGATGCATAGCAAGTCGGGAAGGGGTGGTTGTCACACTGGAGGCTGTTGACCCCACTTACATATCTACCGGGTGCAGCTCCAGAATGCCCTGCTCGAATCACGAGTGGGTAAAAAGAGGAAATCTTCCAGTCTTGGGAGGGTCATCTAAGCCCATACAATTTTGGAGATGGTGTAAGCTCCTTCTTAGAATGGCTTTTAGCTTTCTCTATTACTTTCTCTATTTGGAAACATGAGGTCACTTAATAGAGCCCCTCTGTATTTTGAAACCCAGTGATAAGTTGTGGCCATTTGCTCTTGGGACCCACCAGGATGAGAGCCAGACAAAAAGGAAGAGGAAGAAAGGCAGAGGAGTTGAGGCAACTTTCAACCATCCCCCATTGACAGATGAGACAATTCTGAGGAGAGACAATCCTAACCCACAGCCACAAATGATTCAGTTCCCAGTGTTCCCGGGCACACTCATCCATCTTCCCCAGCAGGACCAGAAGCTGAATCTGGTCCAATTCTGTCACATAGGAAAGAAAGGAGAACCTCGCTCACCAACCAAAATAAGCCCTCTGAGCATGGATTCTCTCCACCCCTCTTCATGGCTGTCTTCCTTCCCAGGGTGTCTTCTAAACCCTTCTTCTACCCGTTCTTCCCAAAATACCTCTTCTCCACCCTGCTTATCAATATTCTCCAGCTTGCCTGATCCTAAGACTCTCCCAGGGAATTTGAACATACAGCTTGCCAGGCCGGTCTCCTAGAGGTCTATGTTGGAGAGATCCAGACAGAGAGCTGGAGAATCCATGTTCAACAAGACCCCGTGGGTCCTTAGGATATCAGACATTTGGGAAACCCTGCACTGCACTCCCCCTGTTGTCAGCCTGGAGCTGGCTGGCCCTCAAAGCCACCGACTCCTGTCCTGTGACAACATCTCTGGTGCTCCAGTGTGAAAGCCATGGTTTTCCAGGGTTCTTCATGGTTCTCCAGGGTTCTCCAGGGTTCTCCATGGTTCAACAGCTGCTTGAACTTCAGTTTCACATCCAAATGGCTTGCTAAATGTTGCTTGTGGTACAGACCCTTCAAAATGAGCGCATCCCAAACCTAATTGCCCCCAAGCTGGTCTTCCTTCTCTTAGACCTCTGTATGTCAGGTGGATTGCCTGAGCTGGGACCCTGGGAGCCAGGATGGCTCCCATCTCTCTTCATCACTGCCCCACACAGCCAACTACTCACCAAGTCCTGGGGACTCTGCGCCTCAACAGTCCGCATATCCATGTCCTCCTTTTCTTCCCCTCCTGCCACTCCAGTAGGGCTCCTCTTCCTCTATCACCTGGACTCTCCTGAGTATCCTGGCTGGTCTCTTGCCCATCGATCCTGCCCTTCTCCAATAGGTCTTGCACTCAGCCACCCAAGCAATATTTCTACAACACAAGCCTGATCCCATTACTCCACCACTTAGAGCCCCTCAAGGACTTCTTGCCACCCACAGGTTAAAGTCCAAACTGCTTAGGATGCTCCTCTTAACTCCTCACTTGTCTCATGCCTCCACATCATGGCTCAGTTTCCCACCTCCTTCATCCAACCACCCCCACCTCCAGCCCAGGCATCACATTCTCACAACTTCTTTGCTGGCTCTACACAGCTGGGTTAGTGCCCCCTCAAACATGTCCCTGTAACAGCCTACATCAGCCTACATTTACCAGGCTACATGGACAAGTTCAGCTATTAACTAGGGAGAAAGTCTGAGGACTGCTTCCCAGCCTCTCTCCACCCCTAGATGTTGCCACAGTGACCAAGAGCTGAGCTGATTCTTCCCTGTACCTGTAACTGCGTCTGAAGCCAGCTCTCCCCTTCTTCAGCCCTTCAGAGTACTGCACAGGGACCACCCAGGGATCAGACCACCTCTATCTCTGCTCCTCAAAGGGAGTGGCCTCTCCTGGCTCTTGGCAAAGCTATCAGAAACTTGGCTTTGAACCATTCGTGTCTAACAGGTGGTCCGGATATTCTGGCAGAGACTGTGGGTTTAAAGAGAGGGAGAGATGGAATCATAAAATGCCATGTTTTCAGACTACCCTGAACCCTGAGGGCCAGTCTGGTGATGGAGTACTATCCTTGTGGAGTCCAGGCAGGAGAGAAGGTAGCTGATCCTCATACCTGCCCCCTCAGAAAGCTAGGGATGTCAGAGTAGGCTATCAGGAGGGCTCTTTGCAAGCCAACCTGCTGGACCTCGGGGAGGAAGGGTGAAGAGCTTAGACTGATGTTAGAACCCCCAGTACTCCAGGGATTCTACTACCATCAGGGAGGGGAGCCCTGCCCACCCTCTGCTGGGGCTCCCTAGAGAGACAAGGTACTCTACTGTAGCAGACAGGTAGATCTCTATCTGGGCCCAGATTGCTGAATAATACCAGAAAGAACACTAAAATGTTGCAGGCATCTGGGTGGCTCAGTTCGTTCAATGGCTGACTTGCAATTTGGTCTCAGGTGATGATTTCAGGGTCATGAGATTGAGCCCCTGTTGGGCTCCATGCTGGGTGTGGAACCCACTTAAGAGTCTCTCTCCTTCTCCCTCTGTCCCTCACCCCACTACTCTCTCTCAAAAAAGAGGAACGAAGGAAGGGAGGAAGGGAGGAAGGAAGGGAGGAAGGGAGGAAGGGAAGGAAAGGAAAAATGTTGTTGAACTAGATTCTATGGAGTCCTCTGATCCAGCGCTAATACTAATGGGTCACAAACTCCTTCAAAGAAGTGTTGGAGAAGCTGATAATGCCAGGCTATGTTTTGTAACCAATCAAAAGCTGGCCATGCTATGGGAAAGGAAGTGGAGGCAGGAGCAGTAAATTCAGAGGCAGCAGCAGAAGCAGCCTGGCCAATCCAAACCACTGAAGTAGAGAATGGAAAATAAGGCTGCTATATGCAGTCGTGCAGGTTGTTCACCGCGAAGGTCGTCCAGCTGAAGGAGAAATGGAGGCTGAAACCTAGCCTGTGCACCCATTTCCCTAGCTGGGTGTCCTGGTGCGTTTTCTGGGAGGAAGAGGGCTATTTTAAATTGCAAAAAGGCACCATTGGGGATTATTGTGACCTTGAGGGAGAAGACTTTGGCAGCAGCAGTGAGAAAAGCTTAGATGAATGCAAGAGAAGCCCAGGATCTGGCAGAAGATGTTGAAGGCTTTGAGAGCCCCAGAGACACTACCTTTGGGAGTTCAGAGTCTCAGTGTATTGCTAAGCCGCCCAGGCCCATGACTATGGCCTACTCCTTCTCGTCACCCCCTTTACCACCATCCTGCTCCCTCTTAGCCCATCCCCAGACATAAAGGCCTCCTCAGCCGAAGGTGACTTGGCTATGGCTCCTGTCACCTAAACCGTAACGACTCACTCCTGAAAGGGGTGGAGGGTAAAGTGGAGGTAAAGAGAGGCAGTCTCCTCATGCCCACCCTGGAACTACCACAGGCCTCGACTATTACCAGAGACCTCAGCTGCGGGGCTAGGCCACCAGCCTGTGGCTGAATGCCAACCGAGAAGAGGCTGTTGAGTTGCCCTCTTTGTTTCTTTCCTATTTATAGCTTCACCTTAACAGCATCCGTGCCTGGTGACAGCTCTCAGGGGCACATCTAGAAAGATTATAGCATTGTTCGGAAAGCTAACAGCAGGGGCACCTGGGTGGCTCAGTCGTTAAGCTGCTGCCTTTGGCTCAGGTCATGATCCCGGAGTCCAGGGATCCAGCCCCGCATCGGGCTCCCTGCTCCGCGGGAGGCCTGCTTCTCCCTCTCTCACTCCCCCTGCTTGTGTTCCCTCTCTGGCTGTGTTTCTGTGAAATATATCAATAAGATCTTTTTAATAAGAAAGCTAACAGTACACAACACAAAGGAACCTGAGGCTTGCCTCCTGCCTTTTCCACTTGGGACAGGCAGGTGGAGGACCCTTAGGCACAGGGGGAACTAGTTTTTCTGGAACCCCTGTGCGGTGCAGTAAGTACCCAATTGTATTCAACTCTCCGACCACCCTGTAAAATAAGTACTGTTCTCTCCACTTTACTGATGAGGAAACTGAACCTCAGAGAGAAGAAACACCCTTGGCCAGCTGGGCTGGTAAGCTATAGGACTCTGATTTGAATTTCCTGGTCTTTCTGGCTCAGACACATGGGGTTTTTTAACCCAAAGTATGTCACCTACAAAGTATCTCCCTTGGGGATAGAGAAACTCAAAATAGTAAAAAGGAACAGAAAAACCTTGCCTAGTTTTACCTCAGCCACTGAAGCCAATCTCCCTACAATCCTCTCCCTCCCTGCTCCTGCTTCCTGGGCATCCTCAGGGGAAAATTACTTTCCTTCCCTCCTCCTCAACCCCATCGCTAAGGATTTTTATTTAGGTGAAATCATTGTATTAAACTTGCACCTTATGAGGAGGAGGAAGGGCCGGGGGGAGGAACTCATGAGCTGACTGACTATGAGCCAGCAAGGGAGAACCTTCTTTCCCTCCAGCCAGCTTCTCAACCCACTACTCAACCAAAGCATTACCTCTCAGGGAATAACTGCCAAGACCCACATTTTGATAAAATGCGAGAGCAGGAAGGGCTGTTAACAATAATAGCAGTGTTTACCAAGGGCTTTGTACCTAATTGCCAAGTACTGGTCCCGGGATATTACACAGAGATGCATTTAACACGCACTCACACACCAAAGTATAACTGGGGAAACTGAGACCCAGAAAGGTGACAGAACTTGCCCAGAGCCTCCCAGCTTAGGAAGGGGACTTGGAATCAAACTCACACAGCCTGGCTCCCAGATGCTACCTTGCCTCTCCAAGGTTGTCTCTCCTCACTGTCCCTCCTGCCCCTTCCAGGGGCAGAGCCAGCATGGTGTTGGGTCTCCTGGCTGGGAGCCAGGGCTCATGTCATGGCCCAGGGGCTTGGCACACTCAAGACTCCAGGAGCGTGCTAATTGCTCTTCACTCAGCTCAGATTTCAGATCCACCTAATGCTCCCAACTAGAACATTCCTGATGCCTATTTATTTGTCTGACATCTGTACTGTACTTGAGCCTCCCTGCTGGGCTCATAGAAGGCAAAACAGAACTTCCTTAGATTCTTCCCACTTGCCCTCAGCAGATAGAACGGAAGCAAGAAGAGCAGTGGCCCCTCCCATCTCGCATACCCAGCAGGGCTTGGCAACGACCCTCAGCACTCCCTGCAAGGCCAGCAAATATTTTGATAATCTTTCCCCTACAGGATTCTCCTGTGGAGAACACATGGACACAGCCAGGCGCCATCTTTCCGCAGATTCCACAGGAAGAAACAGTACATCCGTGCAGGAGATTTTGACTCTCAGGGCTTTAAAGGGAAGGGAAGCAGGTTTGGAGGCAGGGGCTGCCCAGACATTTGGGGTCCCTCCACCCCCTGTGTGAAGCAGGGATGGGGGGCTGCCGTAGGCGTTGTGGAGTGGGAGGCAGATGGGGTGCGGGTTCAAAATACAGGCTTTAGAGTCCAACCTGGACTTGAGGACCGGCCCTGAAGCTTGAGCCTGTGTGACCTCTAGCAAACTGCTTCACCCTGTCTGGTCCTCGGGTTCCACACTGTAAAATGGGGCGAATAGAAGTACTCACCTCTTAGACTGGCCCTGGCGAATTAGACACAATAACATTTGCGAAGCATCGGGCACGCACTGAGTCACCGCCATACACACAAGGCCATTGGGGATCCTTCACTTTCCTTGAAACCACCTCAGGGAGCGTGTTCTCTGCTGTCAACTGGTCCCCTTTCTTGAGCCTCCTTTAGGGGACCTGAGGCCCCCACCTGACCCAAAATGTGCCTGTGGGAGGGGATGGAGAGCCCTGAAAGATGGGCTGCCCCATGACAGCCTGCCCCACCCCCCACATTACCTTCAGCTGGGTCAATGAGAAAAGCCCCACAGATTCTCAGCATGGGACATTCTCAAATGTATATAAAGGCATATAACTTTAAAGAAGATAAAATAAAATTAACAAACATTTATAAAAAGTGGAAAAACAGGAAGCCACCAGGACAAAAGGACTTGGTGCAGAGCACCGAGGGGAGCGGGGAGCGGGGAGCGCAGGACCGGGTGGGGGGGGCTGGTTGACTTGGTGCCTTCCAGCCCACGTGCGCACCTTCTAGCCCCACCCCCAAGGCTTCTTTCAGGAGCGAATTTGATCTGGTTTTGGTGTATTGCAAAGGATGCAGAGGATTGCCCCAGGGCCCCACATTCTCCCAGTGACTCACAGGTTAGGCAGGGGTACCTGAGGCAGAAGAGCCACTTCCTGGGTTCCTGAGCCACCAGTCATATCTGCCCAATGGCCACCTTGTCCTCTGAGGGCACCTGAGTCACCGATGAGGGCAGGGCGGGGGGCTGCGTCAGGGCACAGACCTGTGGCTTGGGATGCGGTGGCACGGACACACTGCTTCTGCACAGAAGAAGCCGAACCCTCTTGTAAAGGTATGGACCCATCCCACCTGAAACATGAGGAGACACATTCTCACCTGGGAAGGTCTTGGGGCCAATATGTAAATCCTGGTACCTGCCCCACTCTACTGTGACAGACCCTCCTGAAGCCTCATGCTCACTAATATTTCCTTTAACTAGTCCAAGAATCCTGCCAGGTGTTATGGGGAGAAAATGTATGTCTAGGTGTAGGGGATGTGGGGTGGGGCATGGGTGTTCATTGAGGGAATGAGGACGCTGACAAGAAATCCAAGCACACAGACTAGAAAAAAAGTCTTAAAAACAACTGCAGCTTGACTGTCTCCTCTCTATTACCCCAACTCATCAGCTCAGGCCCAGGGTCAGGGGAGGTCTGAGGCCAGCTTTGCTCAGTGCACTGACCTGGTTCCCGCCTTGGCACTTGGCTTTGAGCCACGGAGGTGGCTCCCGCAGCTACCAGGTCCTGCAGTAAGACCAGGGAGTCCTGGGCTCGGGCCTGTCCCCCATCGGACTGTGCCTGCCAGACATGAAGCCGGAACACTCCATTAAGTCTGGAGGTCGGATGACAGCCCCAGCCTTCTAGAAACTGCACACGGGGCAGTGGCACAGAACTGACCGGTCACGGGCCTCCCCAGAGCCCCAGGCATCTGGTTTCAGCACACATCTGAGGCAGTTACTCCTACAGGAAGAAGAGGGCCTGTTCCTGCCTCATTTTTCATTTTAGGAATACACCCAACACCCACTCTCGTGTTTTCATTAATCAGAGCAGCGGCTACCCACGCACTTTGGAGCCTTCAAACCTGATCCTAGTCACGCCCCGAGCTGTGGCTCTGAGGCAGACACCCAGGCCCCGAGAGACCAGCCAGGGGATCCCAGTCTTACCCAATTCCATTATAAAGGGGAGGCAGAGGCCGGATTTCAGCTCCTCCACCCAGGCTCTGCCCCGCCCGCGCCTCTGCAAAGGAACAGGGGCCTGGCCTGGCTGTGATGGGGAGTCACTTGTGAGTCTTTTTTTTTTTTTTTTTTTTAAAGATTTTATTTATTTATTTGACAGAGAGAAACACAGCTAGAGAGGGAACACAAGCAGGGAGAATGAGAGAGGGAGAAGCAGGCTTCCCGCCGAGCAGGCAGCCCGATGTGGGGCTCGATCCCGGGTCTCCGGGATCATGACCTGAGCCGAAGGCAGTCGCTTAACCAACTGAGCCACCCAGGC